>CM076580.1:244633502-244698168 GCA_034641835.2 Pinus albicaulis | reverse complement strand
TGTAAGTAAATAAAAAGCAAGTAAAGAGGGTCTAAAATCACTTAAATGAAATATGACATCCACCTAGTAGCACAACGTTGTCACTTAAGTGGGAGTCAAGGGGGGACCCAACACCACGTGGAGGAGGGGGCCTATGTACACTCTAGAAGTTTCTCCAAGCTTCTGCGCAGATAAGGATGAGAATGTGGATAAGGATGAGGATGTGGAGGAGAGAGAGAGGCTACATTGGGTTTTGGAAGGAAACCAACACTATAAAAGATGGAGGAGCCTCCTCATTTGAGGCATGCTTGGATTTTTGGATTATTGATTATTGAGTGAGACATTTGTCTTTCTTTGGCATGCTGGTTGTTTAGCCCGTCTGCTGCACTGTTTAGTGCACCGAGTGTCTCCGTGCGGAGATCTCACCCTTAGCCCCGGGGGACTTCGAGTGCCTGCTCGGGCAAGGTTATTTTCTTAGCATCATCCTCCAGGACAGCGTTATTGCTGCAGCAGCGTAATACTGTGTTGTAGGGTGTTGTCGTGGTGACTTTACGACACCACTTCCTTCTCTTGTTTTTTTCAGAGGGAGATTTTCTCTTTCCTTTGGAGGATCAGATTGGGAAATATTGGAGTTGATTTGTATATCTTGGCATCAGGCCAATAGTTATTCTGCCTCTACTGCGCAGTCCCTCTCAGTATCTGCGTTATTTTCATGGTATATTTGCAGTGAGGGTTTGCAGGTTGGGTTGTGAGTGAGATTTCAAGTGTAAGGATCAGCCTTCCACTTTGGAGATCTATTGGAGGAGGTCTATTTCAGTTGCTCATCATCTTCAGCCTTCTCTATTTGGTTTCAGTTTGGAGTTGCAGTAGCTGCCCAGCAACTCCGGCATTTTTGTCGTATTGTGTATTTCAGCCAATCCCTTGGAGGATTGAGTTATTCTTGCTTATAAGGGTTAGAGCTTTGCTCCCCTATTGTATTTGAGCTATATATTGTCATATCTATGTATTGGATGTAATATTCCCAATTAGCTTTGCTAATTGGAATATTTCATTTTTGTTTAATTTTGCCGCTTTAGCTAGAAATAATAAATAAAGTGAGAAATAAGAGGGGTCACCTCACTTTATAAAATAAAGTGTTTTTCCTAGTTGAATTGACGTTATAACTTAGAAAGGAGTACTGGGGTCCATATGTATGAGGAGGCCTACGCCGACCTAAGGTTAATCGCGTTGTGCTAAGGAGAGTGAAGGACGCACAAGGTTTTGGAGGGAGTTTAGCACTATAAAAGGTGGGGTTCTCACCTCATTTGGGCATGCATGATTTGATATTGATATTGAGAGCTAGACTTGCCTCGCTTTCAAAGACGCCTGGCAGAGCAGAAGGTCGGCTCTGTGCTGACTGTTTAGTGCAACCGAGTGTCTCCGTTCGGAGATCTCACCCTTAGCCTCGGGGGACTTCGAGTGCCTGCCCTGGTAAGGTTATTTTCTTGGTATCACCCTTAGCCTCGGGGGACTTCGAGTGCCTGCCCTGGTAAGGTTATTTTCTGAGCATCATCCTTCAGTTTCAGTGGTGAGTAGCAGCAGTTTTCTGGTGGAGATTTGGAAGGGAGAAACCCCTTCTTGTGACTGCGCAGTTCCAGGAGGTAGGACGCTGATCCAGAGAGGGAAGGACGCAGATCCAGCAGGAGGACTCAGAGGACGCTGATCCAGCTAACCAAGGTAGAGAGGACGCAGATCTGAAGAGATATTGGCAGATCCAGTCTTGGAGGACGCAGATCTGGAGATCTAGCAGCAGATCCAGCCTTGGGGAATGCAGATCTGAGGAGATATTGGCAGATCTAGCCTTGGAGGGTGCAGATCTGGAGAGATAGCATCAGATCCAGCCTTGGAGGATGCAGATCTGAGGAGATATTGGCAGATCCAGCCTAGATCTGAAGAGATAGCAGCAGATCCAGCCTTGGAGGACGCAGATCTGGAGTGATTGGACGCAGATCTGGATAGGGAGGCTTCAGATCCAGCAGATCTGAGCATAGAGGACGCAGATCCAGTCAGGGAGGACGCTGATCTGATGAGCAGGGTTTGTGTGTGGGGTTTGACAGCGTTTTTCAGTGCTTCCAGCCTTGAGGAGCTGACCAACTCATCTGGAGGATTTGTGGCCAGCGTTTCATCTGTCTTCTGCGTTGTCACTAGCAGAGACAACGTTTTCATTGGTGAAGGTTTGATTGGTGGTGGAGCTTCAGTTTCACATTCTCTGGGGGTTGTTTGGAGGATTGAGATCAGCCATCTGTCTAGTCTTCAGCTCATAGTTCCAGTGCATTCCAGCAGCAGCTCTTCATAGCAGATCTTCAGCCAGCCAGGACGCTGTCCCTATCTGCAGCCACTAGTTGTTCTGAGAGGGTCTCTACTTGCCTAGAGCAAGGATAGGTGCACTCATTCTGATTGTCTTGTACCCCTATCTATGTATTCTCAGATTAATAAAATGGCTTAGTGTTCTGGCATTCTATGTGTACTTGTTCCATTATCTGGTTCCAGCGTTTTGTTTTATATATCTGTCTGGCATATTTCTGTGTATTACTGGTTATTTCCCTTGGGGATATTACAGTGGTATCAGAGCATAATTCTGGCTCAGCCTGTGGTCTATGACATTGGGAGAGAGATCATACAGAGGGTTGCTGGAATTTTGGAGAGCAATAGCAGGGCAATACCAGAAACGCAGTTGGAAAAAGGGCCAAAATAAAAAGGGTCAAATTTTGAAGTTTGGAATTAGGAGAAACGTTTTCTGGGTTTTTCTGGGTTTTGGGCAAGGATTACCGTCCCAAATTCTTGGAATCTTCTGAGTAGTTTTTAGTGGGTAAATCAGAGGTCGAAGTTAAACAGTAGTATGGATTTGCAGCAGCCGGGTAGTTTCTGAGGAGCCTGTAGACACGTAGCAGAAAGAGCCGATGGAAGTTGATGATGATGAGAGGAGATTTAGAGAAATGCTCCTCCAACACATGCAGGAGACGTCACAGAGGCTCTTGGCCATGGAGATCCGTCAGAGACTCGCTGCGCTAGCGGTTAGGCAGCGGGAAACCCCAAGGGGTTTTCAGACTGATGAGGGATCGTGCACATCCCACCATTTGCCGAAGCATGTTGCCACTCAGCATATGGCATCACATACACCCACACGTCCTACCATGCCCACATTCTTGCCAGAGGACACAGGGACAGCAGTACAGCAAGAGATAGATCCGGGTCGGATGGCTGACATTCTTGCAGAGTACCAGGCTTTAGGACCAGCGTTCATGAAGGCTCTCTCGTTCAGAAAGTATATCTGGATCCAGTATGGCATTAGACTCCGGGGGCACCGGCATCATCATGGTGGAGACTACCACCGCACAGCTAGTAGAAATTATGTTCAGCTCCAGCGTGATAGTAGACCTCACAACTTTCACAGAGGGAACAAGCACTCACATGATAGGGGCTTACAGCGCACAGTGGACAGATTCCATCTACAGACATTTGACGGGTCATCCAGGCGCTCAGAAAAAGCTTGGGTGGACAAGTTGGATACCTCTTTCCAGCTTGACCGAGTATCGGAGAAGAATACCATTACAATGGTTACCTCGCACTTGGAGGATGAGGACACACAGGATTGCAGGGAGTTCAAGGATACACCTAGTGTGACACAGGACTCACAATCATTAGAGTCCTCCTTGACCGTGCCGGTTGATATCGTAGTGGAGGAGGTAGAGCCTACCCCGGTAGAGCCATCCACTGAGGTAACGACTGAAGCCATGTCCGAGTCTTCGGGTGGTAGCGGCACACGACAGATGGGTGAGGAGTCAGGAGATATATCCATTATCGATGAGGCACTAGGAGATACAGAGGTATCGAATGATGGTCGCAGACGGCGGTATCATCGGCTTCGGACGGACCTTCGAGTTTTGAGGGAGAAGGCCGCGTCAGTACGGGAGACCATTTTGTTGCAGGACCAGGAGCTGGAGGGTATGGGAGCGACTTGTGCCAAGTCGGCGGCCAAGTTGGTCCGCATTGGGGAACAACTGGATTCCCTGATGGTACAACCAGAGGGCACGAGGGAGCGTCAGATCATTCCCCTTCAGGCATGCATGGATGGGACTAGCAGTATTTTTGGGTCATCTCTTCCCATTAGAGAGAGAAAGGCAGAGCCACCTAGTCAGGTCTCATATATTGACTTGGATAATGGCATGAGACGATTAGAGTTGCACAGGGTACAGCAGCCACATGTTGAGGTTGGATGGCGAGAGATTTTGAGTTGGTACTCGATGGAGTAGACTATGGATGAAGAGGAGGTCTCAAGGAGAAATCTCACTGGAGATGCACTTCGACACACCATGGGGTGCGATGACTTTCTTCCCTTCTCACAAGAGCAGATAGAAGATGGGGGACATCTTCGGATGGATAACATCTCTCATGCTTGTGTTGGACATTCCTTGAGCCACACACATCATGATGGGAGGTTTTTTCCTACCACCTATTTGATTCTTGATAGGGTCTCATTGATCCTTGAGAAGTTTATACTTCAAAATCCCATGAAGTGAAAAATCAGAAATTTGATTTGGGAGGATGGTAGCCCTCATGGGAGGAGTACCAGGATGAGCAAGGAGCTAGGAGGTTACTTGCAGATCTGTGCTACCAGGCAGCAGGAGGCTTGGCTGCGCTGGTTACTCTTGAAAGAGTTTGGCCATCTCTTGGCAAACACTCTTCCTAAGAGTCGGAGGGTGGAGGAAAGATGGCTGGATACTTGCATCATGAAGCAGCATAGAGTATGTATGCATGGTGTTGCTATGATACTCGTTATGTCTTCATCACATGAGTTGTATGATGGAAGTATGGGGAGGCAGCAAATTGTTTGGTTGCTTGGAGAGCAAGGGCAGATTTGCTCTCACACTTTGCATGATGTTGCAGGAAGAGGGGATGGCACTATCTCCTTGATCTTTGATGATGACGGGGAAGCACTTCCATCTTGGGGAGTATTCCACACTTGTTGCAGCAGTATTAGAGGAGTCTTTGACAAGGAGCATGTCAAAGAGCAGAGTCTGGTAGTGACAGGAGCTATTTGCATGAGCTCCCAACGTTGTCACCTTGGAGCAAAACATTATGGATGAAGTGTGCGCAGCAGAGATATGGTGGATCTATAACCCATAGGTCCCAGGATCACTTCATATTTGTTGCACAAAGAGGAGGTAATGATGATAGAGACATCTATGGCATATTCTTCTTGACTTGGGTTTCCAAGCATGAGGAGGATTATCTTCTTGCAACACATGGTTCATTCTTCTTCATAGCATGCCAAAACACTATGGAGGACTCATTTATGGATCCATGTACCATCTTACTTCCAGCATATGGTCAGATTTGTATGGGAGGCTTGATTATGAGAGAGACACATGAGCTGAATGTGCCGTTGAGTATTTTCTGCACTACATGTTCTAATAGGAGCATGGGAGGAGGCATGGCCACCACTACTACATATGTGTTCTCTTTTGAGGTGGGCCATGAGATTGATATTCATCCATTGTACAGCTATGGGCAAGTGTTTGGCCTTATGTTGTTGTCATATTCATCCATTTACTATCCATTAGTAGATGTGATGAATCTTGTACATTGCTTGCCATGTAATTTTCTGAAGTTGCAGTGGATGAGACTACGTTGTATCCTTGTGAGAGATTGTTTGCATTATGTATCCTCATGTAGAACCTTCAACAAACATCTCATTAGGGTGATCCATGATGACCATGTCATATTCTTCATGGATGGTTTGTTTTGGGCCAGCTTGTTCTTCATTGATAGAGGAACCTTCTATGGTGGATTGTTTTTCACTTTGCCATTGGAGGGCAATGATTTTGCAGCCCAAGATCAGCATAGACTCTACACTTGTCATGAGTGGAGAGAAGGACAGCATGGGGTAAGCTATGATGCTTGCCAAGTTCATATTTTCAGCCCACCTTCATTACCAGCTCTTGAGGTGGAAGGAGATTTTCAGGAGTTGCCTTGTTGGAAGGTGGCTCATTTTGTCTGGATGATTGCTTGGAGATGGAGGATCCACAGGAGGGAGATATTCCTCATTATATTTTCGACTCCATGCCTTGATTGGAGAGCGGTGACGAGTTGGTTCACAGTTGATGGGCCAGCTTACACAATCATAGATGCAGAGCAGCAGCGGTCATGGTCTTCAGTCATAGCCAGAGGCAGGGAGCAGTCCAAGCCATGGGACTTGGGCTATTATTGGCCATGGTGGCGATGGGACCCGGGCGGATTGTTGGTTGGCTGGTATCATGAGAAATCAGTTTGGGATCCTGGCATTGAGATATCCCTTCGTATCAGGGTGATGCAGGAGATAGAGAGGTTTCAGTGGGACCCAGGCACATTTTGCAGTATCGGTGAGGAGCATCAGCTAGAGGGTAGGCTTGTTCAAGCACTGCTTGAGAACAAGCAATTTTTGCCGGATGAGGATGCCACTTGGGAGAGCGAGAAGACTTTTCAGCATCCATCACTTCAGTTGCTTGAGGGCAAGCAACGTTTTGCCGGGGGAGACTGTAATATTCCCAATTAGCTTTGCTAATTGGAATATTTCATTTTTGTTTAATTTTGCCGCTTTAGCTAGAAATAATAAATAAAGTGAGAAATAAGAGGGGTCACCTCACTTTAGCCACCTCACTTTATAAAATAAAGTGTTTTTCCTAGTTTATTGACGTTATAACTTAGAAAGGAGGCCTTGGGGGTCCACATGTGTATGAGGGGAGGCCTCACGCTGACCCAAGGTTAACTGCGCAGGCTAAGGAGAGTGAAGGACGCAGTCAAGGTTTTGGAGGGAGTTTAGCACTATAAAAGGTGGGGTTCTCACCTCATTTGGGCATGCATGATTTGATATTGATATTGAGACCTAGACTTCTGTCTGCTTCAGCACGCCGGTTGTTTAGTCGGTCTGCAGCACTGTTTAGTGCAACCGAGTGTCTCCGTTCGGAGATCTCACCCTTAGCCTCTGGGGACTTCGAGTGCCTGCCCTGGTAAGGTTATTTTCTTGGTATCACCCTTAGCCTCGGGGGACTTCGAGTGCCTGCCCTGGTAAGGTTATTTTTCTCGAGCATCATCCCGCCTGGGCAGAGTAGCAGGGGGCAGCTCGTGAGACGGAAGGGAGAAACCCCTTTCTGTGACTCAGCCTGTGGAGGTAGACGCTCGATCCAGAGGGAAGGACGTTGCATCCACAGAGGACTCGCAGGACGCCGATCCGGGCCGACTCAAGGTAGAGAGGACGCATCGAAGAGATATTGACAGATCCGCCTGGGAGGACGGTGATCTGAGGATCAGGCAGCTTGCATCCAAATTGGGATGCAGACGAGATTCGAGGAGATATTGGCAGATCTAGCCTTGGAGGGTGCAGATCTGGAGAGATAGCATCAGATCCAGCCTTGGAGGATGCAGATCTGAGGAAATATTGGCAGATCCAGTCTAGATCTGAAGAGATAGCAGCAGATCTAGCCTTGGAGGACGCAGATCTGGAGTGCTAGGACGCAGATCTGGATAGGGAGGCTTCAGATCCAGCAGATCTGAGCATAGAGGACGCAGATCCAGTCAGGGAGGACGCTGATCTGAGGAGTAGGGCCTTGTGTGTGGGGTTTGACAGCGTTTTTCAGTGCTTCCAGCCTTGAGGAGCTGATCATCTCATTTGGAGGATTTGTGGCCAGCATTTCATCTGTCTTCTGCGCTGTCACTAGCAGAGACAGCGTTTTCATTGGTGAGGGTTTGATTGGTGGTGGAGCTTCAGTTTCACATTCTCTGGGGGTTGTTTGGAGGATTGAGATCAGCCATCTGTCTAGTCTTCAGCTCATAGTTCCAGTACATTCCAGCAGCAGCTCTTCATAGCAGATCTTCAGCCAGCCAGGACGCTGTCCCTATCTGCAGCCATTAGTTGTTCTGAGAGGGTCTCCACTTGCCTAGAGCAAGGATAGGTGCACTCATTCTGATTGTCTTGTATCCCTATCTATGTATTCTCAGATTAATAAAATGGCTTAGTGTTCTGGCATTCTATGTGTACTTGTTCCATTATCTGGTTCCAGCGTTTTGTTTTATATATCTGTCTGGCATATTTCTGTGTATTACTGGTTATTTCCCTTGGGGATATTACATAGATGTATATATATATTGGAGACTTGTAGGTCATTTCCACACACACATTCCTTTGGAGGCACTCTCTTCTCTCACAAATGGTGTAGCGTTAGGGCTTCTCATGGTGCAACGTTAGGGCTTCTCATGGTGCAGCATTAGGGCTTCCTTTGGTGCAGCGTTCTTGATGCAACGTTTTGATGAGCCGTCTTGGGGTTGTGTGACAAATTTGGTTGGCTGACCTAATGGAGACTTTGTTGGTTGAAGCATCCTGCTGATCGCCGTAACGCCACCATTCTTCATCTCTGTTTGTCAAAATGATTAGTATATTATTGCCTTGTCTTCGATCGATCTATTGGTATGTTCTATCAACATTTTACTTTTATGTGATTGCTATTTGGGCCCTAGAAGTTTAAAGTAAATTTGCATCTAGCATAGAACATCTTCAGAAATTTACACAAACCCTCATTTGCTGTACCGGTTTTCCGGCATTGGGTTTTTTTCGGGGACTTAGTTCAGAAATAATGGTGTAATGCGTGTGTAGTTTTCTTCTTGCTCATATCTTATTTTCGCATTTAGTTTCCGCAGTTTTACTAGTAAAGGTTGCAGTGTATTTGCTTCAGTATTTACTTGTAGAACACAGTAAATAACTTGCATGATTAATTGAGTAGGAGAAGTAATATCAATTTGTTGCAACAGGGAATCTAGGTTTAGGAATTTTCATACCTAACCCTCCAGAGGGCTACATTGGCACATATAGGGTGTGTGTAGAGCGCCATGGGCCTCCACAACAGTATAAAGCACTCCATGGATCCCCAGAGATGTTCAAAGATTGCTAGAGATCCAAATTTGGGACGAGGAAGATGCATTTGTCACACTATGCCAAGTTGGCCCCACAGGTGCACCACACACTTGGTAGTTGTCCCAGGATTTGTACAATGACATGGAAACATTCATTCCATCATCTGAGCCATTACAAATGGTCTACAGGCATCTTCGACTCATATGGAGGCCCATTTAGTCATTGGTGTGCCCCCACACCCATTGGGAGCACCACATGTTTATTGTTTGGAGAACAAGCGGCCACCCCCTTGTCCATCACTTTTGAGGATTTTATTCATCATTATGGCACTTATGGACCTCATCAGGCTTCTTGGAGGGACCTATGACATGCATAGATTATTATTTGACCTCTTGAGAGGCTTATTATTTCATTTGGGAGCTAGTTTGGTGGACTTGTCACCAAAAGTTAATTAATTTACACATTATTTTATTTTTAGGGGCTAATGTAGGCCCATTAGGTAATTAGAACTCCTAATGAGTGTATAAATATGAGTTGGATAGATTCATTTGTATCATCACTTGGATTGGGATCTCTCTCATTAGAGAACTTTGAGTTTTTTACTTGGTGTATATTTTTGCATGATGGATGAATTTTGATGTATGGATTGGGTTCTTTTCTATCTTGGAGCTTCTTATATTGGAAATGTGATGCTCGTTGGATATATTCTCTAACATGTAAGTACAATTTTAATGCTATTTTTTCATTTTGCTGCATACATTGGAGCCTCACTATTATTAGGGCTAATTACTGCATGTGTTTGATGTGGAATTATGCGTCTATTTAGCTTATCTCTATGTATGGGCCATGTTGGATGAATGAATTTTCCTAGAGATCGTGTTATCTTGATAAGCCTCACCATTTGCAACGAAGTAAAAATGCTTTAAAGTCACTTTTCTTCTCTTTCCTTTAACATTGGACGAAGTCGACTTTTGTAGCCTCCTTGAATAAGAAACAAAATCTGTCTTCACAATTCTCCTTGACTCCATATCCCCAAGAGGAATTAGGCATTGTTCAATCATAGGGTGATCATTTCAACACCATTTCTCACCTTTTTCCTCCCTTTCCTATGTCTAGCGTCATTAGTTCACCTAGGGCATCAATTTCCCGGGAAACTGATCCTAGAAAAACTTCGATCTCCTAGGCACTATTGTGCTGGTGGGTCCCTTAGGTCTCCTTCAAATTTGAAGAAAATCCAATGGTGGAATCTCGAGATATCCTAAGCCCTAGGTCTAGTATCCAGTTTTTCCCCAGTGTTGCCAAGGCTAGCACTTAATAGGACCAATTTGACATCTTCGGGTGATAATTCTTGTTTGATCCTTTCCCCTCACCTTGGTTAGGTTAAGAATATTATTGGTTTCTAAAATCCGTCCCCTAACCTAGGGTGGGTCCACTTAGCCTCGTGTGGTCTCATTTTTCGCCAAAGACTATTTATCAAGGACTACCCGGGAATCCAAGTTCCCAAGGGATTTTCGGGATTGGGAAACTCCTTTACAAGCCATATCCTTCTCCCTCAACCCTCAAATCCTCATTTCCTTTCCCTAGAGAAATCAAGTCCCTTACTTAAAGAGCAAGAAAGCTCCATTCTTCATCCTATCCTAGGGAAAGGGTCTACGGGGTCACTTCTCATATATTTGTTGATATATCCTCTATAAGTGGATTCCTAAAACATCGGGTCTCCTCCGATCAGTGAAAGAAAGTCCGTAAAGTGCAAGGAGCATTAGCTGTGGTGACAGTGGGCTAAGTCTCCATCGTTTCCCTTAACCTTGCAGTTGGCCTCTTAGCAACCCCTTTTATGTCCCCTGCTGGTTTTAGTGGTAAGATTTGCGTGTAATATCCCTTTTTTGATATTTTATAATTTTTTTTCGGAAAATTAACTCAACCAAAATTTCTCCATTAAATTATCATGCATTTAACAAAAGATTTCCATGTAAAATAAAATATATAAGTACATGCAAATCCATAACACCATAATGCAGGAAATAACTCAGTTTTATTATAATATAACTGGGGTTACATGCTGAAATGAGAAATAGCTAAGATAACTGAAATAGAATTGGCCTCAAAGATCTGCTACAACACTGTGCTGACCTCCCAAAACTGAACTATTGCACTCTCCCTCCGGCAACAACTGCCACTAAATCAACTGGAAATCAATGAAGCACCAATTGAGGATCTGAATGATCCTCACTCCAATATCCCTAAAGCTCCGTGAAACCCCTGAATGAAGTCTCCTCAAGAGAGTTGAGTTTCCGTCCAACACCCGTCAACACACTCGAGGGTTTCTGTCCTAGGGCTACCAATGGAGAAGAGAAACGGATTGTAATATTCCGAATAGGAAATAGACAGCAATACACAGCAATACAAGCATACAACTATATAGGAAAATGCCGGAAATAGAATATAAAGCAAGTACACATAAAATGCCAAGAATGCTAAGCCATTTTATTAATCTAAGAATATAAATGGGTACAATGGATAATCAGAATAAGAGCACCTATCATTGCACAAGGCAAGTGAAGAACCCTCTCAGAAACAGGAAATGGCTGCTATAGAGATTGCGTCCCAGCTGCTGGAAGAAACTGCCATAAACTGCTGCTGCTGCAATGAACTAGAACTAGGGGCTGATCCCCTCACCGGAATGAGCTGAAAATCTGTAGATCACCTGTACTCACTGCTCCGGACAAAACCCAGAAACCATGAACAAAATGGACCACCTCCGAAAATCACCCCAGAAGCCCTCCTCAAGGAAAAACGTTGTCCCTCCAGGCCCAGCGCAAATGCCAAATGAAATATGCTGAGAGAGAGCCACAAATCCCTCCGGAAACTCTCCAACTGATAAGACTAAACCTCCACGCCGAAATACACTGAATCTCCCACAGAAATCCCCAGAACTGAACAGCTCCAACTCAAACTGCGTCCTCCCTCCAAGACTGCGCAGTCACCCAATGAAGCTCAGCTCCTCAGCAAAACACCCAACCAAATCACCTGCAAATCACCTGCTAAAGACTGAAGAAATACCTTGCCCGAGCAGGCACTCGAAGTCCCCCGGGGCTAAGGGTGAGATCTCCGACCGGAGACACTCAATCGCACTGAACAGTGCTGCAGATAGGCTAAACAGCCAGCATGCTCAAGAAGACAAAAGTCTAGCTCAAATATCATCAACATCAATAATCCCCCAAATGAGGAGGCTCCTCCACCTTTTATAGCGTTGGTTTCCCTCCAAAACCAACGTAGTCTCTCTCTCCTCCACGTGGTGTGTGGCCCCCCTTGGCTCCCCCCCTTAAGTTACAACGTTGCATCTACTAGGGAAACACTTTATTTTATTTAAGTGAGTTATTCACATCACATATGCATGCTCTAATTGGAAAGCAACACAAATCGCATAGTCCTTTAATTTCTTAATTTTCAATCTCATTTGCCATCACTTATGTTTTGTAATCTATTTCTCATTTGGATAAGTTTCACAATATATTACAAGTAAAGAAGCATAGCACTTTCAAATTATGGCAACTTGAGTTATTGTTCTAACTTTGAAGCATATTTAATTGAAACATCTCCATTTTTTACATAGCACTTGCAAACTCACTTTCATATCATTTAGGCATTTCACTTTTCATATTAGACTTGCATCTCTAAAAATTAACCTCCAACTTACGTTGGTTGTATAGACATTAGGGACCCTCCAACCCTATTGACTCCTCACTGTAAGACTCAGATTTTGGGTGAGGATGAGGTCTGGGGATAGGAGTTAAATTGAAAATTGTTTTAGAATTCTACAAATAAAATAAACTAATAGCACCTTCACATGGCAAATTTACTCGCAATTTTTCTATTTCATGTACTTGTTACTTTTGTGTTTATTTAGCTCATGAATATTTAATGTCATTATCCTTTGTTACTTGAGCACTTTCTTACAAGTACTTTTTCATTTATTGCAAGTGATGCTTATATGTTAATCTTGGTCTAACACTTCCTTTGTGGGATTATTGTTATTTTATCTTGAATTTCATTTTCGAGCAAACACTTGTCATTTACTTTAAAGAACTGGTCTATATTTGAACACATCATTGAATATTGCTCATATACTTATATGCTTGTTTACATCTTGGAATTGAGTCATCTTTGATAAGTAAATCCTTCTAAATAAATTCTCCTAGAAGCCCCACATATTTGATTTAGTTTGCCTTTAGGGACCACCCCCCTTAGCTAACCTAGGAGATAGCTTAAACGAAGAGAGTCAGGAATAGGTGAGAACCCCTTCTCAGAGTTCCTTGCCACCAACCACACTTGTGGGGTTGAAGGCTTTTCCCACTAACTGTAGGTAGGTGTAGGCGGCAAGCGATAACATTTTTGGCGCCGTTGCTGGGGACAAGTCTTCTTGTACCTGGGAAAACAACTAACTTTTAGTTTTGGCATATTTGAATTTTAGATTTAGATTCTTGCTAAAGTGGCGACTCCACTCAATCTAATTTTGCAAGAGTCTCTACTAAGAGAAATTCAAGTGGTCTAGTTAGCCTCTCTCCTGATCCTGAAAGGGTTTTTAGAGAGAGGTTAAATAGGCTTTCTCATAGTAGAACTCTTGCTAGTCTTGGGCAAGAGGCTATTTCTGACATTCATTTGTTGTTTCAAGAACAAGTTGAGCCTAACATCATGAATGATCTTTTTGCTCCCTGTAACTTTACTAACATTAATGACTATCCTCACAATATCCCCGACAAGGCTATTGAAAGGTTTCCTTTTTTTCAAGGTAATAATGCCATTAGCGCTGCATCACATGTGAAGAACTTTAATGTCTGCATCTTTAAGTGGTGTAACATTGCTAGCTATGAGGATGTAAAGATGAGACTTTTTGTTCTCTCTTTAGAAGAGGATGCTCTTGATTGGTTCACTGAGCAACCTGCTAACTCGTATGATACTTTGAAGCGATTGTTAATGTTTTCATGGGAAAGTATGGAGAGAGAAGAGAAAATAGTCATCTGATTAGTGCCATTAGCACCATAAAGAAAAATGAGAATGAATCCATGGAGGAGTTTAACAAAAGATTCAATGAATTGGTTGAAAGAATGCCTGCAACTATTAAACCTCTGGATGAATTTCTCTTATGCTCATATTTAGATAATTTTGGTGTGGGTACCGCTTATGAATTGAGGAGGAAGGAACCTACAACTTTGGGTATAGCTCAAACGGAAGCCTTGAAAATGGAGAGGGCTAGAAAGTAATCAGGAAAATCTGAGATTCCTGGTTACACTAGAGGGCCATTGAAATCAAATGAGTCCAAAGGCAAGGGCAAGGAAGAGGCTATCCATGATCCTATTAAGGAGTTAACCCATCTCATCAAGACTATGGAAGCGAAACACACGAATCAAATGAATGCTATCCAAAATCGGTTGGTGGCCATGGAAAGGAATCAGGCGGGGAGATTCCCAAATCGAGGAAATGATAGATGGCAGAAGAGGGGCCGCCCTAATGAACATAGGTCACCAAATCCACTTGAGTCTACTAACTTAGTTGATGATTCAATGCCTTATTGTAGACCATGTGAGGACTTACATGATGAACTCACTTGTCCTTACGCAAAAAGGATCTTAGATGGTGAAATGGCTGGAACAAGTGAACAAATCAATATAGTTGGAAAAGAGCATCATTTGTCCTTGGATAATTGGATGGGAGTTATGGAAAATAGTCAAAAGATAAGTCAGAAGTCCCCATCCTCCTATAGCGTGAATAATTTTGGAGAGTTGGATAGGATCACTGAGTTGTATGGAGAGAAGCCTTCATCAAATCAGATTTTAGAGATAGCCAAGGATAAAGAAAGGGCAAGAAACAAGGAAAGAAATCAAAATTCCCATAAAACTTTCACTCCACCTACATCTAAGTTGAATATTGATTTGGGAGGATGGATAAATAATGCAAATATTTTGGTACCTGTGACTGAAATCATGAAGGTCCCCTCCCAAAGATATAAGTTGTTGAAAGCCATTGATGCCCCTAATGGAAAAGAAATGTCAATTTTTTTCTAAAGATAGATATGAGGATGCCCCTATCACTTTGCAAAGTAGTGATATGTGTAGAGATAACAGAGACCATCAACCATTTTTCATCACTATGTTGGTCAACGGAATGCTTTTGCACAATTGTATGTTTGATTCTGGGGCATCATCGTGTGTCATGACTAAGAAAGTCATGAATCAGTTAAACATGAGGGTTTCTAGACCTTACCACAATTCTGGAAGTCCATCCTAACTTTGTCATAGGTGACACCAAAAAAAAGGAATACTACAATGAGTCCTAGTGTCTACAGTCAATGTGTATTACCATACTAGATCACACAAAAAATTTCGTGGAATTTGGTTAGGTCTAAGTAGTGCTTTTTTAATTTTTTAGATTTCCTGCAAGTCAAAATTTGCAATACAAACTGTAATTTAATTGTAATCAGTGTTGCCTAGAGAAGTTGTATGGGGTATGAATAATTAAAATTACACCTCTTACACTCAACTTTCTACTATGACACACTTTGAGGGGTTAAAATGTGGTTTGATCCCTCAAAACCCACTTTTCCTAGGTTTAGTGAGAAATCTGGCAATTAATTAAGCCATAAATTAAATAAATAGAAAAAAATAAATTTCCACACATGCTAAATGAGGTGGAAATGAGGTGGAAAATTATGCAGGTGTTAAAGTGAAGTCACAAGGTAATGTGGATTCCTAAAATCAAGGAAAGGACATGTGCTCAAATAAAATTGAATTTTTTGCATTAAATGAGAGCTTCTTACTTGGAAATTCGAATTTGTGAATTTTATGCACATTTGGGAGGATTTGGGAGAATATTTGGTAGAGATTTTTGTGGGAAATTGTCCCCATATGGGTTACCACCCATATATACTTGTCTTTCCATCATAAAATTTGAATTTGGCACATAAGGGAAGAAGAAAATGATGTCCACTTGCCATAATCCAATTTTTACACTTGGCAATGGAGCTCCACTTATCAAATTTGAATTTGCCTTGAGATCTCCTCCCTCTCACTGCTTGGCATTTGGTTCTTCATTGGGATTTGCTCCCAACTTTCTATATAGTGGAGCCATGGGCTCTCATACTGTATCATGTAAGACGAGTTATTGTGCTTGGAGAATCTCTGATTCTATGTACTTGTGTTCTTCATATGAATAAAAAGACTTTGGGGTTCATTCATGATTATTATTCCATTGGAGCATTGCTTGGATCATTGATGGTATATCTCTATTTGTGCCTTTGATTTATATTTCATTTTGCTCATATGCTTTTGTTGAATTGTAGATGTATAACTATCTTACATTTACAATTGGTTATTTGATATGCTTTAGGCCAGAAAACTCAATCTATTTTCATACAAATTCTAGAGTTCTCTTTCTATTGTTTATTGATTTAACCCATATGAGCTAATGTTTGTTGGAAGTTTTGTAGAGGATTATTATTGAATCAACTAGCAAGTGTGAGGGGAAGTCTTCAAGAGACCAACCCACTCTTGGCATTGTTTTCAAGGAGCTCTCATCGTTATTTGAATTTCATAGAACTAATTTTTTTTAAAGTACTTGCTCTTGCAGGGTTCTCCTTCTCATAGTCTATGCATGAATCAGAATATTAAAAAAATCATTTACATCTTTTAATTCAAAATTGTGCTTTCATTTCATTATATAGCTATTCAAGAGCTTCTCATAAGCTAGACAAGCGATGGGGATCTTTTCCCATCACTTGATTTATCCTTTGTATATTATTTTGTAGCATATTCACATACATGCTCTCTTTTCACACTAATTTTGGTTTTATTTTTGCAGCCCTAACATTCTTGTTTGTAGGTTTTCTCTAGCTTCAAGTTGCATTCCAAGGAGGCCGTGGGCATTAGGAGAGCTTGTGGAAGAAGGCTAGGTCATACACCACTTTGGAGCTTGTATTCTCCAATTGTAGAACACCTTCATCTCTTTTGAGGCTCCCATACTTGAAGACATTTCCTTCTTGTTTCATTCTTTTACTTTGTATTCTCTCATCGATTCCTTGGGAAGCCCTCCAAGAGGTTCTAACCTCATTGTAACACCATAATAATAAAAAATTATATTTTTGTTCTAGGAGCGTGGGTTTTACCCATTGGCATCCCTATCTCTTTCAAGGAGAGAATTTGTAGATGGATTGACTTATTGGTTTTGACATTTCCATTTTCTTTCACATCACATATGCATGCTTTAATTAGGAAGTAACACAAATCACATTTCTTTTTCCTCAAGTTTGCTTCACAATTTTGAAGTTTGCATTTCTCATCATAGTTGCTACAAATTTCAAGTTACATTTCCATTTGCAAAGCGATTTTTTTTACTTCATGCAAGCATCATTATTATTTTTGGGCAAACTTTGATCTATTTAGCTTGGCACTTGTCTAAATAATTCATGCTTTATTGCTATGCCACATTTCCATTTTGAGAATATTGAAGCACTGTGTATTTGACAAGTTTATCTTTCAAAGCAATCACTTATTTTCATGTCAAGCTAATTTCCTCAAGTTTAAAGTTCCTTTTGCAAAGCTTTTTTTTTTTTTTCCTCGAGAAAAAAGCGTAATTTTATTACTGCAGGTGAGTACAAAATTACAATGAGAAACACATAGATGTGTGTTCTAAAGAGACAAACCCAGGAGTTTGTTTACAAAAAACAGTTACATAGTGAAAACATGCCTATGCAGAACCAGAAGCTGGCTTAAACAAACTGATTCATAAAAAAACAAGCTGTTCATAAAGTCCCTTTGGAGAACAAGCTGATCATAAAAACAGAAAACTGCTCCACTATAAACAGTCCAGCAAAAATCCACTGCCGAGAATAAAAGATTTCAACTGCTCATCATGATTCCAGACATAGCTCAGTCATTCAAAACGAGCCAGCTGGAAGCACCCAACTGATAAGACGCAAAAATCTGTAAAAAAGCACCACCTAGGGGAACCGATGTCACTGTTTATAAATTATTAATTGTGTCCAGCCCTCTGTTGTAGCCCTTCAAGTGAACCTTTTGCAAAGCTATTGTGAGTACAAATCTCAATTTTATTTTTAAAAGCATTGCAATTTACTTTACATTCAAATTAATTGCCCATAAGCATCAAGCTTTTAATTGGTTCATCATTTATCTTTAGCAACTCACAATTTTAATTGTTCTTGAAGCTTATGCATCTTATGTTTATTTGAACAAATATAGAAAGTGATCATGTGGAACAATCTTACTAAGAGCATTTCCATTTTTTACATAGATATTGCAAACTTACTTGCATATCATAGTAGGCATTCTAACTTAGTTGCATATTTAAAATTTACCTCCAAGCATAAACTTGGTTGATAGAAATTATAGGGAAAAAAGATTTCTTGGAAAGTTCTTCCATTTGGTACGAAGTAAGGTAAAAGCGTGACACTGTAATTATGAAGGTGGCTTGTCCCCTTGTAGGAACGAAGGCATACGTTGGCTCATAGACTCAGGGGACGAGTATCGTTAATGACACCCCCGTGTCCTCGCCCCCTCTTTCTTACAGTCACCCCAATTTTTACCCTTTGATAATAGCACAAGAGGAGGACTTCTCACCTAGATTAGGCATTTTAGATTAAAAGTAACCAAGATTAATTGCATCCAGATCTAGTGTAATTGCATCTCATGTTAATACACCTCATGGTTTTACTTGCAAATTGGTTATTCCTCTTGTCATTGTTGAAATTGAATACTTTGTTGTGACAAATATTTTTTTATCTACATTTTGCAAGTAGAACACTAATTATTTCCTTTTGAGCAAGATAGCTTCTCATGCTTGGATTCATAATTTTTTTTACCTTGAAGGCATTTATAATATCTTGTGCTAACATTTTCTTGTTTCAACTTTTCAAGATTACTTTGCTTTCCATTTGAAAGCATTTTACTTCATTTAAGCAAATAAAATTTCATTTTAATGAAAAATACTTTAAAGGCATTGGTTTCATATGCTTTATGCTTATTTTATGTATTGATGGTTATTGCTCACATCAGTTTTTGCTTATAAATCTTAAGAAGTAATCTATTTGACTCTAACATTCTCCTAGAAACTCAAATCTTCAACTTAGTTTTCCATTTAGGGACCACCCCCTTTAGCTAGCCTAGGAGATAACTTAAATGGAGAGAGTTGGTTAGTGTGACAGCCCCATCTCTAAGTTCCTTGCCACCAACCACACCTTGTGGGGTTAAATGCTTTTCTCGCTAACTGTAGGTAGGTGTAGGCAGCGAGCGATAACATGTTCAAAATGCATAAGGGAGAGGAAATCGACCCTTTCCTCATAAGATCAAAGGCGATCCGTGATCAATTGGCAGCCATGGGGGCCACTCCTGACAAAGGACTTATGGTGAGAACTGCTCTAAATGCAGTTTTTGATGAGTGGGAGAATTTTGTCCAAGGCATCTTGGGTAGAGAAGATCACCCAAATTGGGAAAACATGTGGGCAGCTCTTTGACAAGAAGAGATTAGGAGGATGTCCAAGATAGACAGCATCAGCGGAGGAGTCAAAATCTAGAAGGAGGAGGAGGAAAACGCGACTCTCGCATCTAAGGGATAGCAACAGCAACGAGAGAAGAAGAAGAAATACCTTTCAAAGGTCAAGTGCTTTAGATGTGGTGAATTGGGACATTTTGCCACAACTTGTCCCTTGAAGAAGAAGGGCAAGCAGGATTCAGATTGTAAGGCTGTAGCAGCCAAGGGCGATGATGGGAGTGATGACGATGTGGCTGTGAGTGCTCATGTACCTCGAGAGAAGAAGTGGGGCGATATAGATCTGTAGATTGATCTACAGATGGGTGTAGAAGAGCAGGATCCTTGAGGTGTCCAAACTCTTGGATCACATATGAGCTACGGGAGCCCTTAATGACAGTAGTAGGATAACTGGAGTCAGTTGGTGCAGAGGATCATGGAGGCACAAAGACAGTGCTATGTAAAATAAAACATACAAGTACATGCAAATCTATAACACCATAATGCAGGAAATAACTCAGGTTTATTATAATATAACTGGGGTTACATGCTGAATGAGAAATAACTGAGATAACTGAAATAGAACTAGCCTCAAAGATCTGCTACAATATTGTGCTGGCCTCCCAAAAATGAACTGCTGCACTCTCCCTTCGGCAACAGCTGCCACTGAATCAACTGGAAATCAATGAAGCACCAATTGAGGATCTGAATGATCCTCACTCCAATATCCCTTAAGCTTCGTGAATCTCCTGAATGAAGTCTCCTCAAAGAGAGTTGGGTTTCTGTCCAACACTCAACATACTCGAGGGTTTTCGTCCTGGGGCTACCAATGGAGAAGAGAATCGGTTTCTCAAACTCACATACAAGAAAGATATCAAATCCAAGATATTCCTCAATGGGCTCCTCCTCTTCTTTTTATAGATCTCATGGATCCTTCTAGAGACTTATTTTATTATTCTTTTAATCATGGAGCCCTTTTTCCCTCTTATTTTTGTGAAAATTCAGGATCCGGATTCCTACTACAACGAATCTGAATTACTTCTTCTATTATGTTTCATAATTATTTCATTACTGTGAAATATCAAAGTAATTTATGAAGCAGTCTACACAAATAATGCTGCGGAATAAATCTAAGTGCCGAAACAATATGAACAAAATACAATGAAAAACATCCACATGTGACACAGTTATTTTTGGACTAAGTCCCCGGAAACACCCAACTTGGGAAAACTGGTGCAATAGATCTGAGGGTTTGTATTATTAAGCAACAAAATCTTGAATACAACTAGGGTGCCAACATCCGGCAAACCCTTCAGAGAAATCTAGACAGCAAATGTAATTGTGAGATATACATCACTCTGCAAGTCTCCGGCTGATCTAAAATAGCATTGGTGAAGCCCTCACTGCCTTTGCGTGACTGCCTATGCTGGATATGGGTAAGCCTGCGTAGGCAAGCTTGAGGAACTGCGTCACCCCTTACTACAACTGATCTGGCTAATCTGAGACTGGATTTTGGCCCTCCTGGCTCAGAAACCCCAGCCTCTAGCTATCTCCGGACTGACTCCAAGAGACACTGTGTTGTTTCTACGTGATTTCCTGCAGGTTCTACGTCACCTCTCCAGAAAACTGCGTTGTCTCTCTCTGCGTCACCTCTACCTCTCTCTGAAATGCACTCTTGGTCCTCCTGACCAGTCTCTGCTTCTGCCCCTCTCTGGATCTGATCACTGAATCACAATCACTTAGAAAACCCTGCCCTAGTGACTTGATTCTTGATCAAAAGCTCTATCTCCTCACACAAATTCGAAAATGCTTAATAGCTCAAGTGTCTCAATGTATTTTTCATGGGCCCCTCACCCTCCTTCTTATATTCTTCTGTTGAACCTTCAACGACCAAGATTAAAATATAATCAAGGGCTAAGATTAACTTGGAGGTGATCCATGACTTTATCTAGAAGATTCACACTTAGTTTAATTAATACCCTTGAATTAATCAGTTTCCCTAAGTTTAGACTTAGGAAAAAATTAAAAAATGATTAATTATTTTAATTAAACCAACTCTAAGTGGAATTTTCCAAAACCATTTATGGGGTTTATAGAATACATGTGTCCTAGCCTATATGCAAAGTTACAAGGCTAGAGCACATCCGATTCTACCATAAATCAACACTCCCTCTTAGTGAGAAAAGTGCTCTAGCAAAACAACTTAATGTGCTTCTCTAACTTCTGGAACATCTGCTGCTGTGCTGTTGATGCTGCTCATCAACACTACACAAGAAAATGTTGCATCTGTACTGTTGTTGACTTTGCATGCTATTGCCAAATTCCATTGTACTGCAACTCCCTCTGAATTCTGCAACCATGCTGCTGCACTGTGTGAGCACTGCTCTGCACTGCGTGAGCACTACTTTGCATTGCGCTGCACCACTTGTGCACCGTGCTGCTGCTGCTGCACTGTTGCTACTTGCAACATAAAAACATCCGAAATTGGACAAGTAGATCTGCAACTGAAAAATAAGACTGACTGTTGCTAGTTTTTGCACTAGCTCTCTGAAAATACTGCGTTGTTGCTGCTCTGCATTGTGTAAGCACTGCTCTGCACCAATGTGCTTTGCGCTGCTGCTACTCAACTGCTGATGCTACTGCTCCCTCTCTGTGCTGATCAGGCTCTAGTACTGCTAGCCATTGCACTGTCTTCTCATCTTCTGCTGCAACTGTCCATCCTGCTACTATCTTTAGGCTGCCGTAGCTCACATGTGATCCAAAAGTTCGGAAATACTCAAGGATCCTGCCACCTTTTATATTCTGGATCTAACTCCAATTCAACCCACTTTTCTCCTTTCAGAATGTGAGCTAACATAGCACAATATTTTTCTGCCTCAATCTTGACAACTCTTGCTTGTGGATCTTCCTTCTCCTCTTTATCCTTTTTCTTAAGAGGACACTGTGTGGCATAATGTCCCATTTCCCCACACCGGAAGCACTTGATCTTGGACAAATCTTTCTTCTTTTTCTTTTGTTGCCCCTTTGATGCAAGGGCAATGTTATCTTCTTCCTCCTTCTTAACCTTTGAACCGCTGCTGCCATCCTCCAAATGGATCTTGAGGAGATCTCTCCTCATCTCTTCCTGCTGTAAGGCTTCCCACATCGCTTCCCATCCTGGAAGTCTTTCTCTGCCCAGTATACTTTGGACAAAGACCTGATAGTCTTATGAAATAGAGTTCAGAGTGAGCCTTGCTCTAAGTCTCTAGGAGCAGATCCTACTGCTGACAGTTGATCTCGATTTTCCTGAATACGAGACAAGGAGTCAAAACACTCTCCCTTCTTCATCCTGATATTACACATCTTCTCTTCAAGGTACATCTTCCGCTACTCGAAAAATCCTTGGTATAGCTTTTCCAGCCCTACCCACATCGCTCTAGCAGTGGTCTTTGTTGCTATGTGGGGTACGATATGATCCTTCACACCATCTAGGATCAATCGCTTGGCTCTTGCCATATTCTTCTTGAATTTCCTCAGGTGTGCTGCATCAAGAGATTCTGCAACTGCGCCGTTTATAAGGGATTTTAGATCATGCTCATTGAGGAGAAATTTTATCCTTGATTTCCAAATAACATAGTTGGAGGCACCCTCCAATCTATCTTGGTCACGCAGTCCATTGCTGGCCATCTCCTCAACTTGTCGAAATCTTCCTCTAACCCTTTGCTCAGCTAGACTTACGCACTCCTTGAGGAGTAAGTCACTGCTTCTGCTGCTGCACGGGAAAAAGCTGAGTTTCTTTGAGTAAGAAACCCTTTGAGGTCAAGAAATCCCCAACTGTGTTTTTCAGAAATTTTCTCACGCTTATGCACTAGCTCTTACTGTTGTGCAATAACTGAGTCCTTCAGCTACGCTGCCTCTTCTGTAACTGAAAAAGCTTACCCCTCGGTCAACTCTCTCAGAGGGAGCCTTTTCTGCGCTGGAATGCCCTCCTGGCTTGGACAACGTAATTTTTGGGAGGGTCTGCAGCTGCTTACGCAGATCCTAGACTCTTTAGCTTTGATCTTTTGGTTCACTTGTGTTTCATCTGCACTTCAGCTTGAATATGCTCTGATACCATGTGAAAAATCCTAGATCCAGATTCCTACTGCAACAAATATGAATTACTTCTTCTATATGTTTCATAATTATTTCATTACTATGAAATATCAAAGTAATTTCTGAAGCAGTCTACAAAAATAATGCCGCGGAATAAATCTAAGTGCTGAAACAATCTGAACAAAATACAATGAAAAACATCTACATGTGACACAATTATTTTTGGACTAAGTCCCCGGAAAAACCCAACTTGGGAAAACCGATGCAGCAAATCTGAGGGTTTGTATTATTAACCAGCAGAATCTTGAATACAACTAGGGTGCCAACATCCGACAAACCCTTCAGAGAAATCTAGACATCAAATGTAATTGTGAGATATACATCACTCTGCAAGTCTCTGACTGATCTAAAACAGCGCTGGTGAAGCCCTCATTGCCTCTGCGTGACTGCCTACGTTGGATCTACGTAAGCCTGCGTAGGCAAGCTTGAGGAAGTGCATGACCCCTTACTGCAACTGATCTGGCTAATCTGAGACTGGATTTTGTCCCTCCTGGCTCAGAAACCCCAGCCTCTAGCTATCTCCGGACTGACTCCAAGAGACACAGTGTTGTTTCTGCGTGATTTCCTGTAGGGTCTGCATCACCTCTCTAGACAACTGCGCTGTCTCTCTCTACATCACCTCTGCCTCTCTCTGAAATGCACTCCTAGTCCTCCTGACCAGTCTCTGCTTCTGCCCCTCTCTGGATTTGATCACTGAATCACAATCACTTAGCAAACCTTGCCCTAGTTACTTGATTCTTGATCAAAAGCTGTGTCTCCTCACACAAATTCGAAAATGCTTAATAGCTCAAGTGTCTCATTGTATTTTCCATAGGCCCCTCACCCTTCTTCTTATATTCTTCTTTTGAACCTTCAACGACCAAGATTCAAACATAATCAAGGGCTAATATTCAACTTGGAGGTGATCCATGACTTTATCTAGAAGATTCACACTTAGTTTAATTAATACCCTTTAATTAATCAGTTTCCCTAAGTTTAGACTTAGGAAAACATTAAAAACGATTAATTATTTTAATTAAACCATCTCTAAGTGGAATTTTCCAAAACCATTTCTGGGTTTTATGCAATACATGTGTCCTAGCCTATATACAAAGTTACAAGGCTAGAGCACATCCGATGCTACCATAAATCAACAATTTTCCAATTAAAATATTCCTTTTTAATGCAGGAAAGAGTAAATCGGCCAACATGTCTCCTCAGGTCACTGAAACTGACGTCCAACCACCACATCATGTAGGTATTCTCGTCCCAGTTTCAACGAGCTATTACACTAAGGTGTTCTATCTCGTATTCCTTCCGGAGTGCCACCTTGAGCGTAATTAATTGAGTTAAGCCCAAAAATAACTCAGTTTTCCGAAAGTTATCGGAATGCTCTGGAACGAAAGACAAACAGTGAAGATGATGGAATATATCAAACAAATGCCACCAGTCCTCATAGAAACTCCTCAAAACTTCTCCAAAAAGCCCCTAGGCCCGCTGATGACACCAACTGATACCTGTGACATGTCTGCTCCCAACTCTAGAAGTCCATCCTAAACCTGTCATAGGTGACGCCAAAAGAAGGAATATTACATGGTTAAACATACAAGTTATTAATCTGATTATTCAAAATTAACAATGAAGTAAATACAATTAACAACCCACACATACAGATCATTTACTGAATAGCACACTCATGTGACAGTGACACACAGATTTTTCGGACAATGTCCCTGGAAAAATCCAATGCGGGAAAACCGGTGCAGCAGAAATGATGGTTTATTATTATTAAGGAGCAGTTTCTAAGTACATCTAGGGTGCCATAAACTCGGCTGACCCAACAGAGAAAACCTCGGCAATAAGAGAAAATGTGAGATATACATCACTCTCATAAGTCCCGGCTGATCTGGATGGAAACCTCAGCTGGCTCTGCACAGCCTCTCCGCAGCTACTGCGTTAGCCTGCGTAGCCTAGGTTGAGAGACATCGTCACCCTAGCTCCACGTGGATCTGCTTCTCCCGGATCTCAGTGTTAGCCCTGCTGGCTCAGAAACCCTCGCTTTCGACAGAATTTTGGACTTCTTCTTGGAGATACTGCGTGGGCCTGCATCACCCTCTTGAGGGACTGTGTCACACCCTTTGATGGCACGCTGCCTCCGCTGCATCTCTGCTGCCCTTGCTCTACACTCTACTCTTGGCCCTCCTAGCCAATCACTGCATCTACCCCTCACTGCAACGCTGAGTCACTCAGATTTGATCTTCTTCCGTCAGAAGAATTCGATCTCTTAGACTCTGTGTGTGTCTCCAACTGACCCCAAGCCTTTCTCTTATACTTTTCTTGTTCACACATCAACGACCGTGATCTAATCTCTAATCGATGGCTCAGATTAAAAGACTGCTTGTCCATGTCACTTAGAACATTTTATCACGTGTTTAATTAATTCACTTTAAATTTTCTAATTCCCTGTAATATCCCGAATGGGAAATAGACAGCAATACAAGCATACGACAATATAGGAAATGCCGAAAATAGAACATATTACACATAAAAATGCCGGAAATGCTAAGCCATTTTCTTAATCTGAGAATATAATGAGATACAATGGATAATCAGAATAAATGCACCTATCCTTGCTCAAGGCAAGTGGAAATCAGACCTCTCAAAAATGTGAAATTTATTTGCTACAAGAAAATCGCATCCCAAATTAATGAAGAATGTCAGAACGTCATGCCGGGAATGAATCGGCTAGGGCTGATTCTGCCGAATGAGTTGAAAATCGGTAGACCACCTGAACTCACCACCCCGCACAAAACCCGTAAAACTATACAAAACGGACACCCCGAAAATCAACACGAAACCCTCCTCTAGAAAAACTCGTCCCTCCAGTCTGAAGTCAGACACCAACTAAATAGATCAAATGGGGCCACAACTCCTCAAAGAAACTCACCAAATGATAAACGCTGAACCTCCACACCTAATAGGCCCGAATCTCCCGCAAATCTCTACCACCGAACAACTCCAAATCAAGGCCCTCCCTCCAAGGACCGCGCAGTCACCCAATGAAGTCACTTCCCTTTAAAACTCCCAAAAAACACCGCAAATCTCCCGCAAGATCAAGAAAAACCTGCCCGGGAAAGCAGCACCTAAGTCCCCGGGGCTAAGGGTGAGATCTCCGACCGGAGACACCTTCCGCCGTTATACTAACAAGAAGGCCGCAGACCGACGAAACAAATTACCAAGTAGACAAAAGTCTAGCTCAATATCATCAACAATATCAATAATCCCCAAATGAGATAGCTCTCCCTCCTTTTATAACGCTGGCCCTCCTCAAAACCCTACGTGGTCCCTCTCTCTCCCACGTCCTCCTCATGGGCTTGCGCAGAAGCTTCCAGAGGCTACGTGAGCCTCCTCTCATACGTGGTGTGGACCCCCAAGGCTCCCCCTTAAGTTATAACGTTGCATCTACTAGGGAAACACTTTATTTTATTTAAGTGAGTTAGCCCCCCTTTTCTCACTTTTATTTATTAATTAACTATAGGCGGCAAAACTATACAGAAATCAAATATTCCAATTAGTGGTGCTAATTAGGAATATTACAGTCTCCCCCGGCAAAATGTTGCTTGTCCTCAAGCAACTGAAGTGATGGATGCTGTAAAATCTGCTCGCTCTCCCAAGTGGCATCCTCATCCGGCAAAATTTGCTTGTCCTCAAGCAACGCTGGAACAAGCCTACTCTCTAGCTGATGCTCCCCACCGATACTGCAAAATGTGCCTGGGTCCCATTGAAACCTCTCTATCTCCTGCATCACCCTGATACGAAAGGATATCTCAATGCCAGGATCCCAAACTGGCCTCTCACAGTACCAGTTAATCCTCCCAGATCCCATCGCCACCGTGGCCAATAATCGCCCAAGTCCCACGGCTCGGACTGTGCACTGCCTCTGGCTATGACTAATGCTCTAAGAGGTGAAGACCACCAATAAGCATCAATGCTCCTGGGCTCCTGTTGCGTTGTACCTGTAGCTACATATGCTACCCCTCCAACCGCATACCAACTCATCACCTCTCTCCAATCCAAGTCATGACTCAATCCCATGCTGATCCTATTCTCTTGAAATTGAGGAGTCCTGAAGTAACGATAACTGGTGCCCTCCTGCCGACTGGGATCTGTAACATCTACTATGTCCAAGGGCCCCTGCTCCACTGTGCTCCCTACGAAGAATACCGTACCATCAAGAGGGTACCAACTCATGATCTCCCGCCAGTCCATCTTGGAGGAAGCATCTGATGTAGCAACAACAACTGCATGTGGAACTTGCTTGGAAGGTTGCCGCCAACCCGTAATCATCTCCCACTGCCAAACTATCACATCTACCTCCAACATCTCTAGAGGATATGGATCTGTAGCTGCTGTCACGGTACTCGGTGTCTGTGCATCTGACTACTCAACCTCAAAGGATGACCCCAATGCTAGCCACATATCCATCAATGCTAGCCACATATCCATCATAGGCTCAATGTGGGCACCCATCCGGACCTCACCCAAGGAAATGTCATGCCTGCTGTCCATAGTATCCTCCTCTGTTGACTCAGGCTCCATCATGTGCTGCTCTAGCTGAAGCGTCACAAGTGACTCATCACCGAGAGTATCTCCTATATCACCCTGCACACTGTAATACGGCTGCAATCTACTGTCATCATACCTGCATGACTGCTCTTGCTCCACAGAAGCAACCTCAACTGATCCTATGGACTCATATGAAAGAGAGTCCTCACCCTGGCATACAGAAGGAATGCCCTCCTGTTCTACCTCCGCCACCTCATTTGCATTGAATATGCCATCCATCCTCTCGATGAAGTGTCGATACAATGTCTGGAGTCCAGACGCATGCTGGAATGCTATCTCTACTGATCCCAGTATCCTCTGCCCATGCATGATCTCAACATGCCCTGAGGGAAGAATGATGCATGTCTCCCTCATGACCCGCTCCCCAAGCGTAGGCTCAGCAATGACTAATGTGCCACCACTGCAGAGGATCATCTCATCCCCTAAACTGTGGCTGTCAACTAGCGTACTGACCCAGTGCCACTACTGAGAAGTCTCTCGCCTAGTGTGCTGAGGGCCATCCAAATATCTTGGGTGTGCCTCACGGACCCTGCTGCTCATGCCCAAAGTGCCAAAGGACAACAACAAATTCAGTTGTGCCCATGAGTGATGTAGAAGAGTGTCGGATGTGTGAGTCCCCACAGATACCATCAAGTATCGCTCCTCTGTCTCCTCATCGATCCTGGGTGAAATACCCCCAAAGGTAAGCCCAGTGTCCCTGTCTGTGAGTCTCCCTGGATGCAATACTCTAAGACCCTGCTGTGTCGCGCCGTACGCCCTCGCAAGCCACCGGTCATCCATGTACTCCTCAACATGCCACCGCACACTAAGGCATACCCCTGAATACTGCTGGATACCCCATGCTACTGCTGTACCACCCTGTACCGTCTCGTGCCCTGACTGTGTCCAGGAATCTGTCACTCCCCGCGTGCTCTCAATGTGATGTAGGGCACTCCTACTCCACAATGCAGTCCCACACACTACGGTACACCACCATGTAGCTCCATGTCTACCAATAGTCCACTGATCACTGCTAGAGGCTCCCACACATCCGTGGATGTGATGTCCTAGAGCTGTGCGTCTACATATCGGACTACCACCAATCGGTATCGTCATGTCCACCGTCGCATCACTATACCCGCCGACAAATGGATCATCACTGCAAATCCTCCTCAAGGGGTCCGAGAAGTGAATCTCCCTGAGTGTCAGTAGTGTTACCACCACTGCTCGGCTCCGCTGCGTCCTCTGTGCCCCACACAAAGGTGAAGAATCCTTGGCCCCATACAAGGTGCCATCTGGTGGCCTGCCAATGCCACCTCCTCCGACAAGCTCCTGCCGAGGTGTGCTGACCACCCCGTGATCCCGTGTATGAATGTCATGCCAAGACAACCTAGGGAGTCTGCCCATAAACTGGTTGGCCACTGGAGCTGACCGAAACTGCACATGCTCTACTACTAGGCTAACTGTACTCTCCAAGACATAGTCAGCCGACCTGACTGGGAAACGATAGGTGATCCCACCTGGATCCCAATGCCAATCTGGGGTTCCTATATTCCCCATGCATAGAAACTCCTGCTGAGCTACACTCGGATCCATCACCATCTCCATAGCCCGCTCCACCGAGTACCAACTCAAAATCTCTCTCCATCCAACCTCAACATGTGGATGCTGTACCCTGTGCAACTCTGATCGTCTCATACCGCTATCCAAGTCAACATATGAGATCTGACTAGGTGGCTCTGCCTCTCTCTCTCCAATGGGAAGAGATGACCCAACAACACTGCTAGTCCCATCCATGCATGCCTGAAGGGGAATGATCTGACGCTCCAATGTGCCCTCTGATCGTACCATCAAGGAATCCAGTCGTTCCCCAATGCGGACCAACTTGGCCGCCGACTTGGCACAAGTCACTCTCATACCCTCCAGCTCCTGGTCTTGCAACAAAATGGCCTCCCGTACTGATGTGGCCTTCCCTTTCAAAACTCAAAGGTCTGCCCGAAGCTGATGATACCGCTGCCTGCGACCATCATCTGATACCTCTGTATCTCCTAGTGCCTCATCGAAGGTGGATACATCTCCTGACACTGCAACCATCTGTGTGCTGCTACCACCCGAAGACTCGGACGCGACTCCGGTCATCACCTCAATGGATCGCTCTACTGGGGTAAGCTCTACCTTCTCCCCTACCACATCAACCGACACGGCTAAGGAGGTCTCCAATGAGGGTGAATCCTGTGTCACACTAGGTGTAACCTCGGACTCCCTGCAATCCTGTGTGCCCTCATCCTCCAAGTGCGAGGTAACCATTTTAATGGTTTCCCTCTCCGATACTCGGTCAAGCTGGAAAGAGGTATCCAACTTGCCCACCCAAGCTTTTTCTGAGCGCCTGGATGACCCGTCAAATGTCGGTAGATGGAATCTGTCCACTGTGCGCTGTAAGCCCCCATCATGTGAGCGCCTGTTCCCTCTGTGAAAGTTGTGAGGTCTACTATCACGCCGGAGCTGGACAAAGTCTCTGAACGAGAGAGCCTCCATGAACTCCTGCCCGTATGCCTGGTACTCTGCAAAATAGTCACCCATGTGGCCCGGCTCCGGCTCTCGCTGTGCTGCTGCCCCTGCGTCCTCTGCTAGGAAGGTAGGCATGGTGGATCGCGTGGGTGCTGGAATATCCCTCTGTGCTCCTGCCCCTGTGTCCTCTGCTAAGAATGTGGGCATAGTGGGACGTGTGGGTGTATGTGATGCCATATGCTGAGTGGCATCATGCTCCGGCAAATGGTGGGATGTGCCTGATCCCTTACCAATCTGAAAACCCCTTGGGGTTTCCCACTGCCTCTCCAGCGCAGTGAGTCTCTGTGATACATCCTACATGTGTTGGAGCGCCTCTCTAAATCTCCTCGCATCATCATCAACTGCCATCGGCTCTTTCTGCTATGTGTCTACAAGCTCCTCAGAAACTGCACGGCTGCTGCAAAACCATACTGCTGCTTAACTTCGACCTCCGATTTACCCACTGAAAAATACTCAGAAAATTCCAGGAATTTGGGAAGGTGATCCTTGCCCAAAACCCAGAAAAACCCAGAAAACGTTTCTCCTAATTCCAACCTTCAAAATTTGACCCTTCATATTTTGGCCCTTTTTCCCATTTCGTTTTTGGTACTGCAACTGCTATTGCTCTCCAAAATTCCAGCAAACCTCTGTATGATCTCTTTCCCGAAGTCATAGACCACAGGCTGAGCCAGAATTATGCTCTGATACCACTGTAATATCCCGAATGGGAAATAGACAGCAATACAAGCATACGACAATATAGAAAATGCCGGAAATAGAACATAAAGCAAATACACATAAAAATGCCGAAAATGCTAAGCCATTTTATTAATCTGAGAATATAATGAGATACAATGGATAATCAGAATAAATGCACCTATCCTTGCTCAAGGCAAGTGAAGGACCCTCTCAGAAAAACAGGAAATGGCTGCTACAGAAACTGCATCCCAGCTGCTGGAAGAAACTGCCGTAAACTGCTGCTGCTGGAATGAACTGAAGCTAGGGGCTGATCCCCTTGCCGGAATGAGCTGAAAATCGGCAGACCACCTGAACTCACCACCCCGGACAAAACCCAGAAACCATATACAAAACGGACCACCTCCAAAAATCACCCCCAGAAACCCTCCTCCTAGAGAAACGCTGTCCCTCTAGGACCAGCGCAGACACCACTGAAATAGACTGAAATGGGGCCACAACTCCTCAGGAAACTCACCAAATGATAAACGCTGAACCTCCACACCGGAATAGGCCTGAATCTCCCGCAGAAATCTCTACCACTGAACAGCTCCAACTCAAACTGCGTCCTCCCTCCAAGGACTGCGCAGTCACCCAATGAAGCTCAGCTCCTCAGCAAAACTCCCAACAAAACACCCGCAAATCTCCTGCTAAAGACTGAAGAAAAACCTTGCCCGAGCAGGCACTCGAAGTCCCCCGGGGCCAAGGGTGAGATCTCCGATCGGAGACACTCAGTCGCACTAAACAGTGCTGCAGACCGACTAAACAGCCAGCGTGCTCAAGTAGACATAAGTCTAGCTCAATATCATCAACAATATCAATAATGCCCAAATGAGATAGCTCTCCCTCCTTTTATAACGCTGGCCCTCCTCAAAACCCTACGTGGTCCCTCTCTCTCCCACGTGCTCCTCATGGGCCTGCGTAGAAGCTTCTAGAGGCTACGTGAGCCTCCTCTCATGTGTGGTGTGGACCCCCAAGGCTCCCTCTTAAGTTACAACGTTGCCTCTACTAGGGAAACACTTTATTTTATTTAAGTGAGTTAGACCCCTTTTCTCACTTTTATTTATTAATTAACTATAGTCGGCAAAACTATACAAAAATCAAATATTCCAATTAGCGGTGCTAATTAGGAATATTACATTCCCTAAGTTAGACTTAGGGTCCTCATTAAAAAAATTAATTATTTTAATATCTCACACACTAGATGAAGTTTCTCCAAACACTTTCTGGGTTTTGGAGGTCTTGTGTGTCTTAGCCCCTCCATAAAATTTCAGGGCTAGAGCACGCCCGATGCTACCTCAAAATCTCAACAGAATCTCTTCTGTGAGCCATTTGAAGCACATGCTGATAACAACCATTGTATATTACTGAATAGGATTCAAAGAATCCTATACTTTTCTTAATAACATCAGATACTACTTTATATGGTATCATGGCATGTTTTGTCTACAACGAGGATGGATCTTATGTTGAGCAGGCTGCGAGATGGTCACTATGCACTTTGGAAAGACAAGCTTAGGCTTGTGGTCTCCTTGAGTAAGAGGGAGAAAGTACAACTAAATATTTCCTTCATAAAGATATGCTAGACGCAGAATATTGCTATGTGTTGTCAAGATCTCTGTTGTAAATCAATATGTTTGCTATATATATATACACATCTGTATGCTGCTGAATGGAAGTATGAGGCTCCCATTGATCTTGTTTTGTTTTTCAAGAAGCAACTTGGCACTGTTCCCTATATGAAGGGATTCTTGGCTGAAGAATTGAGCTTTGGGAACTCCTAGGGGCTTGGGGTACTTATTGAGCAATGAGCAACCATAGGGTGAGTGGTTCACCTTCCCCTACTGTTGATGTCATATCCATAGGATGAATGGTTCACCTTCTCCTATGGCATATGAGCAGGATGAGTGGTTCACCTTCTCCTGCAGATGCCTCGGTGAGGGATACATTCAGGCATCTGCTTATGAACATGTCAGTGGGACGTGGTTCATCCTTTCCCCACTTGTAGGATGCTTATTCCCTACGATCTGTGGTTGACATGTCGGTGGGATGTGGTTCATCCTTTCCCCACGTGTAGGATCCTTCCTATTGTTGTTGGTTTGCATGCCTCTAGGACGTGGTTCATCCTTTCCCTACTCTCGGTGTTTTGCATGCCTGTAGGAGGTGGTTCATCCTTTCCCTACATATGGTTGTGATATGTGTTTGTAGGATGTGGTTCATCCTTTCCCTACATGTGGTTGTGATGTGTGTTTGTAGGATGTGGTTTCTCCTTTCCCTACGTGTGATTATGAGCAGGATGTGATGTTCTTGCATCATCCTACCCATGTAGTTCGAGACACATGGGAAGTACCTCTCATTTGGCCAATGAGTTGGGAAAAGTGGATAGGGACCATAGCACTACCGATGGATGCATTATGTACTATCTTACTCCCTATGTCCCTATGTCTAGGATGCATTAACTTGATCACTTGGGATCAAGTCCGATTGGAGTTCACTCTTTGATTATGTGGACTAACTTTTGTCAATGGAGAGTGGCAAGGTCTTATGACTCACTCTCGATCGTTTCTTCTTTATTATTCATATCAGTGTTCAGCAGAGTAGAGCAGAGATGAAATTCAAAGATGGTTCATGATGGATGGACTGGCAGGTGGAATTCTTCCTAGTTGAGAGGAAGTGTTAAAATTGGCAACTAGGGACAAATTCCACTTTGTAATTGAGGATAACTGAATTTGTAACTTGGAATAGGTGGGCATTGGAAATAATATTTTTCCTAAATCAAGACCTCCATGAACCTTTCCAACATACCAAGCATTGAGAAACCAATGATGCAACAACCCTTACCATGAAGTGGCCCCCTCCAGGCATTACACCATCCATTTGGCAACAAGGATGTTCCCCTGTTCCCCTAGATAGCCACATTAGTCAATCCTAGCTTCCCTTCATCCTTGGGTATGATACACATATGTCCCATGGGACTATTAGAAGGCTCCTCTCTCAACCATATTTCAACCATTGGTAAGATTGCAAAAATTGTTCCAAGCGTTGAACTAATTTTGAATGGGAAAGCAATAGGAGACATATTAGATGTGAGAAGGTTGAAGAATCTGACCAACCATAGTCAGTTTCCTAGTAAACATAAGGTCTATAGCTAGAAGTTGAATTTGTCTTGAAACTATGTTATAGGAAGCGACCCCCAAGTTGGCATACTAGTATTGGGAATGTGCCAAAATGTCAAAAAAATTCCGAAATTTGACAAAAATGTGGCCAAAATGCATGTGGCTTTTTTTGATTTGGAAACACCGTCGAAACATTTTAGCGGTGTTTTAACACAAATTCTCCCCGTTTCCATGAATTTCGACCCAAATCTACCCCATTTCCGCTATTGTTTTGCATTTTGTGGGTTCACTCAAGCATCCAAGAAGGGTGCGGGGCCCTTCTATGGCCAAAATTTTAGTGTACAAATAAAATTGATCTCTAATCACTCCACAAACTAATTTATCTTTAATTAATCCATGCTCTAGTTCTTTTGAACAAGCGCCTTGTTCTATTTTTGTTAATGAGGGAGGGGATCAAGATTATTAAGATATGTAATTGTACTTGTCTTCAATTCATGCTTTATTTCATTTTCAACACATATAGGCATGTATAAAGGATAATTTTTTATTTTGCGTCATGTAATCAACTATGAGAGTTAATATAGACCGGGTTTTCATTCTAAAATGTCATTTATGTGTCTCATTCTTTTTTTCTTGCAAGATAATGTGTTATTAACTTATTTGTAATATATATATATATATATGATGTTTTTCCTGACGTTTCGATTTTGGGGTGTCATGCTTCCAACCATCCTCATTTTGAAAACTTCCAGACATTTCCATGTTTCATGCAACTTAGTTTTGAAGCCGTTGAAGACACCAATCCCACATAGAAACAAGGAAGAGACCCACTCCAAAAGGTATGCCAAGATACTGCACAATGATCCTTGGTTGAACATAAGTCCAAGCCACAGGGACCCATCAAGGCAGAATATCCATTCTAAGTTCTAACTATCCAAGAATTTGTCTTATGATCACTAACCACCACACCCAAAGTTGCATGTAAAAGATTGAGGCATGCTTGAGCCTTCTACGAAGTCTTTGGCTGCTTGAACAAATAGGACAGAGTCATGTGTGAAGTGATTTTTAACCACATATTTGACCCATCATGAAACAAAGTGCAACAGTGAAAGGGTTAACAATGAACTACATTCACTTGTTTGACTCAAACAACCAACCTCCCCACACATGTGTGCCTCAAGATTGAGGGATTGAACCTTGTGCAATGCTTTTGGACCAATCTGAACCATTTTCGTTGATGTTTGTAGCTTGGACAGGTATTTTTGCGCAGGCCTAAGTGTCTATGTGTGTGGAAGTCATCTAATTAACCCTTAACCTTAGCAACTACTTTAATTATTAAAGTAATTGATTTTTATAAGATAAAGAGAGTAATCTAATGAAACACAAAGGCTATTTGCATTAGTGAATTAGATGAATCTCAACCATTCATCTCAAGTGAGGTGAAATCTAATCTCAACTGTCAATCACTTTGGAGATTAAGGTTGTGGATTTAGGTGACGACTCAAACTTATAAAAGGAATGCTAAGTGAATGGAGAGCCACAAGAGCCATCTCAGTGAGCACAAGACATTGAGATAAGGACATCTCAGTGATTGGGTGGAGAAGGACTTCCATTCAAGTGTGTAGGGCAGGTCAGCCAAGCAAGATTGAAGGACATATCTAGGGTTTGATCAGCTGGGATAATTTCGGATTCTTGTTGTATGTATTTTCCTCAGTGGGCCGTAATCCTAGGAAGAGCCCTGAAGTTATTTGAATGAAGAACTGATTTGAAGGGCAGAAATCTTTGAGTTCATGTAAATGTGAGATTGGTGTTTCCGCTGTTATAAATGTTAAAATCATAGTCCTGCTTTTATTCAGTATATTTACATAATAATTAATTGTTACAAGGAAATCTGCTAGGTAATGAATTAACAGGTTGCTAGGGCTAGAAATTAACAGTTTTCAACCGAATAATTCAGCTGAATGTAAAGATTGTTAAATTTTGGACCTTTTGGCCTGATTCAGGTGAGTTTTCCAGTTAGATAACCATGCTTATAATATTCATATCAAAAGAGAAGGTTAAGGATGTTGAAAATGTAACTTGCTACTTTTATATGTCTAAAGTAGAGAAACATGCTGCTGGCCCCCCTCTACGATGTGTTAGCTTCTTAGGTTGATGCCTTGCTTTTATACTTTGCAAAATGGAGGACAAGAATCAACATGTTTTGTTTCTGACAATTTAAGCTTTTTTCTTCCTCACTTATATATTCATTGGTACGTGACACTGTACATTTGTTCTAAATAAATAGAAAACCAATGTATATTGTATGCTTATAGTTAGTTCGTTTTTCCATACACAATTTTGCTTGATCCATGTGACATTTTAATTCAAGGCACTCTTTTATTCTTTAAATTGTTGCTGCCAGATACAAGACAATTGCAAGAGGAGCTGTATAATGAGTTAAGAGGACGAATCCAAGAAGCTGATATGACTGTTCCTTTCCGCAAAGGAACTTATTTTTACTATGAAAAAACATTAGAGGGAAAGCAATATAAACAATGTTGTAGACGGCTTATTGTTCGGGGTGAAGGGCCTGGGTCAGTTAATGAAGTAATGAAGACAGGACCTGATGAGCCTCTGGAGGAGGTTTTATTTGATGAAAATGTGGAGGCTGAGAAACATGAGTATTATCGGATTGGAGCTTTCAAGGTACTACTGTCATAGACATTCATCAATTCCTATCCAGATAGGAAGATTATTTTGGTTCATCATCCCACTTTGGCTCTTTTTCAGGTGAGCCCGAATCACAAGATGATTGCATATGCAGAGGACACTAAAGGTGATGAAATCTACACTGTTTATGTCATTAATGCAGAAAATGGAGAATTGATTGGCAGTCCGTTAATGGGAACTGCCGGTTCTTTGGAATGGGCTGACAATGAGACACTTGTGTACATTACGATGGATGATATACATCGACCCTTTAAGGTTAATATTTCTATACAATGTATTTGCTTCTTATTTATATATAAAAATTTGGAAAGTTGATGGTATGCTTGAACAAATTCTTTTAGAAAGTTTGTGTTAGGCATCAATTTGAGGTAATGTCACAGTTAGATTTACAAAATTATTTTGAGGTAAGGGTTAAATATACATGATATCTGCCTCTTTGATCTCCATAGAGAATTGAGATCAGCATATGAGATTCAAGATACTGATAAAAATGGGAATGAGCATAGCAACTTGTAAGTTGCTGAGTTTTGTCAAACAGCCATTGCAATCATCATAATGAGTTATTTGCAGCAGTCTAATTTTTCCTTGATTTCCTGTGAAAGCATATCCCTCTTTCATGTGTTAGGTGTTGGCATTTATAACTGTCCATAATGTAAGCCTTTTTTTAGTTTGTTTGTGAAAATCCTCTAGTCCGTTATTAACTAGCAAGTAAAATCACATAATTACATTGCCTTCATTCATAGTTGTTGAGATTTTGGGGTAGCATTGGATGTACTCTAGCTCAGAAATGTTGTGGGGGAGCTGTAGTATATGAGATCTCCAAGACCCAGAAAGCATTTGGGAAAATTTCATTTGGTTTGATAGTTATTCAAATAATTAATCTTTCTAATTAAGGACCCTAAGTCTAACTTAGGAAAATTAAAAGATTAAAGTGAATTAAATTAAACATGTGATGAGAATGTTCCAAGTGACGTGGATCAAGCAACTTCTAATCTTAGCCATTGATTAGAGATTAGATCACAACCGTTGTTTTTCCAACGAGAAAAGTATAAGAGAAGGGCTTGGGGTCAGTTGGAGAATACATACATTGGCAGAGCACTGAAGCTAAATCGAAATTCTAGGGCGTGGTTTGCTAAGAATTTCAGAGTGAGTTTGCATTGCGATGAGGGGTAGTATTGGCGAGGGATTCTGATCCGAGGCCAAGAATACAACAACGGCAGAGAGGCATCATACCCAGCAGCCCAGAGGCCAGCCATAGCTACGCAGATCATCTAGAGCCACACAGAGGCAGCAAGAGCCCTCCAGGGGTGACGCAGGCCCAGTGAGGGCAGTGTAGAGTAGCGTAAGTCCATAGAGGGTGACACATGCCCTTCTAGAGCAGCGCAGAGGCTGACGCAGGCCAGAAAGGCTGACGCAGAGGGCTGAGGGACAGCGCTTGGGTTTCCGGTTGGCTAGAAAGGCCTCGAGTTCTGTAAATCCCGTTTGAGGGTGTGAATCAGTCATATTTTCTGTCTCCAAGTGAAAGAAGTATTACTGTTGTGATTTTCTCTATAGAGGCAACCATGTCTCGTGCCCAAAAATTTTTGTATTTAGATTTTGCATAATAATAAAACCCTCTAGAGCTAGCTGCACCTGTTTTCCCGCATTGGGTTTTTCTGGGGACATTTGTCCGAAAAATCTGTGTCACTTTGTCATGTGTGCATTATGTTCAATAATTGATCTGTTAATGTGTAGGCTGTAGTTGTGTTTGCTTTGCTGATTTTACTGAATATTTCAGAAAATTAACTTGTAAATGTAAATCAAGTAGGAAAAGTAAATCAAGATACTGCAGTAGGATTTATGTATTCAAAAAATTTTACTGTAGTTAATTTGACTTCTATTTCCTCTGATTTGCTTGCAGTTACTTGTTAAGTACCTGACTAAAATTTTGTAAACATAGAACAACAACTGATGTTTCACAATATCACAATCATGTAGCCATAATTGATAAAAAAAAACAAAGAATGCTCAGTTGTATATGATAGTATTAATGGAAAATAAGAATACTGAGAGGATATTAATGACTAGAGTCAAAACTAAATATAAATATGTTGTTTTTCCACGGCACTAGAATCTAGGTTAGGGTCTTAGAATCTCTGACACTACCAATCCAAATACCACAACAAAATACTTTGCACAATTGAATATAAATAGCAATAAATCAACACGTGCACAATATAGACAACTTTTTACAAATTTTAAATGCCCAACTTTGTTATATTAACAAACTATAATACAATGGTCTAGGCCCTAGGGCTTCGTACTAGGTATCATGGCCCTCATATAATCACACTAATACAAGAATACAAACTAGGGTTTGGTGTCAACTACTATGACAACCAATCTACCCTGGACAAAGTACAACTGGCCTTCTAGCTGATGTAGCGCACTTCACAACTCCTCTTGGCCGTACCCTGAACACATCTGCTAGGCTGTCTGCTCCCAATCTGCAACTCTGCCTCTATCAATGGTCCTTCTCCTTTATGTCACTGAACATGGCTCTGTTGATTTTATAGCATCAGAAAGTGTTCCAGGTCTAAAATTTTGTGGAGAGACTTGGATAGTAGTTATCCAGAGAACCCATAAATCGTTTGTGGAAATTCCACTCGGATTTTGCTTTATTAAAATAATTAATTACTTTAATGTAATCCCTAAGTCTAAACTTAGAAAATTAAATAATTAAAGGGTATTAATAAAGCAGAATGTGAATCTTCTAGAAAACGAAGATCAAGTCATATTTTAATCTAAGCCATTGATTAAAGATATAATCTTGGCCATTGATTCATCAGCGAGAAGACTATAAGAGTAGGCTTGAGGGTCATTTGGAAAGCAAGTTGGGTACATTCTCACTACCCGAAGGAAATCGATTCTGAAGTAAGAGAATTCGATTTCAATGGGTGAGTTTGTAGAGGCGGGGTTACAGAGACAAAAGGAGGGAGAAGTCAACAGACGAAGAAGAAGAAAGGCAGAAGGTTGAAGGGAAGGAAGCGTTGGGCAGCAACACTAAGCCCTCCACACAGACTTACGCAGTCCAGGGAGGGATTGCGCAGAGAGGCTATGTACACTGACACAGAGGGTGCAGGAGGTCATCCCGTGTGTCGGGATTTCTTGTAGATTGTCCAGAAAAATCACATAAGGTGTATGCTATTTTATTTTGCTCGTTAAAACTTCTGTAAAATATCTTTTCACTGCTGAAGATAAATACAAACCCTCATCTGCTGCAACGGTTTTCCCACATTGGGTTTTTTCCGGGGACAATTGTCCAAAAATAACTGTGTTCATGTGGTTGTTTTTATTGTGCTATATGCGTTATTTTTGTTCTTCAACTTTTGATTAGAGTGAAGTACTGCAGTTGTATTTATTTCAAAATTTGCTGAAGCCTCTGTAAATAACTTTCAAATAAGTAGGCGAAATAAATCGAATATTGCAGTAATAATTTTCATAGTGAAAATTTCACATGGTATCAGAGCAAAAGGCAAAATACAGAAAAGGGGGTTCTGCAATGGAAAGACTCTACGGCAGTAACACAGCTCGAAAGGACTTACGCAGTTCCTCAGGGCACATAGAGAAATAGAGGGAGCATGACATATATGTTCTGGCATCCAGACTAGAGGAGGATTTCACTTGTGTGTCAAGCACAACCTCGCCAGGAGTTTGGTACATTGACAGTGGAGCATCTGCTCATATGACAGGAGTTCGAGAATGTTTTTCGAGCTACCAAGAAGAGCAGATGAATTTTTAGATCACAATGGGAAACAAGGCCAAATGTACCCCTGTTGGAAGAGGTACCATAATATTTCAGACAGAAGCCGATAACAAGATTCGGGCTACAAACGTTCTGCATGTGCTAGGTTTGGGGATGAATTTACTCTCGATGTCTCAGATCCAGAATAAAGGTTATGACGTATACTTTATTGGAAATAAAGTTTATTTTAAACACCCTAGCTGGAAAATAAAGGCATAGATTGGAGTAAGGAGCCATAAGTTGTACAAAATCCAGCTTGATTCCTCAATGGCACTAATAGGCAGTACAGACGAAAGGGATCTGAATGAATTATGGCACAGAAGGATGGGGCATTTACATCATGGAGCCTTGAATATTGTCAAGAAGACTATCAGAGGAGCTCCAGAACTCACCACAAGGAAAGATGAGGTCTGCAGGGGGTGCGTACTAGGGAAGTATGCCAAGGCAGCATTTCCAAGAAGTAGCAGCAGGGCCAAGAGCGTATTGGAGTTCATACTCAGATATTTGCGGTCCAATGTCTGCAACTTCTCTCAGTGGTGAAAAGTATTTTGCTACCTTCATTGATGACCATTCCAGGAAAACTTGGATCTACTTTCTCAAAACCAAAGATGAAGTCTTTGAGCGTTTCAAAGAATTCAAGGCGCTGGTAGAAAATTCAACCGGAAAGAAGATCAAGAAGTTGCGATTAGATGATGGTGGAGAATATATCGATAAAGACTTCACCAATTTCTGTGCAAAGGAAGGCATCAAGGGAGAATGGATAGCTCCATACAATCTAGAGTAGAATGGAGTTGCAGAGAGGAAGAATAGGACCATTGTAGAAGCTGCAAGGGCGATGCTATATGACCAAGACATGCACAAAGTTTTTTGGGCAGAAGTTTGCAATATAGTTGTATATGTGCAAAACAGAGTGCCCCATAGAGCTTTGGGAAATGTAACTCTTGAGAGTGTGTTCACGGGTAACAAGCCTGAGGTGAGTCATATGAGGATATTCGGCAGTATGGTGTACTGCCACATACCATATGAGAAGAGGAAGAAGTTGGATCAGACTGCGGAGAAGGGTTATCTTGTGGGCTAGAGTGAAAATGTGAAAGCATATCGCATCTATACTCCAGGAAACAGGAAGATTGTGGTAAGGCGGGATGTAAAATTCATGGAGGAGAGAGCCTTCAGAAGATCCCGGGAAATGGCTACAGATACGCAGATTGAGGAGGATCCACTAGTACAGCCTCAACGGCCTGCAGAGGACGGGTCGAGTGCCTCTCCACGACATAAGGATTCTGAGGAGAGTTCCTCCGAAGAAGAGCAGGAAGGAGAGAAGGTAAGACCACCCACCACAAGTGGAAGACCGAGCAGAGAACTCCAACAAATTCTGAGGGATGCAGAGGAATTTGTTGGAGCCCCTAGAGACGGGAAGAGGGTACAGAAGCAACCTGACAGTTACCATGCACTTGTAGCTCAGGTCGAAGAACCCTCTAGCTTTCGGGAGGTAGCTCAGCATCAGGTATGGGTGGATACCATGCTGGAGGAGTATAACTCCATCATGACAAACAATGTGTAATATTCCCAATTAGCGATAGCTAATTGGAAATATTAACTTTGATCAATTTTTCCTTCTATAGTTAGAAATATAAATAAAGTGAGTGAGAGGGGGACATAACTCACTAAAATAAAGTGCACTCCCTAGTAGACTCAACGTTGTGACTTAAGTGGGCGAAGGGGGGCCAAGAGACCACGTAGAGGGGGACCCACTTAGACCACGTGGACCATGACAACGCAGTTTAGTTGGCAACATGGGCCAAAGGGAGGCTACGTTGGAGATGGTGGGGCCTAGGGTTGAGAGAGGCCCATTGTTATAAAAAGGAGGAGAGCCTCCTCATTTCCTCATTCGAGTTTATGCATATTGATCTGGTCACTACGACTTTGAGCACGCTGGCTGTTTAGCTTGTCTGCAGGACTGTTTAGTGCATTGAGTCTCTCCGTTCGGAGATCTCACCCTCAGCCCCAGGAGACTTCGAGTGCTTGCTCGGGTGAGGTTGTCTCATCAGTATTTTGCAGGAGGATTGGTGTTTGGTATTTGTGGAGGAGCAGTGCTGTGCAGTCTTGAGAGGGAGGACGCAGTCCATTTTGAGGGAGCTTCGAAGTGGCATTGTTTTGGAGTATTTTGGCCGGGAGATTGAGCAGGGGACCAGCCCTTGCCTATTGGAGAATTTTGGTTGAGCGGGAGGTCATATTTTGGAGGATTCCATTCAGTCTCAGTGTGGCCCTTGGGAGGATAGCGTAGATCCTCAAGGGAGGTATTTTCGGAGGTTGTCCATTTCAGAAACGCTCTTTGGAATTTTCTGGGTTTTGTGAGTAGAGGCTGATTCCAGAGTTTCAGCTTATTCCGGGTAGGGGAGCAGCCCCAAATACTCTTCTTATTCCAGCAGTAGCAGCTACACGACAGTTTTCCAGCAGCTTGGACACAGATCAGAGAGCAGCCATTCCATCGATATTCTGAGAGTATTCCTACACTTGCCTGGTGCAAGTCGAGGTGCCATCACTCTGATCACCTCTTGTACTCATTGTTATTTCCCAGTATAATAAAATGGCTCAGTATTCTCTCTATTTTATGTGTATCTGTTGCATATACTGTTTCTAGCATTTCATGTACTGTTGTATGATCCGCATCATTGCTTATTTTCGCTTTGAGACCTTCCCGTGGCTATACCATCTGTTGTGTTTTGCCCATACTCTATAGACGGAGTCTAGTGAGGGCCAGGTAGCCTCCAGATCTCACCCTCTTCTCGGAGGTGAAATATCTGGTAAACACCTCTCCAGTCCATCTTTGGTTTAGAGTTGACTGTGTTTAAGAGATATGCCTGAAAGGGGATACTACACGATGTATGGGAAGTAGTCCCTAGACCTCAGGACAGATCAGTTGTAGGATCGAGGTGGATCTACAAGATCAAGTACGCTGCAGACGACAGCATAGAGAAGTTCAAGGCCAAATTTGTAGCTAAGGGGTATGCACAGAAAGAAGGAATCGACTATGAGGAAACCTTCGCTCTTGTAGCTTGGTACACTTCAATCAGGTCCGTCATCTCTCTAGCAGCATGGGATGGGAGATTAACCAGATGGATGTCAAGACAACATTCTTGAATGGGGTGATAGAAGAAGAAGTGTACATCGAACAACCAGAGGGTTTTGAAACACATGAGAAAAATAATCATGTATGCAGGCTTAATAAAGCCTTTAATGGGTTGAAAAAATCCCCCAGAGTGTGGTATGGGCGAATTGATAGCTACCTGTATCAAATTGGATTCGTCAAGAGTGATGCAGATCCCAATCTCTACTACTTGAGAGTAGGGGATGAGCCGTTAATCTTGGTATTATACGTATATGATCTGTTCTTCATTGGATCATCTAAGCTCATCGTAGACTGCAAGAAGAATCTGGCTACCGAATTCGACATGAAGGATCTGGGGCAGATGCACTATTTTCTTGGTTTTCTGACAGAAAAAGGAAGAAATTTTCCTTGGTCAAGGAAGATACACTACAAAGATCCTGAAGAGGTTTCAGATGGAAGACTGTAGGTCCATGGCCACACCCATGATTACAAACTGGAAGAAGATAGACACATACGAGGATGATGAAGCTCACCCTACTTTGTATAGGCATCTCATTGGATCATTGATGTATATGGTCAATACTAGGCCAGACATCTGTTATGCACTAAACACCCTCAGTCAGTTCATGGTTGAACCAAGGAGTGCTCACTGGGTAGCAGCCAAACATGTTCTTAGATATTTGAAGGGGACAGTCAAGTATGGGTTGAAGTACACGAAAGGCAGTGAATTCCAGTTGAGTGGGTTCACAGACGCAGATTGGGCTGGTAGCATAATAGATCAGAAAAGTACCAGTGGGTATCATTTCAGTCTCGGATCAGGAATGACCTCCTGGTGCGGTAGGAAAGAGATGTCCGTCACATTGAGCTCAGCTGAGGTAGAATATATGGCAGCAAGCACAACTTCGTGTGAGGCCATATGGCTTCGTAAACTACTCCCGAACTTACTCAAGAAGAGGATGGAACCGACTGGAATTATGTGTGATAATTAGAGCTACATCAAGCTCTCTGAGAATCCTGTGTTCCATGGCCGGTTGAAGCACATTGACATTCAGTGCCACTTCATCAGAGACTACGCCCAACGGGGAGCTATACAGTTGAGGTACACTCCTACAGGAGAACAGGTGGTAGATATCCTCACCAAGGCTCTGAGTAAGGTCAAGTTTACTTACTTCAGAGAGAAGATGGGGATGGTTGAGAACCCTCTCCAGTAGGGGAATGGGTGGTATACAGAGACAGAGGGAGTTGCAGTACGAATGAGGAAATGAAAGAGATAGTGCCACAGGCAGCAGTACAGAGGGCATTGAATGTAGAGAACATGAGGCCATAGAGACCCCAACTAAACAAGACCAAAGTTAAACACCATTGTAGAAATATGTTCATAGGCAGGAAGGAGGGAAAGGTGGTGGAACCACTAAATTTCTTTGCCCCCATTGCAATAAAGAATACATAAGTTCATACACCCGTGCCAAAAGGCACCTTTGTGGGAAAATGCCAGGGGATGGAGAGAAAAATCTAGGAATCAAATTTTGTGTAAGTGTGCCAGCAACAGAGAGAGAGAAATACAGAAAGGAAGAGGAGGCTGCCCTACATAGATCTAAAAGATCTAGGGGTTTCATTTGATTCTTATGCACCATCAGGTCCATCACATCATGGACAAAGAAGTCGATCAACTTCCACCCATGGCAGTGGATATGGAGGCACACCTGGACCAAACATCTCCTTAAGGCGTAGAACCATATCCGATTTCCTTGATGAAGGGTGTAGGAATGATGTGGATTCAAAAATTTTCCGGTTTCTCTATGCATGTTGGGTGCCATTCAATGTTCTTCGCTCACCTTATTGGCATGAAATGGTTTTTGCCAATAATGATGCCCCCAAAGGATACATGAGCCCTAGGTATGACAAGGCCAGAACCGTGGGACTTGATCATGAAAAAGCTAAAATAAGTAATTCTTTGATTAGAATGACAAATTCTTCGAATGAGCATGGGGTGTCCATTATATCTGATGGATGGACCAATGTAAAAGGAAAGCCATTGATAAGGGTTCTGGTTGTGTCTTTTAGTGGTGCAATATTCCTTTCAGCATATGATTATTCAGACAAATCCAAGACCAACATTAACATTGAAGAACCATTACTTGAAACAATTGAAATTATTGGGCCATACAATGTCATCCAAGTCATCACTGATAATGCTCCTAATTGTAATGCAGCAGGAGCAATTATTGAGGATAAATACCCCAACATATTTTGGTGTGGGTGTTTGGTTCACACAATGAATCTTTTGATGCATGATATCATTGAAAACAAACAACCTCAATACAGATGGCTTGGTGATTTGTACAAGAGAGGTAAAAAAATGATAAAATTTATTACAAATCATAGCAATACCCATGGGCTTTTCTATACTCACTCAAAATTGGAGTTGTTGAAGATAGCAAAGACGAGATTTGCTAGCTATTACCTCACCTTCAGGCGCCTTTTGAAGGTAAGAGAGTCATTGCCAGCCATGGTATCAAGTCCACACTGGCAGGTATTAAAGGACAGGGCAGCAACAATAGTTAATAGGCAAGTTTTTGAACATGTGGAGGAGATCGCCCTTGATCATTTGTTTTGGGCACGTGTGAGGGAAATTTTGAATTTCACCAAGCCCATTTGTCACATGATTCGTTTTTCAGATACAGATAAACCAGTGATTGGGGAGGTGTGTGAGTAGATGGATAGCATGTTGGGGCAAATAAAATATGTTGTTAAGGAAAATGATCCCAACTTGTATGCAATGATTCACAACTGTGTGTGTGCACGGTGGAATAAGATTAATGTTCCACTACATGCCTTGGCATATATCCTTATGCCAAAATACTACTCTCCATCTTGGTTGGGCCAACCTACACCTGGAAGTGGGGTCAGGATCAAACCTCACACAGATCCAGAGGTACAAGAGGGATACATGAACGCATTAGACAAGTTGGTCCCTGACAGGGAGGAGTGTGCTAGATTGTGCCTTGAATTAGGTAGATACTTCAGTTGCACTGGTAACTTTGGTTCTTTCCATGCAATGGAAGACAAAGACAGATTTGATGCTCTCACATGGTGGGAAGCATATGGTGGCATGGGACTTTTGCCAAAGTTGGCAAAAAAAGTTATCTCACAAGTTGTAAATACTTCTTCTGCAGAGAGATGTTGGAGCACCTACAGCTTCATACATAATTTGAGAAGAAATAGGCTGAATGAATACCGAGCAGAAAGCTTGATTTATGTGCATTACAACTTGAGGTTGTTGAGTCATTACTGTGAGTGGGCATTGAGGATCAATCATATAAAGTTTGGGACAACAACCCAGAGGATGATAATTTGGAGGAAGACACTATACATATGGAAGAATTGGAAGCAAAACTTTTGAGGGATGATGATGAAGCAACAACAGCCATGCCGCCACCACACGTAGGGCCAGTCCCACCATCCAGTAGCAGTGTGGATGCCAGTGCCAGTGCTCGATTTCCAGCTATTGTTCCTTTGCAGATTCAACCTCCACCTACATCCTCACATTGCCCTCCGCCTTCTAGTTATGGTTGTGGTACTCCTGAGAGTACTAGAAGACCACCATTGCCTCGTGGTTCTCACAAATTAGACATTTCTCGTGGGCGTGGCAAGGGGCCAGCCAATAGATAAATTAGATTTGTTGTTTACTAGTCTTTTCTATTTTCTAGTAGTTTTTAACTTTTATAACTATTGAACAGTTGAAACTTGACTCTTTCATATTTATTATGATAATTTTTGTAAACAATATATGACAATTTAAGTTTGAAGTTTGAATTTGAAAGGTGAAACTTTGAAGTTGGCATTTATAATTTGATAAGTCATTATGAATTATGAATATGATGCTTCATGAAAATTCATTTTGTTTCATTTTATAACATTTCATTTCATGTTAAATATTCTTTGTTGCAATGGTTATTGGTTACACTTATCTTACAACTACAACTATGGTGATCATTGAATCAATGATGATAAATGTTGTATATTGAATTTTGAAATCAATGAATCTGTTGTGGATCATATGCATATCCTTTTATTTTTCAAAATATTTGAAACTATAAAAATAAGAAATTGTTGGAAAATATGTTAAAGTATCAAAATCTTATACTTTAGCATGAAAAAATATGTATGTTTACTATATCTGAGTTAAGGTTTAAACATTTAACTTTATAGAAGAGGGCTCCGTATTTGATGTTTAAACATCGATTGTTTTGATGGGCGGAAAGCGCTGATGATTAATGTTTCTATCAAAAGCTCCAACCCGCAGGCACAAAAAGCACGCAGGATATCGAGACGAGTGCCTCTGCAATTGACTGGGTTGACTGCAGGGATATATGAGATGAACGACAGAGATTAAGTGCGGGGGCACCAGCTGAAGTTTTCCTCCGTACCTCGGGAGCCCCCGCAGTGACGTAAGGCACTGAGCTGTTCACAGCTGGCTGCCACGACGGATGGAATCAACAGCTCGATGGCGCGTCTCGTCAGCATTAAATTTAAAACCCACGCCACCTATTTAAAGAAGATTTTTATCTGTTTTTTCAAATTATTGGCATTTCGCTGCGCTACACCCTGTTTCTGTTTTCCATCACCTACACGATTTTGACCACCCTGTGAACTATTTCTCCAGAATTTTTCAACCATGGCTAAACGGTCGTCCCTATCAGGTTCATCTAGCCATATCCCTCTCATGGATACTGAGAGGGATATTCAAGATACCTTGTGTTCTGTAATTCACCTTCCTTTTTATCAGCAAGTTATCTTGAATAATGATGCTTCCCCTATGTATTCTGCCATGGTCAAGTCTGGAATTTTGTCTACATGTATTCCAAAGACCCATCTTTTCCCTGAGTTTATCTATTGGTTGGTGTCTGTCATGTATCCAGGGAAGTGTTTTGTCATGAATTCCCAAGGAGAAAATGTTCTGCAGGTGTCCACCCAGTTAATCTGCCAAGCCCTTTGCTATCCTGAGTCAGAGCCATCCATCCAATTTTCTGATGATTCACTAGTACAATATTATGATAATCTTGTAGGTGGAGAATTTAATCAATTCATGTTTTATTTGAAACCTGACATGAAGCAGTTTCAGCCAGATTGCAAAGAGTTTGCTATAGAGGTTTTTGATGCTGAGACTCGTCCAGTATTAAGCAATATTGCAAAGATTCTGGGTAAAGATGATGATTATAAAGTGGATAAATCAGTCCTAGGGATGTTTGCCATGATGATGAAGCCAAGAATGGTGCTGGATATTCCATCATATTGGCAGGAAGCAGTCAATTCACAACTGATGAGCCTTTCATTAACAGGTTCATTCAAATTTCCTTCATTGCTTGTATACTTGTTCTTATATCAGAATGTGGAATAATTCATGCATTTAGGTCTAAATATTATGGATGTAAATAAAAGAAGGCAATCAGTGATATTCTTGACAGATGTAGTTAGAAGGGAGAAAAATGAGGCTGGGTTGTTTGATTTTGCTAGCTATTATATGCCAATTGCATATAAAATATTGAATGGAAGTCCTCCTCCCTGTTTCTTACCTAAAGCTCAGGAGTTTCTACATTTAGGAAATAATTGCAAATATGGAGATTGGTTTGTTTTTGAGGAATATTCTAAAATGAGGCTATATGGAGCAAATGCTGAGCCTTATAGACTCCCAACTTTTGTATCAATGAGGCTTTTTGCTTTAGAGTTCATTAGACAGAGCCTAAATGTTGATCAGGTCCATTTCGTGCCTATGAAGAAAGGACATATGTATAAATTACCCATGATTGTAGGCCCTTTAATAGTCAATATGAGGCAAGCATTTGATGAAGTAACAAAAATGTTAGATGAGATGCATATGCTGCTAGGAGAAAGTTGGGCTTATGACCCTTATAGTGTGATTTCAAATGGAAGAATTGAGAATGGGTACTCTGCTTTCATTCATGAAAGTAGGCCAGAACAGGAGAAGATAGCAAGAAAAGGTGTGATGAGTTCAGTAGGTACAAACATTCAAACTCCCATCATAGCAGAGAAAACAACTGAAAGAACCAAAGAAGTAGTTATTGACCTAGATGATGAGGAGCAGGAAGCCGAGAAGAGACTAAAACTTACTAAAGAACCTACATCAAATTCACCTAGTTTTTCTTTACATTTTGGAGAAGAGAAAAATGCTCCTGCGTCACCCAGGAGTCAGGAAGCTTCTCATTAATAGGTCCCCTTGATCAAACCACTGTTTTCACAAATTGAGGAAAGAAACCAAAGGATGAAGGCCAATATGGAGGCCCAAGCTGAACATCAAGTTGCTGCTGATCAAACACGATTGTTGACTGTAATGGATCTTGAGAAAGATCAATTTAGAATTACCCTGTCACATCCTACAGATATGTCAATTGGTTCTTCCAACAGCTTCAACACTGTAAATGTGACTGCGGATGTGAAGAAAATCCCATTGACGGATAAAATGAATTTGCATATGCAAACAGTTCAGTTGATTGTAAATGACCTCACAAAGACTAATGCAATGGCAATAAAGGTAGCGAATATGTTGGGTAAAGTGATTAAATAGTTGAAGTTAGAGAAGGCTAACTCAAGAGCCTTAACAGTTCAAAATGAGGAATTGAAGAAAATCATTATAAAGATTGGAGTAGACCCTAGTGACAAGACTGCTGTGTAGAAATTCATGCAAAGTGCTGAGGTAGAAATATCCACATTAAGGGAAAAAATTAAAATTACCTATTGGAGAACATTCAATGGCTGCAAAAGTTGCAGAGGTAGAGAAGGAAAAGGAAAAGTTGTTGCAGTAACTCATGCAGGAGGATGAAGAACTCTCCAAAATAAAGCAGACTGCAATTTCATTGCAAAATCATATTGATAACCATAATTGTACTTTTGTTTTTCCTACAAGTGATGAAGATCCTCAAGCACAAATAGATCAATTAAATACTAAGTTGCAGATGGCTAAAAGAGATCAAAAGAAGGCTCAAACAGATCTGGAGATTGCAACAAAGTTGATGAAAGTCATAGAAAATGAAGCTGACAAGTACAAAATGGATTTCCGAAATGCTGAAGCTGAGATTAAAAATCTCAAAGAAAGACTGAAAGGAAATCTCTCACTGATACAAGCCAAGGATATCATTTGGACTGATATCATCTCAGAGATGAAGTCTAATTGGTGTTTCCTGATGATAATTGCAAAAGAGAAAAGCTTTATTTTAGAATGTGAAGAACCAATCATGTCTGATAAGCAAAAAAGAATTAATAGAGCCATTTGGGCCAGAAGATTCATTAATTTTATTAATTCTAAATCAGATCAGGAATTAGAGGAGAATGACATGCAGGACATAATGTTGTATGCAGTAGAAATTAATAAAATGATTGTCAGAAATGATCTCAGAAAGGCTGCAGAAAAGAAGCTAATGGAAATCAAGGAAGCAGTAAGTCAATTTGATAAATCATTTGATAAAATGACAAGAGTAGGCTTGCCATCATGTTGGGGAGCTGAAGGAAATCTTTTTCCATGGAATTCTTATGAGAACCTACTAGTGTTGACAAAAGCAAGTTGATAACAGGCATGAAAAGACTCAGGTGCTTAAAGGAGAGACAATGGTCAACTTCTTGCAAAGACATTTTCAACTCTTGTGGATGGTAAAGACTCTTTTCACACAAAGGCCATCCTATGATCGAATTACTACATTCAGATTGGAAAAAGTGTAGAGCTTGGACAATAGACCTGCCAAAAGGATCAGCATCAAAGAAAGACAAATCAGTTGACCCAAGAAAAGAAGCCACGTCATCAGCAATTCCTATAGAGTAGGATATTTATTTTATGTTATTTTCTGAAGATAATGTAATTGTAATAAGATATTTTCAAGGCATGTAATAGACAACCTTAGAAATCCTAAGTAGTTTTGGTAGTTAGCATTGGTTACAACAGTTCCAAACTACTTTTTATTGTATTTAATGTGATTTTCAAGAGAAGGAAAGGTTCCAAGTTTTGGACCTTCAGACAATTATTTTGTACTGAGAGATTCAAAGATTAATGAATGAGTAAGCAAGTTTCTGGCATTTTGTTTATGTTAAAATGTATTCAAGTTTACATTATGTGTTTTCTATCTATGAATAAAACAAAGTTATGAGCAGCAGGTCTCTTTTTACTTCTATATGTAAGAGTTAAAAACCTTAATTGGCGCTCCTTTGTTTTAACTATTTCTTTCATATATTTCTTCTGGGGTTTGGAATGATATTTTCTGTATAAAACAGCATATCAGTTTGGACTTCTTCTTACACTTTCTTCTAGTCACTTCATTCAACATCAATAATGGTAGCATTGTGAAGCATTCATTATAGTTGACAATTAAGGGTTTGATCATAAATACTTGAGGGTTAATAAAACAAAGACATACATATTCGTGACATAATCATATAAATGTCTTAAGCACTGATTCCTTATCACATCTAAGGGATTGTCTCTTAAGGTACAACATTAATTGGTGCCATTGCTAGGGAGCGAAGATTTGAAGTTTTCCATGGGTTTTGTTCATGTTTCCTCTGGTTGTTCAAAGAGGAGGAAATACTAAGTTGTGCTTTATTTTAAATAATTCTGGCTCATAAGAGGCTTCACACGAGGTCAGGTACCTCTCATCAAAAGGTCCCTATTCTGTCAGATCCAGAAAAGTTAGTTTCAAAGAAGGGCCAGAAAACAAAAAAAATTTCTACACCTGATGCCACACTGCTTGCACCAGGCAACAGTTCTCATATCTTACCATCCAAGGATATTTCCTAGAAACTCATTTTCTCGGAAAAAGAATCCTTACCCTCACCATTCAATTCCAAGAACCAACATTAGAAGAACTATCTTTTGAGTCTGTATCATTTCCATTCACAGAATCTCAACCTATTTCAGTTGCCAGTTCTTCTGCTATTGTTCATTTACCCCTTCCCATATCAGTTGCTCCACCCCTTTTATCCCCACCTACAACTGGTATTCATTTTACCCCCGCTCAAGGAGCATTCAATCAGGGCATAAACATGGCAGCCCCTGCTTTCTTGATGAATAGATATGCACCATTAAATCTACCCCAACCAATGAATGCAATGCCTCAGGAGTACCTTAAGTTGCTTCCTAGATTTACTAGTGAAGATGAAATAACTACAGAACAACACTTTCCTTTGTTTTGCACTTTTACTGAAAACTTTAATGTAGAGCATCTTGATGTTGTAATGAGACTTTTTGTGTAGTCTCTAAGCGGAGAGGCAAGAAAATGGTTCGAAGGATTACCAAATGGTTCAATCAATGATTGGGATGAATTAGAAAGACAATTCATCCAGAGATGGGGTGAAAAAAGAGACCATGGTTATTTTTTAACATAGTTTAATGCTATAAAGAAAAAATCAAATGAAAGCATGAGTGATTTTGTCAAAAGATTTAATAAGTTGTACAATAGTTTGCCTGTGGAAATGAAAACTCCTCCTATTGGAGCAAGGGTTGTTTTTTTTGGGGCATTTGTATCAAATTTTAGTTTTACCTTGAGAGAAAGAAGAGCCTCCACTCTTGAACAGATTCAAACTGATACCTTAGAAATTGAGGCAAACATGACTACTGCTGGAAAGGTTCAAGACAAAGGAAAAGCTAAAGAAGAAGATTCATCACAAGATCAAAGGATAGATGACATGACTAAGGTCATTAAAAATTTTTCAAACAAATTAGTAAAGATGGAATTAGATAACAAGAAACCTACACAACAAAAAACATAGGGGTTTTCAATCCCCAATTCAGAAAACATCCCCTACAGATTCTACAGAGAGAAAGAAAAGATCAAGACCAAGTCCAAGCACCTTTATATATAGAGGCAACCCCATCACATTCTGTTGATAATGATCAGGAAGAAGATGAAGATCAAATTTCTGCTGTGTATATGGAAGATGGTGAGACAGGAGAAGAAAGTGAGAAAGAATATTCAGAAGAATGTAAAGAAGATGATGTCTCATTTGATCAGGAAGAAATGGATGATTATTGCAAACAATTTACTGATTTTATGCAAGCAGAGTTGCATAAAAAATATGATTTGAGGTCAAAAAAAGAGGTTGATAACTCAGGATGATGAAGGAGAGGAATCAGAATCAGTACCTACTCCAATGGCGACTCCACTACAGAAGAATCCTATTAAAAAATCAAATAAGGGGAAGCAGCCCATGAATCAAGAAAAAGATAAAGAGAAGCAGCAAGCTGAGGCCTCCCAAATAAAGCCTAATGACCCTAATATGTTAGAGAAGATTGTTTCTGTTCCTGATCAACATGCAAATTCAAACAAAAACCAAGAAGAACCTAAAAAGTTGACAAAACAAAATCAAACTTTCAATTTGTCTAAAGAGTTAGAAAATGTAAAGATTCAAGTACCACTTCTTGAATTGGTTAAAGCACTTGGTTATAAGAAAGAGATTGCAGAATTTATTAATTTATCTCAGTCTGATGAGGTGGGTGATATAGTGAATCTGCAAGAAGAAAAACCACTGGTTCCTTTTGGACCTCATGTTAAAGCGGTAGATTCTTCTGTTCCACCTATTTATATATCAGTTCTGTTGCATGATTTCATTTTACATAATTATATGGTAGATTCTTGTGCATCACATAATCTAATGCCACTATCTGTGATGAAAGAGTTAAATTTACAAATCACCAAGCCATATAGAGACCTTTATTCCTTTGATTAAAAAAGGGTGAAGTGTGTAGGCCTTATGAAAGATATGGTTGTTTCCTTAGCTCAAATTCCAGCTAATATTATTATGATGGATGTGGTAGTAGTAGATATCCCATCCAGATTTGGTATGTTGTTGTCTAGGTCTTGGGGGGCAAAGCTTGGAGTTTTGAAATTGGATTTCACATATGCTATTATTCCTGTTTTTTAATGGGGAGGAAAGGAGGTTATACAGAGAAACCAGATTTTTGAAAACTACTACCAAGAAAGATGTAGGTAATTCCCCCATTTATGGTCAAGAGAAGGAGGATCTCTCTTGTTTCATGCTGCATGAAGATGCAAAATTTGCTGAAGATTCACAAAAGCAGCTCTCTTCAGCCAATGTACATAAAGAGATGCGTTCAAATAAAATTTGGAAGTGTTATTTTGATGGTACATTCTCTAAGGAGGGCACTGAAGCTGGATGCATATTTATTTCTCCTAAAGGTAACTTTTTACCTTTTTCCTTCAAATTGGAATTTGAATCTACTAATAATGTAGCTGAATATGAAGCATTGATTCTAAGTCCGCAAACAGCTAAACAGATGGGAATTCAGTCTATATCTGTTTTTGGTGATTCTGAATTAATCATAAGACAAATTAAGAATTGGTGCCAGACTAAACATCCCAGATTGAGGTCTTATAGAAATGAGGTGTGGGATCTAGTTGAAAATTATTTTGAAGCTTTCAATTTACAGTTTATTCTAAGAGAAGAGAACAGAATGGCAGATTCATTGGCAGTTGCAGCCAGTACATTTAAGCCACCAATTAATCCAAGGTTGAGATATGAAATTGAATTGAGACACAGGCCTTCAATCCTTGATAATGTAAAACATTGGCAGGTTTTTGAGGATGATGAGCAAATTAATCAGTTTTTAACAATGATTGGGAATTTTGAAGACAGTCAAATTGATTGAGAAGTTGATGAAAATGGTCAAAGTGATATGTCTAAAAATTTGAAGCATTCAATTGGTGATCAGAAGATAATTCAGTTGAAGGATAATATTTTGCCCAGAGGTTTGGTACCTCTTGAGAGATTGTTTGATGCTAATGATGTGGCAATGAACCAGAAAAAGGTATCCCAAGATGGAGAAATGGAGGACTGTAATTTAGGAACTCAACATGAGCCTAAAATAGTCAAATTGTTTAGAGGAGTTCCTAAGGAGTACAAAGAAAGGTATGTAGATCTTTTTAAACAATTCATGGATGTATTTGCATGGTCATATGAAGATTTAGAAACTTATGATCTAGATATTATTCAACATAAAATACCACTGAAAGATGGGGTTAAGCCACACAAGCAGAAGCTCAGACAAATTAACCCACTATTGCTGGCTCCAATTGAAAAAGAGGTGAAGAAAATTTTGCAAGAAAAATCATAGTTCCACTAAGATATTCTGATTGGGTTTCCAATCTGGTACCAGTCAGGAAGAAAAATGGAGAGATAAGATTATGTGTATATTTCAGAAATTTGAACAGAGCTTCCCTAAGGAATAATTATCCTTTACCAAAGATGGATTTTGTTCTGCAGAAAGTAACTGGAGCATTCAGGTTATCTATGGTTGATGGTTTTTCTGGGTATAATCAGGTGGTTGTGGAGAAGGAAGACCAAAAGAAAACTTCTTTCACCACACCTTGGGGAACATTCATGTATGCCAAGATGCCATTCGGCCTCATGAATGCAGGAGCTACTTTCCAAAGGGCAATGGATATTGCTTTTGTGAGTGATAAATTTGTAGTCATTTATCTTGATGATGTTACTATTTTTTCAGGTTCTAATGATGAGCACTTAGAACACACCTGAGGAAAGCCTTCTTGAAGTGCAAAAAATTTGGATTATCATTAACTCCCAAGAAATCTTTGTTTGCTTTAGAGGAAGGTAAGTTGTTGGGTCACATAGTTTCAAATCAAGGAGTGAATATTGACTCAGCAAGGGTTGAAGCTATACAAACAATTCCATTGCCTAGAAGTAAAAAGGATATCCAAAGGTTTCCGGGAAAAATCAATTTTCTGAGAAGATTTGTTCCAAATTATACTGAGATTGTCAGGAGAATAACAGATATGTTAAAAAAGAATGCTGAAGTAAGATGGGATAAATATGCGAGAGAATCCTTTGGCAGAATTAAAGAAGCTCTTCAAGAAGCTCTTGTTCTGATCAGCCTAGATCACTTGAAGCCTTTTCAAATTTTCTCATTCGCATCATCCTCTACTATTGTTGTTGTGTTATTACAAAAAAATGAAGAAGGAAGTGAACAACCTGTAGCCTTTTTCAGCAAAGTCCTCAGAGATGCAGAGCTGAAGTATAATATCCTAGAGAAGCAGGTATATTCTGTAGTCAAATCATTAAATGCTTCAGAACTTATGTACTTCATTCCCAAATAGTAGCATATGTGCCTAATTCTGCTGTAAAGGATGTGCTAGTACAGAGTGATGTAGAAGTAAAAAGAGGAAAATGGATTGCCAAAATCCAAGAATATGATCTGGATATCAAACCAATAAAGTTAGTCAAAGGACAGGGACTGGCCAAATTGCTGACAAAATCTAATTTTCAAGCTTTGGGAATTAGTTTACTTGCACCTATAGATGAAGTAACTGAAGAAACAGATAAGATTAAGACAAAGTAGGCAATCAAATATAAGTTTCTCTGTTCAGATTGGTATAAAGATATTATTCATTATCTGTGTTTCTTTTCCTGTCCTCCTTTAATAAACAGAGCTAAGTATAGAGCTTTGAAACTCAAGGCTCAACCTTATGTTATAATTGAAGCTAAGCTATATTGGAAAGATCTTGCTGGTGTGCTGCTATTATGATTGACAGAAGAGGAAACCATGGAGGTGATTAAAGAATAACATGAATGCTTCTGTGGAGGTCATTACAGCGGGAAATTAACTGCTCATAAGATTCTTAAATCAGGTTTTTATTGGCCCTCTTTATTTTTTGATGTATACAGAACTGTTATAAGTTGCCAGAAGTATCAATTGTTTGCAGAAAAGAAAAGGTTAGCTCCTTTACCTCTCCTTCCTGTGTTTATTGAAGAACCCTTCAGACAATGGGGATTGGATTTCATTGGAGAGATTAATCCACCATCAAGTGGGCAGTTTAAATGGATTCTAACTGCTACTGATTATTTTACAAAATGGGTAGAGGCAATTCCTACTAGAAAAGCTAATGATTTGGTTGTGATGAAGTTTTTAGAAGAGAATATTTTCAGTAGATTTGGATGTCCAGTAAAGATTGTAACAGACAATGCTTAAGTTTTCAACTCAGTCAGGTTCATAAATTTTTTTCAGACTTATAATGTAATATTATCCCACTCTACAACATATCATCCTCAAGGAAATGGATTAGCAGAATCATCTAATAAAACATTGGTGAAAATCTTGAAGAAAACAATCAATGAGAACCAGAAGGATTGGGATTCAAAGCTAACTTTTGCTTTATGGGCAGTGAGGATGACTACTAAAAGATCCACTGGTAAATCTCCTTATGAATTGGTATATGGTGCTCAGGCTTTGTTTCCCACTCAGCTAGCAAGACCAGTAATTGCTTTTCTTCAAGACTCTCAAGAGGAACCTAATGCCTTGATCAAGAGACTAAATAAGATGATAGAATTGAGTGAAAGCAGGAATAAGGTTAGAGACAAGTTAGTCACTTATCAGGAGAAAATAAAGTCTATTTTTGACAGAAAGGCAAGAGAAATCATGTTTCAGGCTGGAGATCTGGTATTAAGATGGGATATCAGGAGGGAAGAGAAAGGGAAGCATGGTAAATTTGATCCTTTATGGTATGGTCCTTACAAAATCTATAAAGCTAGATCAAATAATACTTTCATGCTGGAAGATCTTGATGGAGAAGCAGTAGAACTGCCTGTAAATGGGTAGTATCTGAAACATTATTTCCAGCACTAAAGGCAGTTAGTTCATTGTTGTACATATTTAGTTTCCTCTCACTGTATATTTCTCATCAAGCAATTTTTGACTCCATGCCCTAAGTGAAGGCACTAATCTGCAGGTTCTTAGTGTTTCATGGAAAAAAACACTATCCCCAGGTGGAGCCAGATGTTGTGGATCATATGCATATTCTTTTATTTTTCAAACTATTTGAAAATAACAAAATAAGAAGTTGTTGGAAAATATGTTAAAGTATCAGAATCTTATACTTTAGCATGAAAAAATATGTATGTTTACTATATTTGAGTTAAGGTTTAAACATTTAACTTTATAGAAGAGGGCTCCGTATTTGATGTTTAAACATCGATTGATTTGATGGGTGGAAAGCGCTGATGATTAATGTTTCTATCAAAAGCTCCAACCCAAGGGCACAAACAGCACGCAGGATATCGAGACAAGTGCCTCTGCAGTTGACTGGGTTGACTGTGGGGATATCTGAGATGAACGGCGGAGATTAAGTGCGGGGGCACCAACCGAAGTTTTCCTCCGTACCCCAGGAGCCCCCGCAGTGACGTAAGGCACTGAGCTGTTCACAGCTGGCTGCCACGACGGATGGAATCAACGGCTCGGTGGCGCGTCTTGTCAACATAAAATTTAAATCCGCGCCACCTATTTAAAGAAGATTTTTATCTGTTTTTTCAAATTATTTGCATTTCGCTATGCTGCACCCTGTTTCCGTTTTCCATCACCTACACGAATTTGACCACCCTATGAACTATTTCTGCAGAATTTTTCAACCATGGCTAAAGGATCGTCCCTATTAGGTTTAGCTAGCCATATCCCTCTCATGGATACTGAGAGGGATATTCAAGATACCTTGTCTTCTGTAATTCACCTCCCTTTCTATCGGCAAGTTATCTTGAATAATGATGCTTCCCCTATGTATTCTGCCATGGTCAAGTCTGGAATTTTGTCTGCAGGTATTCCAAAGACCCATATTTTCCCTGTGTTTATCTATTGGTTGGTGTCTATCATGTATCCAGGGAAGTGTTTTGTCATGAATTCCCAAGGAGAAAATGTTCTGCAGGTGTCCACCCAGTTAATCCGCCAAGCCCTTTGCTATCCTGAGTCAGAGCCATCCATCAAATTTTATAATGATTCACTGGTACAATATTATGATAATCTTGCAGGTGAAGAATTTAATCAATTCATGTTTTATTTGAAACATGACTTGAAGCAGTTTCAGCCAGATTGCAAAGAGTTTGCTATAGAGGTTTTTGATGCTGAGACTCGTCCAATATTAAGAAATATTACAAATATTCTAGGTAAAGATGGATGATTATACAGTGGATAAATCAGTCCTAGGGATGTTTGCCATGATGATGAAGCTAGGAATGGTGCTGGATATTCCATCATATTGGCAGGAAGCTGTCAATTCACAACTGATGAGCCTTTCATTAATAGGTTCATTCAAATTTCCTTCATTGATTGTATACTTGTTCTTATATCAGAATGTGGAAGAATTCATGCATTTAGGTCTAAATATTATGGATGTAAATAAAAGAAGGCAATCAGTGATATTCTGGACAGATGTAGTTAGAAGGGAGCAAAATGATGCTGGGTTGTTTGATTTTGCTAGCTATTATATGCCAATTGCATATAAAATATTGAATGGAAGTCCTCCTCCCTGTTTCTTACCTAAAGCTCAGGAGTTTCTACATTTAGGAAATAATTGCAAATATGGAGATTGGTTTGCTTTTGAGGAATATTCTGAAATAAGGCTATATGGAGCAAGTGTTGAGCCTTATAGACTCCCAATGTTTGTACCAATGAGGCTTTTTGCTTTAGAGTTCATTAGACAGAGCCTAAATTTTGATCAGGTCCATTTCATGCCTATGAAGAAAGGACTTATGTATAAATTACCCATGATTGTAGGCCTTTTCATAGTCAATATGAGGCAGGCATTTGATGAAGTAACAAAAATGTTAGATGAGATGCATATACTGCTAGGAGAAAGTTGGGCTTATGACCCTTATAGTGTGATTTCAAATAGAAGAATTGAGAATGGGTACTGTGCTTTCATTCATGAAAGTAGGCTAGAACAAGAGAAGATAGCAAGAAAAGGTGTGATGAGTTTAGTAGGTACAAACATTCAAACTCCCATCATAGCAGAGAAAACAACTAAAAGAACCAAAGAAGTAGTTATTAACCTAGATGATGAGGAGCAGGAAGTCGAGAAGAGAATAAAACTTACTAAAGAACCTACATCAAGTTCACTTGGTTTTTCCTTACATTTGGGAGAAGAGCAAAATGCTCCTGCTTCACCTGGGAGTCAAGAAGCTTCTCATGAACAGGTCCCCTTGATCAAACAACTGTTTTCACAAATTGAGGAAAGAAACCAAAGGATGAAGGCCAGTATGGAGGCCCAAGCTGAACATCAAGTTGCTGTTGATCAAACAAGATTGTTGACTGTAATGGATCTTGAGAAAGATAAATTTAGAATTGCCCTGTTACATCCTACAAATATGTCAATTGGTTCTTCCAATAGCTTCAACACTATGAATGTGATTGTGGATGTGAAGAAAATCCCATTGATGGATAAAATGAATTTGCATATGCAAACAGGTCAGTTGATTGTAAATGACCTCACAAAGACTAAGGCAATGGCAATAAAGCCAGAGAATATGTTGGGTAAAGTGATTAAACAATTGAAGTTAGAGAAGGCTAACTCAAGAGCCTTAATAGTTCAGAATGAGGAATTGAAGAAAATCATTATAAAGATTGGAGTAGACCCCAGTGACAAGACTGCTGTGTAGAAATTCATGCAAAGTGCTGAGGTAGAAATATCCACATTAAGGAAAAAGTTAAAATTACCTACTGGAGAACATTCAATGGCTGCAGAAGTTGCAGAGGTAGAGAAGGAAAAGGAAAAGCTATTGCAGCAACTCATGCAGAAGGATGAAGAACTCTCCAAAATAAAGCAGACTGCAATTTCATTGCAAAATCATATTGATAGCCATAATTGTACTTTTGTTTTTCCTACAGGTGATGAAGATCCTCAAGCACAAATTGTTCAATTAAATACTGAGTTGCAGATGGCTGAAAGAGATCGAAAGAAGGCTTAAACAGATCTGGAGACTGCAACAAAGTTGATGAAAGTCATAGAAAATGAAGCTGACAAGTACAAAATGGATTTTCGAAATGCTGAAGCTGAGATTAAAAATCTCAAAGAAAGACTGAAAGGAAATCTCTCACTGATACAAGCCAAGGATATCATTTGGACTGATATCATCTCAGAAATGAAGTCTAATTGGTGCTTCCTGATGATAATTGCAAAAGAAAAAAGCCCTATTTTAGAATGTGAAGAACCAATCATGTTTGATAAGCAAAAAGGAATTAATAGAGCCATTTGGGCCAGAAGATTCATTGATTCTATTAATTCTAAATCAGATCAGGAACTAGAGGAGAATGACATGCAGGACAAAATGTTGTATGCAGTAGAAATTAATAAAATGATTGTCAGAAATGATCTCAGAAAGGCTGTAGAAAAGAAGCTAATGGACATCAAGGAAGCAGTAAGTCAATTTGATAAATCATTTGATAAAATGACAAGAGTAGGCTTGCCATCATGTTGGGGAGCTGAAGGAAATCTTTTGCCATGGAATTCTTATGAGAACCTACTAGTGTTGACAAAAAGCAAAGTTGATAACAGACATGAAAAGACTCAGGTGCTTAAAGGAGAGACAATGGTCAACTTCTTGCAAAGACATTTTCAACTCTTGTGGATGGTAAAGAATCTTTTCACAAAAAGGTCGTCCTATGATCAAATTACTGCATTCAGATTGGAATATCATAATCTGACACATTCATCTAGGACAAAGGTAGAAATATGGAAAAAGTGCAAAGCTTGGACAATAGACCTGCCAAAAGGATCAACATCAAAGAAAGACAAATCAGTTGACCCAGGAAAAGAAGCCATGTCATCAGCAGTTCCTATAGATTAGGATATTTATTTTATGTTATTTTCTGAAGATAATGTAATTGTAATAAGATATTTTCAAGGCATGTAATAGACAGCCTTCGAAATCCTAAGTAGTTTTGGTAGTTAGGATTGGTTACAGCAGTTCCAAACTGCTTTTTATTGTATTTAATGTAATTTTCAAGAGAAGGAAAGGTTCTGAGTTTTGGACCTTCAGACAATTATTTTTGTACTCAGAGATTCAAAGATTAATGAATGAGTAAGCAAGTTTCTGGCATTTTGTTTATGTTGAAATGTATTCAAGTTTACATTATGTGTTTTCTATTTATGAATAAAACAAAGTTATGAGTAGCAGGTCTCTTTTTACTTCTGTATGTAAGAGTTAAAAACCTTAATTGGCACTCCTTTGTTTTAACTATTTCTTTTATATATTTCTTCTTGGGTTTGGAATGATATTTTCTGTATATAACAACATATCAGTTTGGACTTCTTCTTAAACTTTCTTCTAGTCACTTCATTCAACATCAACAAATGGTAGCATTGTGAAGCATTCATTATAATTGACAATTAAGGGTTTGATCATAAATACTTGAGGGTTAATAAAACAAAGACATACATATTCGTGACATAATCGTATAAATGTCTTAAGCACTGTAGAAATTTGCTGAATAATGAAGATTTATCCACCGAGATTATCCTGATCACATATCAATTCGAATTCATATGCAACACATAATCTCTTCTACTCAGATCATCACACATGCAGAAATAAAACAAGCGGTATGCGATCAAAAGATCATCAAAACATCACACACATTACACAGTATGTATGGGGAAAGCTTATAGCTGAAAACCCCCAGCTATAGTATATTATAAATGGAAGAGAAACATGTAACAATCTTAGTACAATACTCCTCACAAGTACTCAGTACTGTCTCATGAAGTTACACACAAACTAGCTTGGTTTTGAACAAGTCACAGGTTCAAAACACATCCACTAATTGCCTGCCTCTATTGCGCAATCATGGCCTATCTAAATATAGATCCAAGGTTCGAATCTCCTTGGCTTGACAGCGCAATCATCATGGGAAATTCCTCCAAGTGTGGTGCAAATCTCATGCACAACTGATGTCACAATTGATAGCTATCTCAACCCTTTCATCTACCTCTTTCACTGGTCTCCACTGAACTGTCCATGCACTGTAGTGAACTGATGTGTTCTTGAGTTGAATAATGAGTTGATAATTAGTGAATTAAATAATATTTAATTCACTCCACTCATTACTAGTTGATTAGCTAGTTAAACTAATCTCAACTAGTTCAACTAAGTTAAACCGAACACAACTCCACCAACTGTCTCATCAACTCCACCAAACTTCTGCCACTGAAGTCCTAATTGAAGTCAACCATGCATGAGCTCACCAAACCCCTAGGAATAGCGTAATTCCTTTGTCAGATGCATGAGTCACTTCTGTAGCTCGAACTCAAGTGCTCCAAGAGAGTAAATTGAAGTTTAGAGTCCAAATATTATTAAGGGTAAATAATATTTGACTTTTCTATTTTTAGGATAGGCAGTCTAAAAATAGACTTCGACCTAAATGTCTAAAAATAGAGGTCCATCTATTTTTACCAACATGACCAATACTCCAAGAATAAAATACTGCAACCCCTGGACCATGCTCCATATGTCTAAAAATAGACATAGTCTAAAAATAGACTTTGCGCCAAAAATAGCCTGCGGGCCCACTTAGTGAAGGCGACTTCATTTCACTAAGCTCCATCATCTTGTCGCATTTTCAACACTCCCTCTCAACAAGATATGGATTATCTGCAACCCCTATCCTGCCTCTGTGGAATTCGAACTTGCTCCTCGTGAGCGCC
>CM076580.1:244380064-244633402 GCA_034641835.2 Pinus albicaulis | reverse complement strand
TCCCGATTTTTCCCTTTCATGTTCATCTCATGCGCCCTCCTCACCATCCACTCATCATGTTTCTCCTTCTTCTAGCAAATCCACTCCTAAAGGACAAAAATCTCCTATGATTGAAAGTGAAAAAGAGAAAAGGAAAACTAGTAGTGAAGAAAGGCAAAGTGAGAAGAGACAAACAAGTGATGAGGAAGGAAAAAATGAAGAATCTAAGCATGACAGTGAGCATAAAGAAGACAATGATGAAGAGTGTTTGGCCAATTTAGTGTGTCCTAAATTCCTACATTAATTTGTCAATCCGGGATTCGTAAGCTGACGAAGTGTGGTGCACTATATGTGCAAGATAACCTATCTCTTACTTTTTTGTCGTTTTTGGTTTTTTATTTTTATCTTGGTTGGTTTCCTAATGAAAATTATAAAAGGCAAGTATGGTTATGATTGTTCAAGGCAATGATGTCCCTTATAATGATTTACCAAACATCAAACTTCAAAAGGATTTTGAAACATACAATGAAAAAAAATAGTTCCTAAAAGGAAATGAAAATGTGCTACTATTCTAGTTAAACAAACAGTGAACTATTGATCATGAAAACCATTACCCTTGCTGTTGTCTAAACATAAAAGAAACTGTTACTCAAAGAAAAGATTGCAAGTAAAGTAAAACTAAAATCAAATTACATCAACTCATATTCTGACCCCTCACCATTAGTCTCGCTATGGATTTCGGAGGTAATAATAAACAACTTGAGCAATATGATATCTAATTTGTAGAAAAATAAACTAATATCAAATTACACATCATACTTCAACCCCTCACCATTAGTCTCGCTATGGCTTTCGGAGGTAACTGATAATGACATGAGCAATTTAATATCTATCTTGCAGAAAAGTAAACTAATATCAAACTATACACTCATACTTCAATCCCTCACCATTAGTCTCACTATGGCTTTCGGAAGTAACTGAAAATGACATGAACAATTTAATATCTAACTTGCAGAAAAGTAAACTAATATCAAACTACACATTCATACTTCAATCCCTCACCATTAGTCTCGCTATGGCTTTCGGAGGTAACTGAAAATGACATGAACAGTTTAATATCTAATGTAACTACTAAAGCAAATGTGCAAGACTGAAATAAAAAAAACAGTGCTGGAATTAAACAAAAACTAAGAAAAAGAAATCAGCAGAAGGACAATATTGATTCCATGTCATTAGTCATTATAAAAAGATGTGCAAATGCCTGGGCTGTCTATTGTAATCTGAAACAAGAACACTGATCAGTTAACAACAACATAAAACATAAAAGATTATGGACAGAAGTAAAATGTAAAGCATGAAGGATTATGGACAGAGATGAAATGTAAATAACATGAAAGATGTAATCTATATATACAAGAATGACTATAGCACAATGAACATAAAGAAATGAAGCATGAAACTATACAGTAATACACAAAACCTCAGCGTGTGCAGGGGCCCTCTGCACAGACCTCGGGCAACAGCTTTCAAATACGAATTACGCTTTTGAACAAAGTCTTCTCATATATTAAAATGCGGTCATAATAGAGAAACAATGTCACAGCACAATGGCGACGCAATTACATTACAGAGCTAAAGAAGATCTAACTATTATGCGTATTAGAACGCATTATTTATAACAGAGGGAGATATAACTAATTCCCTAAAGTCTGCGCTGATAGAAGACACATGAACCATCACGTATAGAGATCTAGCGTTATGGCCGCCGTGAGGATTAAATCTATGGAGAGTGGCTGTTGGATTCGGCTTATGGAGCCGTTTACAGGTGTTGATGTGTCTCCAGTGATCTAGAAACGGCCACGCAAATCTCCACGTGATGAGAAACAGAGTTCTGTCACCATGGGACTCTTCGGTTGACCAACACTTGGCCACCTTTGACCACAGCCTTCTTAGGTGAATTCAACTGAGCCAATAGGACACGATCCATGTCCATGTCATTTCTAACTTGCCCATGTGGCTCGATTTGCCTGAAGATACCTGCAACATAGACTTTAACAAAATGGCTGCGGAAAGTTGCAGCAGCTGCGGAAAGTGACAAGATTCCGCAGCTAAATGAGCAAAAATCTAAATCAAATAGGAGACACAAAACATAGTTAAAAACCATTTTAGATGCTCTTTTACAATTAATATGCAATGATATTGATGACTTAGAAGGTCCAGGTGAATGAAAAAGGTCTAGAAAGGTGTATAAGAAAGATGCAGATTTGAGACTCAACATACCCCCACTGTGAAGGTGTTGCATGTCCTCATCCAACCAAAATTTGGATAATCCTTCTTTAATTCATATGCCTTGACACTTCAGCAAGTACATCCAGTCCTCTCCTCCTCTTCCTTGGTGCTGCTAACATCCTGGGCTTCTTCATCAAGCATCTGAATTTGATATTAACCAATGCTCTACTTAACTTCTGGCATTTCTTCTTCAATTTCCTGTTCTTTTTCTGCCATAGTCCCAGATGTAGCATGGTATTGTCATGAATGATCTTGTCCAATTTTCTTTGTTCCTTTAATGCCTCATTTTCATTTTTAATGTGTTTATTTAAAATCTCCAACTCAAATAATTCTTGTTTCAATGATTGGACTAGATCTTCTTTTGCTGTGTGAGGCTGAGTGGATGAAGTGCTGGGACCCGTGGCTTCTCTTTCTAAAGATTCTATATAATCATATACTTCTTGCTGCTTTGGGTCTATCTCAGGTGTTGTTTTTATTGGGCTGTCCCCAAAATGCCGTGGAGGAGAATTGGCTTCAAAATCTGGCTGAAAAGGGCTCATGTCAATGTCTGGCTGAGAATGAGATGGACTATGTTCAATATCTGACTGAGAATGAAATGAACTATGTTCAATGTCTGACTGAGAATGAGATGGACTATGGCCAGATGGAGTTTGTTCAGATGTTTCTTCTCCCAAATCAATAAAATGGGGTCCTTTCGTTTGTGTTTTCCTCAACTTCCCTTTAAGCCTGGAACTTCTTCTTACATGTTGTGGACTACTGTCTTTTTGCTTTTGTTTCCATTTTCCTCTCTTTTTGGCCATAGATGATTGTTTTTGAAGGTGAACTAGTCTCTCAGATAACACTTGATGATCTTCTTCTGAAGAAGGAGTTTGATGCATAGCCTCAATGCCTTTTCTCTATTTTGATTTTATTGGCTTTTTACCCTTGGTTTCTTCCTTCCTTATTTTTGACAGTCTCTCTTCTATACTAGTTCTTTCAACTATAGTAGTAGGAGTACTTTGAGTTTCATCATTTGTTCTCTTTCTCCTACTCCTTCTTGATGTACTGCCTTCAGGAATTTCTTGAGGTTCTTCAAAGAAATTTCTAATCAAAAATTGTTCCCATGTGTCCTTTTTCTCTTTTAACTATTTTTCAATCAAAATTTTCACAAGACCATGGTGATATAAATGTGGTTCTACGTCCCCTAAATGCTTCTGAATGGTCACAAACATCTTCTTCAAACTATTTAATAAAAAGTATGGCAGATTGAGGGTCTGGTTGTCTAGAAAATTCATCAGTGATCGGGTATGATACATATACATTGACCCAAAACGGCCCTCACAGGTGATAAATTTTTGAATAACTAGTAGCAAAGTAGCCCACTCCTCTTTCAAAGCATGAACAGGAATTCCCCTTTTAAAAATTTTTACATCCATACCTGGGTTACGTAGGATTACTTTCCAGGCTTCATCACTAATACTCTTGTTCTTGAACCAGTGTTCACCTTCTTGAGGAAGTTCTGTGGCAGCTGCTATGGATGCCTCATTCACCGTAAATTGGAGGTTCCCAATCTCTACCTCCAGGCCATTGAAAGACCTTGCAAAATCTTTTGTCACCTCTTTATGGTAGCCTCTAAACTTTTGGATGAACTGAAGCCATTTTTCCTTTTTCAATATGTCCCTGACTTGCGGGTATCCTTCCATGAATTTAGGTCCTTCTGGTTCTGTTCTCAACAACTGACCCATCCTTCTTTCTGCTCTTTAAAACTTGTCTGCGTGAGGAGGGTTCAACGGAGGTAAGACGGCTGAATGAGCGGAAATGAGCACGATGATTGTAGGCAGATATTAGAGAATGGGTATACAGACTGTAGCGTAATAGAGAACAAATGGGGTGAAGCAGAACAGAGAAGGGTTAAGTGAGCACGGTGGAAATGCGGCTGTGAGATCAATAGAACAGTAGGAGGAGTATAATGCATCCGGCAGTATTTAAAATTGGGTGGCTGCAGAGTAAATGTAAGCACGTTTATGAAACGACTACGGATTTTATGTGGCTGAAAGAAGCCGTAGTCAAATCAACCACGTTTCATCATCACAGGTGGAGTATCGGAGTATGAGTGAAGATCGGAGGCTTGATTATGGTACCGTTTGAAAATGAATGCAAGGGTTGTGGGAGGATCATATAGAGATCTTTGAATGGTTACAGAGTTTGTGAACATAATCATTGCATATAATGGAGCTATGGTTTATAACTATGTAAAAATGTGCTTAAATTCCATTTGAAATAAATTTTACTCATACCTTGGAATTCTTGCCATTTTTCCTTGGTCTTCAATTAGTTGCTTCTCATTGATGTCTTGAATGCCCCATGTCTTCATAATATGTCTTCATACCTGCATTTAATTTCATGATTGTGAAAATACATCTGACTGTACATTCTTTTGAAAAACAGAGTGGTAGCTGCAGAATCTGCTTCCGGCTGCGGAAACTGGTATCAGCTGCGGAAATAGGTGTCAGCTGCGGAAACTGACACAACTGTTATTTGGGTGAATGGAAATAGACGGATGATAACTGACTGAATGAAAATGGTCATGAAAGAAAATTTTATTGGTGAAATGAAATGAAATAGATGAAATGAAGTGAAATGGAATGAAGTGGAGTGAAATGAAGTGGAATGAAGTGGAATGGAATGGAGTGGATGGTCAAAAGATTTGTGAAATGAAAGAGAGATTTTTTTTTTTTTTTTTGGAAAATATACGGTGTCAGGTGTTCCTGATTTTCACCCTACATTTTATGTATAAGACTGCCAATCAATGATTGGTTTCCAGGCTTATACAATTTTTTTTTTATGAACATAAAAGAACAAAGGCTAGGCTGGTGGAGAAGAAGAATTCTTCTGTACCAGCCTGATTGCAAAATTTTCTTGAAACATTTTGACAAATTCCTCTTTTGAGAGTGGCTTATGATAGACTTTTAATCTGTGGCCATTCACAATAAGAGGAGTTTGAAATTCATCAATGTTCTTGATTCTTGCAGCTCCATTGCTAAAGATCTTGTCAATCTCATATGGTCCAAGCCAATGAGTCTGAAATTTTCCTTTAAAATCTTTAAACTTGGAATCAAATAACAATGCCCAATCTCCTTCTTGAAACTTCTTCTCTTTGATGTATTTGTCATGCCATTTAGCTCTCTGATATTGAACTAGATCAGTTCTTAGAATTGCCTCTTGTCTGATCTCATCTAGCTCATTCAACTGCTCCATTATATGCTTTTGAGCTTCTGATAAATCCATCCCCAACTGAACTTCTATCTTGAAGGTCTTGACTTGGAACTCAATGGAGAGCAGGACTTCTTTCCCATAAACAAGTTCATAGGGAGAATGTCCTGTTGTATTTCTCCATGTAGTTTTGTAGGCCCCCAAGGCTTCATAAAGCCTTTCTGCCCAATCTCTTCTATGTAGATGAACGGTTTTGGTGATGATACTTTCGAGAACTTTGTTTGTAGACTCCACTTGACCATTTTCTTGCGGATGGTAAGGAGTATATCTTCTATGCTTGATTTTGTATTCTTCCATCAGCTTCTCCACCAAGTTGGATGTGAATTGGCTTCTTTGATCTGTCACAATTTCTCTTGGAACACCAAAGCGAGTAAAAATATCCTCATAAAGAAAATTAACAACTGAATTTTCAGTAGCAGACACTAATGCTTTGGCTTCTACCCATTTAGTAACATAATCAATACAAACCAATATATACTTCTTTTGCTTAGATGGTGGATTAATAGGTCCAATGAAATCCAAAGCCCATTTTTCAAAGGGTTCGATGAGTACCTGTGTTTGCAATGGCATTTCATTTGAAAGGGTAGGTTTCCCTACTCTTTGGCAGCTGTCACACCTTTTGACATATTTTTTTGCATCTTTGAAGAGGGAAGGCCAATAATATCCTAAAAAGAGGATTTTATAGGCCGTCCTTTTGTCTGCAAAGTGTCTGCCGCATGGTTCATCATGACATGCCTTAAGAATATCAGGCATTTCATCTTCCTTGACACATCTTCTGATCACAAGATCTGGCCCTGTTTTAAACAATTCGTTAGAAATCCATGAATATTTTGAACTCTCCTGAATAATTTTTCGTTTTTTCACTTGGAAATAAATGTGAAGGCAGTTTCCCTGTAACCAAATAGTTAGCAATATCTGCATACCAAGGAGTCTTAATAGTTACTGCAAACAAGTATTCATCAGGAAACTTATCCTCTACGGGAGAATCTTCTTTAGTATTCTGAATCCTAGACAAGAAATCAGCTACTGTATTTTGTTTTCCTGGTCTATCCAACACAGTAATATTGAATTCTTGCAAAAGTAAGAGCCATCTTGTCACTCTGCCATTAGTAACAGGTTTGTTCATTAGATATCTAATTGCAGAATGGTCAGTATGAATAAAATTTTCATAGCCTATTATATAATGTCTAAACTTATTGATTGCATGAACAACAGCTAAAAACTCTTTTTCAGTCACAGTATAGTTCAACTCAGTAGGAGTCAAATTTTTACTGGTATAGTAAATGGCATAAGGGACTAAATCCTTTTGACCCAACACAGCTCCCAGAGCTGTATCTGAAGCATCTGTAGAAATATGGAAAGGGAGTTTCCAATTTGGTCCTCTCAAGATAGGTGCTTCAAATATTTTTGTTTTCAAAGTTTCAAAGGCTGATTGACAATCGGGATCCCATTTAAATTCATAGTCTTTTGTAAGCAATTTGAAGAGTGGAGATGCTATTTTAGTGAAGTTTTCTATAAATATTCTACAGTAACCAGTAAATCCTATAAAAATTCTAACATCTCTTTGACAATTTGGAATAGGCAACTTGGAGATAACTTCAACTTTTGATATCAACCTTAATCCCATCTCCTGAAATATGATGCCCCAAAAAAATACCTTCAGTAAACATCATAAAGCATTTTTCATGGCTTAATGAAAGGTTTGTTTCTTTACATCTTATAAGGACTTTTCCCAAATTTTCTAATTCCTCTTCAAATGAATTACCATAAACTGTAAAATCATCCATATAAACCTCTACACAATCATGGATTAGATCAGAAAAAATTCCTAGTACTACTCTTTGGAATGTTGCGGGTGCATTACATAACCCAAAAGGAAGTACTCGATAGGAAAAAGTTCCCCATGGACAGGTGAATGTGGTCTTATCTTGATCTTCAGGTGCTACCTTAATTTTATTATAGCCACTAAAACCATCCAAGAATGAAAAGTACTTTTTACCTACTAATGTATCTAATACCTGATCGATAAAAGGCAAAGGAAAGTGATCCTTCAAAGTTGCTTTGTTCAATTCCCTGTAATCAATGCATACCCTCCATTTACCATTCTTTTTAGGTACTATAACCAAAGGAGAAACCCATCGGCTATCTGAAATTGGATAAATGAAGTTTACATTGAGTAATTTTTTGAGCTCTTCTTTCACTATCTCCCTAAGATTTGGATTCATCCTTCTTTGAGGTTGTCTGATTGGTCTACTGTTTTCCTCAATATAGATATGATGGATGCAAGTCTTAGGATCAATACCTTTCATGTCATTATACTCCCATGCAAATGCAGTAGAATGTTTTTGCAAGATTTTGGTTAGTTCTTCTTGTTGTGACTTTTCCAAATGTTTGTTGATATTCAATGTTTTTTCTGGAAAAATCTCAATGGTAGAACTACCAAACTCTTCCATAGAGTAAAGAGAAATTTGTCTTGATGATAAATATTCTATGTCAGATTCCAACTGAAATTGTGTGGGGTCATATTCTGAAGATGTCTCAAAATTTTCTAATGTGTTCAGAATTTGACTATCCTCACTGATTTCAGAAATGGTAAGAACAGGTTGTATAATATCCTCATCATCAACCCATTCATTGTCTCCTACTTCTGTGATTGCTTTTTCTGGAGGATACAAATTGAATTTCTTTGTCGAATTACCATTAGAAATGTACATATCCCCATATCTACAACTAATAAAAGCATCAGTTGTGGCTAGCCAAGGTCTTCCTAAGATAAGTGGGTGCCCTCCTAGATTACTCTTGGGAGTCAAAATCATAAAATCTATCGGATATTCCCAAGAATATAAGGAGACTGAAATTTCTTCTAATACACCATCTGGTTTAATAATTGATCGATCTGCAAGTTGCAGTAAAGTAGGTGTAAAAAGAAGGTTATGAAGTTTTAGCTGTTCCATAGTCTGTCTACTCATAATGTTGATAGCAGCCCCTAAGTCAATCAATGTGTTTGGAATTTCTATCCCATTTATATGTGTCTTGACAATTGGACTTCCTGGATCTACATACTTCTGCATGGTAATCTTTCCCATCATGATATCTGCAATTTTTCCTACCAGGTGGATTCTTCTTGTATCTTTTAGTTTCCTTCCTGGTCTTTTGAAACTCAACTCCTTTATTGTTTTTGCTAGAATAGGAATATCTCGAATGGCTTGTAGCAAGGGAATCTTGATACAAACATTCTTTAATTCATCTAGAAAATCATAGTTAGGCAACAAGATTTGTTTTTCCACCCCTTTATCAATTTGTAATCTTTCAGGGAAAGGAGGTGTGGATGAAGATGCAGGTTGCTCAACTATAGGAGTTGTGGGTGTTAACTTTTCTTTCTCTTTTTGAATGTTCAAGTTTTGAAGAGATGTTTCCTCAGAATCCTTATTGGCTTTAAGAGAGTCCTCCTCAGAGGTATCTTCCTCTTGGACATCTATAGAAGGTTTTTCTAAAACTCTACCAGATCTGAGTTGTACATCATTGAGAGGAACAATCATATAGGTAGGAAATTGTTGTCCTTCTATCATGTAAGTATTCTGAGGATTTTTATTGTTAGGATTTGGAAATGGCTGAGCTGGAAGTTGATTTGTCTTTTGTTGGTATGGAAGCATGAGTTGCGGATTTGGATTTTGTTGAGAAGGTTGTTTTGGAAATGGCAATGAAAGTTGTGGATTTGAGTTTGGAAGTTGTGGAGCTTGTTGATTTTGAAAAGATGGAGGATATTGATAAAATTGAGCAAATCTCCCATAAGTATTTTGCATCCCTTGTACCCATGGTTGATATGGATTTTGATGTTGGGGCCAAGGTTGTTGCCAAGGATTCCAATTTGGTGGGGTTTGAAGATTCATAGGGTTGTTAAACCCTTGAGTTTGTTGCCCCTGCCAAGGTCTTCTTGCAACAAAACAAAGAGATTCTACTGAATTTGGGTCTTCTTGAAAGACAGCTTTGAGTCCAGGGATTGAAGGACAATCCTTGATCTCATGATTCTCTGAGAAAATTATACATGTTTCTACAACTTTTGCATCCAAGGGACATTCCCTTAAAGCATGTTTCTTCCTACATTTCGGAAAAAATATGGCTAGAGCATATGTTTCTGCTTTCTGCTTGTTTTGGATCTTAAGGGTGTCTAGTTGTTCACTAAGGCTCCCTAAGATATCAGTTTTGAATTCATCAAGCATATTGCCGATCTCTGCCCTACTTACTGATCTAGTTGCAGATTTGTTAGCCCTGATAAGAGAAGGATCCCTAGGCCCTTTTCCTGTTTTAGAATTTCCTCTTGAGAGATGGACACATAGTTCTGTTATGTCACGAAGTGGAAGTTGAGAAATGTCTCCTTTCCCCATTATGTTTAAAATATCTATCCATTCATCTCTAATGGCTTTTAATATGAGGGCTTTCAAGGTTTCATCATCTAAGTTGCTCATCTTTGCTCTTTTTAAGTTGTATTGAAATCTTTCAAGTAAATCTTCCAAATTTTCATCTTCATTTTGCATCATTTTGAATACCTCATCCTTGTGATTGGTGGGCATACAATAGTCCAAGTATCTATCCAAAAATGTTTGTTTCATATCATTCCAAGTCCTAATAGATTGAGTGGCTAATCCCATGAACCATTTCAAAGCAGCTCCCTTCAATGTTGAAAGAAACAGTTTGAGTTTTTGAGAGTCTTCCATATAGTCATAGGTTCGGCACACGACTTCAAACTCAAACAGAAATGTTTCAGGATCCTCACTTCGCAATCCATAAAAGTTGGGGAGGACAGATGGTGAGATTTTTTTCATTGTTGTATGAGTTTCCTCATCAACTATAGGGAATCCAAACAAGTTGTCTCCTTCCCTATTTCTTCCATTATTACCTTCACCATTGTTGTCTCCATTGTTTCCTCCTCCTCTACCTCTACCTCTACCTCTAAATCCATCTATTATTTCCTCTGCCATGATAGTTTCTTTAGAGTCCTCAAAGTCCTCTGGTTCTTCTATCAAGGGAGGATGAGAGGGAGTCTCTTCCTTTTCTTCTTCAGGTGATTCTACTTCTTTGATTACAATATACTCTCCTGTAGAAGTAAAGAAAGGATCCTTTTCTAAATGAGATTTAGTAGGTGGTATAGGAGAATCCTCTAATTCAGCTGCTCCTTGAATTCCAAGAATCTTTAGGCTAGGGGTAGATGGTGGTGAATCTTTTCTATGCCTTGAAGAAGATGGAGTTGTGAAAATCGAAGTCTTGGCTCTAGCTATAAACCTTCCCCTAGAATCTCTTGCTCTATGCATGTCATTTTTTATTATATATATATATATATATATATATATATATTTAAGCTGGGATAATAATTCTCTTTCTGATCTTCTAGGTCACACTAGGTGCAAGAAGAGAGCATACTTAAGAAATTATTGAACCAATAACTCTCTTTTCTGATCCTCCAGATCACACTAGGTGCAAGAGGAGAGCATACTTCAAGAAGTTATCAAGTTTTTCCTTCTTTTTATTGTTTTTTTTTTTTTTTTTAAGAAATTGGCTACCTAGTTACACTTCCCGGGCAACGGCGCCAAAATGTTTGGACAATTTAGTGTGTCCTAAATTGCTACATTAATTTTTCAATCTAGGATTCGTAAGCTGACGAAGTGTGGCGCACTATATGTGCAAGATAACCTATCTCTTACTTTTTTGTCGTTTTTGGTTTTTTCTTTTTATCTTGGTTGGTTTCCTAATGAAAATTATAAAAGGCAAGTATGGTTATGATTGTTCGAGGCAATGATGTCCCTTATAATGATTTACCAAACTTTAAACTTCAAAAGGATTTTGAAACATACAATGAAAAAAATTAGTTCCTAAAAGGAAATGAAAATGTGCTACTATTCTAGCTAAACAAACAATGAACTATTGATCATGAAAACCATTACCCTTGCTGCTGTCTAAACATAAAAGAAACTGTTACTAAAAGAAAAGATTGCAAGTAAAGTAAAACTAAAATCAAATTACATCAACTCATATTCTGAACCCTCACCATTAGTCTCGCTATGGCTTTCGGAGGTAATCATAAACAACTTGAGCAATCTGATATCTAATTTGCAGAAAAATAAACTAATATCAAATTACACACTCATACTTCAATCTCTCACCATTAGTCTCGCTATGGCTTTCAGAGGTAACTGATAATGACATGAGAAATTTAATATCTATCTTGCAGAAAAGTAAACTAATATCAAACTATACACTCATACTTCAATCCCTCACCATTAGTCTTGCTATGGCTTTCGGAAGTAACTGAAAATGACATGAACAGTTTAATATCTAACTTGCTGAAAAGTAAACTAATATCAAACTACACATTCATACTTCAATCCCTCACCATTGGTCTCGCTATGGCTTTCGGAGGTAACTGAAAATGACATGAACAGTTTAATATCTAATGTAACTACTAAAGCAAATGTGCAAGACTGAAATAAACAAAACAGTGCTGGAATTAAACAAAAACTAAGAAAAAGAAATCAGTAGAAGGACAATATTGATTCCATGTCATTAGTCATTATAAAAAGATGTGCAAATGCCCGGGCTGTCTATTGTAATCTGAAACAAGAACACTGATCAATTAACAATAACATAATACATAAAAGATTATGGACAGAAGTAAAATATAAAACATGAAAGATTATGGACAAAGATGAAATGTAAATACCATGAAAGATGTAATCTACATACACGTGAATGACCATAGCATAATGAACATAAAGAAATGAAGCATGAAACTATACAGTAATACACAAAACCTCAGCGTGTGCAGGGGCCCTCTGCACAGACCTCGGGCAACAGCTTTCAAATACGAATTACCCTTTTGAACAAAGTCTTCTCATCTATTAAAATGCGGTCAGAACAGAGAAACAATGTCACAGCACAATGGCGACGCAATTACATTACAGAGCTAAAGAAGATTAACTATTATGCGTATGAGAACGCATTATTTATAACAGAGAGATATAAATAATTCCCTAAAGTCTGCGCTGATAGAAGACACGTGAACCATCACGTCCAGAGATCTAGCGTTATGGCCGCCGTGAGGATTAAATCTATGGAGAGTGGCTGTTGGATTCGGCTTATGGAGCCGTTTACAAGTGTTGATGTGTCTCCCGTGATCTAGAAATGGCCACGCAAATCTCCACGTGATGAGAAACAAAGTTCTGTCACCATGGGACTCTTTGGTTGACCAACACTTGGCCACCTTTGACCACAGCCTTCTTAGGTGAATTCGACTGAGCCAATAGGACACGATCCATGTCCATGTCATTTCTAACTTGCCCATGTGGCTCGATTTGCCTGAAGAAACCTGCAACATAGAATTTAACAAAATGGCTGTGGAAAGTTGCAGTAGCTGCAGAAAGTGACAAGATTCCGCAGCTAAATGAGCAAAAATCTAAATCAAACAACAGACACAAAACATAGTTAAAAACCATTTTAGATGCTCTTTTACAATTAATATGCAATGATATTGATGACTTAGAAGGTCCAGGTGAATGAAAAAGGTCTAGAAAGGTGTATAAGAAAGATGCAGATTTGAGACTCAACATACCCCCCCTGTGAAGGTGTTGCATGTCCTCATGCAACCAAAATTTGGATAATCCTTCTTCAATTCATATGCCTTGACACTTCAGCCAGTACATCCAGTCCTCTCCTCCTCTTCCTTGGTGCTGCTAACATCCTGGGCTTCTTCATCAAGCATCTGAATTTGATATTATCCAATGCTCTACTTAACTTCTGGCATTTCTTCTTCAATTTCCTGTTCTTTTTCTGCCATAGTCCCAGATGTAGCATGGTATTGTCATGAATGATCTTGTCCAATTTGCTTTGTTCCTTTAATGCCTCATTTTCATTTTTAATGTGTTTATTTAAAATCTCCAACTCAAAGACTTCTTGTTTCAATGATTGGACTAGATCTTCTTTTGCTGTGTGAGGCTGAGTGGATGAAGTGCTGGGACCCGTGGCTGCTCTTTCTAAAGATTCTATATAATCATATACTTCTTGCTGCTTTGGGTCTATCTCAGGTGTCGTTTTTATTGGGCTGTCCCCAAAATGTCGTGGAGGAGAATTGGCTTCAAAATCTGGCTGAAAAGGGCTCATGTCAACTTCTGGCTGAGAATGAGATGGACTATGTTCAATATCTGACTGAGAATGAAATGAACTATGTTCAATGTCTAACTGAGAATGAGATGGACTATGGCCAGATGGAGTTTGTTCAGATGTTTCTTCTCCCAAATCAATAAAATGAGGTCCTTTCGTTTGTGTTTTCCTCAACTTCCCTTTAAGTCTGGAACTTCTTCTTACACGTTGTGGACTACTGTCTTTTTGCTTTTTTTTTCCTTTCCCTCTCTTTTTGGCCATAGATGACTGTTCCTTAAGGTGAACTAGTCTCTCAGATAACACTTGATGATCTTCTTCTGAAGAAGGAGTTTGATGCATAGCCTCAATGCTTTTTCTCTCTTTTGATTTTATTGGCTTTTTACCCTTGGTTTCTTCCTTCCTTCTTTTTGACAGTCTCTCTTCTCTACTAGTTCTTTCAACCGTAGTAGTAGGAGTACTTTGAGTTTAATCATTTTTTCTCTTTCTCCTACTCCTTCTTGATGTACTGCCTTCAGGAATTTCTTGGGGTTCTTCAAAGAAATTTCTAATCAAAAATTGTTCCCATGTGTCCTTTTCTCTTTTAACTGTTTTTCAATCAAAATTTTCACAACACCATGGTGATATAAATGTGGTTCTACGTCCCCTAAATGCTTCTGAATGGTCATAGACATCTTCTTCAAACTATTTAATAAAAAGTATGGCAGATTGAGGGTCTGGTTGTCTTGAAAATTCATCAGTAATCGGGTATGATACATATACATTGACCCAAAATGGCCCTCACAGGTGATAAATTATTGAATAACTAGCAGCAAAGTAGCCCACTCCTCTTTCAAAGCATGAACAAGAATTCCCATTTTAAAAATAGTTACATCCATACCTGGGTTACGTAGGATTACTCTCCAGGCTTCATCACTAATACTCTTGTTCTTGAACCAGCGTTCACCTTCTTGAGGAAGTTATGTGGCAGCTGCTATGGATGCCTCATTCACTGTAAATTTGAGGTCCCCAATGTCTACCTCCAGGCCATTGAAAGACCTTGCAAAAGCTTTTGTCACCTCTTTATGGTAGCCTCTAAAATTTTGGATGAACCGAAGCCACTTTTCCTTTTTCAATATATCTTTGACTTGCGGGTATCGTTCCATGAATTTAGGTCCTTCTGGTTTTGTTCTCAAAAACCGACCCATCCTTCTTTCTGCTCTTTAAAACTTGTCTGCGTGAGGAGGGTTCAACGGAGGTAAGACGACTGAATGAGTGGAAATGAGCACGATGATTGTAGGTAGATATCAGAGAATGGGTATACAGACTGTAGCATAATAGAGAAGAAATGGGGTGAAGCGGAATAGAGAAGGGTTACGTGAGCACGGTGGAAATGCGGCTGTGAGATCAATAGAATAGTAGGAGGAGTATAACGCATCCGGCAGTGTTTAAAATTGGGTGGCTTCAGAGTAAATGTAAGCACGTTTATGAAACGGCTACGGATTTTATGCGGCTGAAAGAAGCCGTAGTCAAATCAACCACATTTCATCATCACAGGTGGAGTATCGGAGTATGAGTGAAGATCGGAGGCTTGATTATGGGACCGTTTGAAAATGAATGCAAGGGTTGTGGGAGGATCATATAGAGATCGTTGAATGGTTACGGAGTTTGTGAACACAATCATTGCATATAATGGAGCTATGGTTTATAACTATGTAAAAATGTGCTTAAATGCCATTTGAAATAAATTTTTACTCATACCTTGGAATTCTTGCCATTTTTCATTGGTCTTCAATCAGTTGCTCCTCATTGATATCTTGAATGCCCCATGTCTTCATACGCATTTGATTTCATGATTGTGAGAAAGACATCGTGGCCATTCTTTTGAAAAAGCAGTGGTATTGCAGAATACAACCCCATTTTGGCCAGGTATCGGAGGCTGCGGAAAACGGGTGTCGATTGCGGAGCGGCACAGTTATTATTTGGGTGAATGGAAATAGATGGATGATAACTGAATGAATGAAAATGGTCATGAAAGAAAATTTTATTGGTGAAATGAAATGAAATAGATGAAATGAAGTGAAATGGAATGAAGTGGAGTGAAATGAAGTGGAATGAAGTGGAATGGAATGGAGTGGATGGTCACAAGATTTGTGAAATGAAAGAGAGATTTTTTTTTTTTTGGAAAATATACGGTGTCAGGTGTTCCTGATTTTCAGCCTACATTTTATGTATAAGACTGCCAATCAATGATTGGTTTTCAGGCTTATACAAACTTTTTTCCTTTTTTTTTTTTTATGAACAGAAAAGAACAAAGGCTAGGCTAGTGGAGAAGAAGAATTCTTCTGTACCAGCCTGATTGCAGAAGTTTCTTGAAACATTTTTAAAATTTTTTCTTTTGAGAGTGACTTATGATAGACTTTTAATCTGTGGCCATTCACAATAAGAGGAGTTTGAAATTCATCAATGGTCTTGATTCTTACCGCTCCATTGCTAAAGATCTTGTCAATCTCATATGGCCCAAGCCAATGAGTCTGAAATTTTCCTTTAAAATATTTAAACTTGGAATCAAATAACAATGCCCAATCTCCTTCTTGAAACTTCTTCTCTTTGATGTATTTTTCATGCCATTTAGCTCTTTGATATTGAACTAGATCAGTTCTTAGAATTGCCTCTTGTCTGATCTCATCTAGCTCATTTAACTACTCCATTCTATGCTTTTGGGCTTCTGATAAGTCCATCCCCAACTGAACTGCTATCTTGAAGGTCTTGACTTGGAACTCAATGGGGAGCAGGACTTCTTTCCCATAAACAAGTTCATAGGGAGAATTTCCTGTTGTATTTCTCCATGTAGTTCTATAGGTCCACAAGGCTTCAGGAAGCCTTTCTGCCCAATCTCTTCTATGTAGATGAGCAATTTTGGTGATGATACTTTCAAGAACTTTGTTTGTGGACTCCACTTGACCATTTTCTTGCGGATGGTAAGGAGTAGATCTTCTGTGCTTGATTTTGTATTCTTCCATCAATTTCTCCACCAAGTTGGATGTGAATTGGCTCCCCTGATCTATCACAATTTCTCTTGGAACACCAAAGCGAGTAAAAATATCCTCATAAAGAAAATGAACAAATGAATTTTCAGTAGCAGATACTAATGCTTTGGCTTCTACCCATTTAGTAACATAATCAGTACAAACCAATATATACTTCTTTTGCTTAGATGGTGGATTAATAGGTGCAATGAAATCTAAAGCCCATTTTTCAAAGGGTTCAATGAGTACCTGTGGTTGCAATGGAATTTCATTTGAAAGGGTAGGTTTCCCTACTCTTTGGCAGCTGTCACACCTTTTGACATATTGTTTTACATCTTTGAAGAGGGAAGGCCAATAATATCCTAAAGAGAGGATTTTATAGGCTGTCCTTTTGTCTGCAAAGTGTCCGCCACATGGTTCATCATGACATGCCTTAAGAATATCAGGCATTTCATCTTCCCTGACACATCTTCTGATCACAAGATCTGGCCCTGTTTTAAACAATTCGTTAGAAATCCATGAATATTTTGAACTCTCCTTGAATAATCTTTCTTTTTTCACTTGGAAACAAATGTGAGAGCGAGTTTTCCACGTGACTCAAATAGTTAGCAATATCTGCATACCAAGGATTCTTGATAGTTACGCGAAACAAGTATTCATCGAAAAGCTTTATCCTCTACGGGAGAATCTTCTTTAAAATTCTAAATCCTAGACAAGAAATCGGCTACGTATTTTGTTTTCACTGGTCTATCCAACACGGTAATATTTAATTCCTATAAAGAGTGAGAGCCATCCTGTCACTCTGCCATTAGTGCGGGTTTGTTCATTAGATATCTAATTGCGAGAATGATCAATATGAATAAAAAGTTTCATAGCTTTCGTTATATAATGTCTAAATTTATTGATTGCATGAACAACGGCTAAAAACTCCTGCACACCGGTCACAGAGTATAGTTCAGCACCTCGGTGAGTCAAATTTTCACTGAGTATAGTAAATGGCATAAGGGACTAAATCCTTTTGACCCAACACGGCTCCCAGAGGGCGTGTGCGGAAAACATCTGTAGAAATATGGAAAGGGAGTTTCCAATTTGGTCCCTCTCAAGATAGGTGCTTCAAATATTCTTGTTTTCAAAGTTTCAAAAGGTTGATTGACAATCGGGATCCCATTTGAATTCCTAGTCTTTGGTAAGCGATTTTGAAGAGTGGAGATGCTATTTTGGTGAAAGTTTTCTATAAATCTTCTATAGTAACCGGTGGAAATCCTGAAAGAAAACTTCTAACATCTCTTTGACAATTTGGAAATAGGCAACTTGGAGATGACTTCAACTTTTGATCTATCAACCTTAATCCCATCTCCTGAAATATGATGTCCTAAAACAATCCCTTCAGTAAACATCATAAAGCATTTTTCATGGCTTAATGAAAGGTTTGTTTCTTTACATCTTATGAGAACTTTTTCCAAATTTTCTAATGCCTCTTCGAATGAATTACCATAAACTGTAAAATCATCCATATAAACCTCTACACAATCATGGATTAGATCAGAAAAAATTCCTAGTACTGCTCTTTGGAATGTTGCTGGTGCATTACATAACCCAAAAGGAAGCACTCGATAGGAAAAAGTTCCCCATGGACAAGTAAATGTGGTCTTATCTTGATCTTCAGGTGCTACCTGAATTTGATTATAGCCACTAAAACCATCCAAAAATGAAAAGTACTTTTTACCTGCTAATGTATCCAATACCTGATCGATAAAAGGCAAAGGAAAGTGATCCTTCAAATTTTCTTTGTTCAATTCCCCGTAATCAATGCATACCCTCCATTTACCATTCTTTTTAGGTACTATAACCAAAGGAGAAACCCATCGGCTATCTGAAATTGGATAAATGAAGTTTACATTGAGTAATTTTTGGAGCTCTTCTTTCATTATCTCCCTAAGATTTGGATTCATCCTTCTTTGAGGTTGTCTGATTGGTCTACTGTTTTCCTCAATATAGATATGATGGATGCAAGTCTTAGGATAAATACCTTTCATGTCAGTATACTCCCATGCAAATGCAGTAGAATGTTTTTGCAAGATTTTGGTTAGTTTTTCTTGTTGTGACTTTTCCAAATGTTTGTTGATATTCAATGTTTTTCCTGGAAAAATCTCAATAGTAGAACTACCAAACTCTTCCATAGAGTAAAGAGACATTTGTCTTGATGATAAATATTCTATGTCGGATTCCAATTGAAATTGTGTGGGATCATATTCTGAAGATATCTCAAAATTTTCTAATGTGTTCAGAATTTGATTATCCTCACTGATTTCAGAAATGGTAAAGACAGGTTGTATAGTGTCCTCATCATCAACCCATTCATTGTCTCCTACTTCTGTGATTGCTTTTGCTAGAGGATACAAATTGAATTTCTTTGTCGAATTACCATTAGAAATGTACATATCCCCATATCTACAACTAATGAAAGCATCAGCTGTGGCTAGCCAAGGTCTTCCTAAGATAAGTGGGTGCCCTCCTAGATTACTCTTGGGAGTCAAAATCATAAAATCTACCGGATATTCCCAAGAATCTAAGGAGACTAAAATATCTTCTAATACACCATCTGGTTTAATAATTGATCGATCTGCAAGTTGCAGTAAAGTAGGTGTAAAAAGAAGGTTAGGAAGTTTTAGCTAGTCCATAGTTTGTCTACTCATAATGTTGATAGCAGCCCCTAAGTCAATCAATGTGTTTGGAATTTCTATCCCATTTATATGTGTCTTGACAATTGGACTTCCTGGATCTACATACTTCTGCATGGTAATTTTTCCCATCATAATATCCGCAATTTTTCCTACCAGGTGGATTCTTCTTGTGTCTTTTAGTTTCCTTCCTGGTCTTTTGAAACTCAACTCCTTTATGGTTTTTGCTAGAATAGGAATCTCTCGAATGGTTTGTAGCAAGGGAATCTTGATACAAACATTCTTCAATTCATCTAGAAAGTCATAGTTAGGCAACAAGATTTGTTTTTCCACCCCCTTGTCAATTTGTAGTCTTTCAGGAAAAGGAGGTGTAGATGAAGATGCAGGTTGCTCAACTATAGGAGTTGTGGGTGTTAAATTTTCTTTCTCTTTTTGAATGTTTGAGTTTTGAAGAGATGTTTCCTCAGAACCCTTATTGGCTTTAAGATAGTCCTCCTCAGAGGTATCTTGCTCTTGGACATCTATAGAAGGTTTTTCTAAAACTCTACCAGATCTGAGTTGTACATCATTGAGAGGAACAATCATATAGGTAGGAAATTGTTGTCCTTCTATCATGTAAGTATTCTTAGGATTTTTATTGTTAGGATTTGGCAATGGCTGAGCTGGAAGTTGATTTGTCTTTTTTTGGTATGGAAGCATGAGTTGAGGATTTGGATTTTGTTGAGAAGGTTGTTGTTGTGGAAATGGCAATGAAAGTTGTGGATTTGGGTTTGGAAGTTGTGGAGCTTGTTGATTTTGAAAAGATGGAGGATATTGATAAAATTGAGCAAATATCCCATAATGATTTTGCATCCCTTGTACCCATGGCTGATATGGATTTTGATGTTGGGGCCAAGGTTGTTGCCAAGGATTCCAATTTGGTGGGGTTTGAAGATTCATAGGGTTGTTAAACCCTTGAGTTTGTTGTCCCCGCCAAGGTCTTCTTGCAACAAAACAGAGAGATTCTACTGAATTTGGGTCTTCTTGAAAGACAACTTTGAGTCCAGGAATTGAAGGACAATCCTTGATCTCATGATTCTCTGAGAAAATCATACATGTTTCTAAAACTTTTGCATCCAAGGGACATTCCCTTAAAGCATGTTTCTTCCTACATTTCGGACAAAAGATGGCTAAAGCATCTGTTTCTGCTTTCTGCTTGTTTTGGATTTTAAGGGTGTCTAGTTGTTCACTAAGGCTCCCTAAGATATCAGTTTTGAATTCATCAAGAATATTACCAATCTCTGCCCTACTTACTGATCCAGTTGCAGATTTTTTAACCCTAATAAGAGAAGGATCCCTAGGCCCTTTTCCTGTTTTAGATTTTCCTCTTGAGAGATGGACACATAGTTCTGTTATGTCACGAAGTGGAAGTTGAGAAATGTATCCTTTCCCCATCATGTTTAAAATATCTATCCATTCGTCTCTAATGGCTTTCAATATGAGGGCTTTCAAAGTTTCTTCATCTAAGTTGCTCATCTTTGCTCTTTTTAAGTTGTTTTGAAATCTTTCAAGTAAATCTTCCAAATTTTCATCTTCTTTTTGCATCATTTTGAATACCTCATCCTTGTGATTGGTGGGCATACAATAGTCCAAGTATCTATCCAAAAATGTTTGTTTCATATCATTCGAAGTCCTAATAGATTGGGTGGCTAATCCCATTAACCATTTCAAAGCGGCTCCCTTCAATGTTGAAGGAAACAGTTTGAGTTTTTGAGAGTCTTCCATATAGTCATAGGTTCGGCACACGACTTCAAACTCAAACAGAAATGTTTCAGGATCCTCACTTCGCAATCCATAAAAGTTGGGGAGGACAGATGGTGAGATGTTTTTCATTGTTGTATGATTTTCCTCATCAACTATAGGGAATCCAAACAAGTTGTCTCCTTCCGTATTTCTTCCATTATTACCTTCACCTCCACCATTGTTGTCTCCATTGTTTCCTCCTCCTCTACCTCTACCTCTACCTCCGAATCCATCTATTATTTCCTCTGCCATGATAGTTTCTTTAGAGTCCTCAAAGTCCTCTGGTTCTTCTATCAAGGGAGGATGAGAGGGAGTCTCTTCCTTTTCTTTTTCAGGTGATTCTACTTCTTTGATTACAATATACTCTCCTGTAGAAGTAAAGAAAGGGTCTTCTTCTAAATGAGATTTAGTAGGTGGTATAGGAGAATCATCTAATTCAGTTGCTCCTTGAATTCCAAGAATATTAAGGCTAGGGGTAGATGGTGGTGAATCTTTTCTAAGCCTTGAAGAAGATGGAGTTGTGAAAATCGAACTCTTGGCTCTAGCTATAAACCTTCCCCTAGAATCTCTTGCTCTATGCATGTCATTTTTATTATTTTTTTTTAAGTTGGGCTAATAATTCTCTATCTGATCTTTCAGGTCACACTAGGTGCAAGAAGAGAGCATACTTAAGAAATTACTGAACCAATAACTCTCTTTTCTAATCCTCCAGATCACACTAGGTGCAAGAGGAGAGCATACTTCAAGAAGTTATCAAGTTTTCCCTTCTTTTTTTTATTTTATTTTTTTAAGAAATTGGCTACCTAGTTACAAATCCCCAGCAATGGCGCCAAAATGTTTGGTCAATTTAGTGTGTCCTAAATTGCTACATTAATTTGTCAATCTGGGATTCGTAAGCTAACGAAGTGTGGCGCACTATATGTGCAAGATAACCTATCTCTTACTTTTTATCGTTTTTGGTTTTTTTTTCTTTTTATCTTGGTTGGTTTCCTAATGTGAGATGGAAATTCTAAAAGACAAGTATGGTTATGATTGTTCAAGGCAATGATGTCCTTTATAATGATTTACCAAACTTCAAACTTCAAAAGGATTTTGAAACATACAATGACGAAATTAAAAGGAAATGAAAATGTGCTACTATTCTAGTTAAAACAAACAGTGAACTATTGATCATGAAAACCATTACCCTTGCTGCTGTCTAAACACAAAAGAAACTGTTACTCAAAGAAAATATTGCAAGTAAAGTAAAACTAAAATCAAATTACATCAACTCATATTCTGACCCCTCACCATTAGTCTCGCTATGGATTTCGAAGGTAATCATAAACAACTTGAGCAATCTGATATCTAATTTGCAGAAAAATAAACTAATATCAAATTACACACTCATACTTCAATCCCTCACCATTAGTCTCGCTATGGCTTTCGGAGGTAACTGATAATGACATGAGCAATTTAATATCTAACTTGTAGAAAAGTAAACTAATATCAAACTATACACTCATACTTCAATCCCTCACCATTAGTCTCGCTATGGCTTTCGGAGGTAACTGAAAATGACATGAACAATTTAATATCTAACTTGCAGAAAAGTAAACTAATATCAAACTACACACTCATACTTCAATCCCTCACCATTAGTCCCGCTATGGCTTTCGGAGGTAACTTAAAATGACATGAGCAATTTAATATCTAATCTAACTACTAAAGAAAATGTGCAAGACTGAAATAAACAAAACAGTGCTGGAATTAAAAACTAAGAAAAAGAAATCAGCAGAAGGACAATATTGATTCCATGTCATTAGTCATTATAAAATGATGTGAAAATGCCCAGGCTGCCTATTGTAATCTGGAACAAAACACTGATCAGTTAACAACAATATAAAACATAAAAGATTATGGACAGAAGTAAAATGTAAAGCATGAAAGATTATGAACAAAGATGAAACGTAAATACCATGAAAGATGTAATGTATATACACGTGAATTACTATGGCACAATGAATGTAAAGAAATGAAGCATGAAACTATACAGTAATACACAAAACCTCAGCGTGTGCAGGGGCCCTCTGCACAAACCTCGGGCAACAGCTTTCAAATACGAATTACGCTTTTGAACAAAGTCTTCTCATATATTAAAATGCGGTCATAACAGAGAAATAATGTCACAGCACAATGGCGACGCAATTACATTATAGAGCTAACTATTATGCGTATGAGAACGCATTATTTATAACAGAGGGTGACATAACTAATTCCCTAAAGTCTGCGCTGATAGAAGACACGTGAACCACCACGTCCAGAGATCTAGCATTATGGCCGCCGTGAGGATTAAATCTATGGAGAGTGGCTGTTGGATTCAGCTTATGGAGCCGTTTACAGGTGTTGATATGTCTCCCATGATTTAGAAACGGCCACGCAAATCTCCACGTGATGAGAAACAGAGTTCTGTCACCGTGGGACTCTTCGGTTGACCACCACTTGGCCACCTTTGACCACAGCCTTCTTAGGTGAATTCGACCGAGCCAATAGGACATGATCCATGTCCATGTCATTTCTAACTTGCCCATGTGGCTCGATTTACCTGAAGACACCTGCAATATAGACTTTAACAAAATGGCTGCGGAAAGTTGCAGCAGCTGCGGAAAGTGACAAGATTCCGCAGCTAAATGAGCAAAAATCTAAATCAAACAGCAGACACAAAACATAGTTAAAAACCATTTTAAATGCTCTTTTACAATTAATATGCAATGATATTGATGACTTAGAAGGTCCAGGTGAATGAAAAAGGTCTAGAAAGGTGTATAAGAAAGATGCAGATTTGAGACTCAACATACCCCCACTATGAAGGTGTTGCATGTCCTCATGCAACCAAAATTTTGATAATCCTTCTTCAATTCATATGTCTTGACACTTCATCCAGTACATCCAGTCCTCTCCTCTTCTTCCTTGGTGCTGCTAACATCCTGGGCTTCTTCATCAAGCATCTGAATTTGATATTAACCAGTGCTCTACTTAACTTTTGGCATTTCTTCTTCAATTTCCTGTTCTTTTTCTGCCACAGTCCCAGATGTAGCATGGTATTGTCATGAATGATCTTGTCCAATTTGCTTTGTTCTTTCAATGCCTCATTTTCATTTTTAATGTGTTTATTTAAAACCTCCAACTCAAAGACTTCTTGTTTCAATGATTGGACTAGATCTTTTTGTGCTGTGTGAGGCTGAGTGGATGAAGTACTAGGACCCGTGGCTTCTCTTTCTAAAGATTCTATATAATCATACACTTCTTGCTGCTTTGGGTCTATCTCAGGTGTCGTTTTCATTGGGTTGTCCCCAAAATGCCGTGGAGGAGAATTGTCTTCAAAATCTGGCTGAAAAGGGCTCATGTCAACGTCTGGCTGAGAATGAGATGGACTATGTTCAATGTCTGACTAAGAATGAGATGGACTATGTTCAATGTCTGACTGAGAATGAGATGGACTATGGCCAGCTGGAGTTTGTTCAGATGTTTCTTCTCCCAAATCAATAAAATGGGGTCCTTTCGTTTGTGTTTTCCTCAACTTCCCTTTAAGCCTGGAACTTCTTCTTACACGCTGTGGACTACTGTCTTTTTGCTTCTGTTTTCCTTTCTCTTTGTTTTTGGCCATAGCTGACTGTTCCTGAAGTTGAACTAGTCTCTCAGACAATATTTGATGGTCTTCTTCTGAAGAAGGGGTTTGATGCATAGCCTCAATGCTTTTTCTCTCTTCAATATTTTCCTTCTTCCTTTTAGACAGTCTTTCCTCTCTACTGGTTCTTTCAACTGTGTTAGTAGGAGTACTTTGAGTTTCATCATTTTTTCTCTTTCTCCTACTTCTTCTTGATGTACTGCCTTCAGGAATTTCTTGGGGTTCTTCAAAGAAATTTCTAATCAAAAATTGTTCCCATGTGTCCTTTTTCTCTTTTAACTTTTTTTCAATCAAAATTTTCACAAGACCATGGTGATACAAATGTGGTTCTACATCCCCTAGATGCTTCTGGACGGTCACAAACATCTTCTTCAAACTATTTAATAAAAATTATGGCAGATTGAGGGTCTGGTTGTCTAGAAAATTCATCAGCAATCGGGTATGATACATGTACATTGACCCAAAACGGCCCTCACAGGTGATAAATTTTTGAATGACCAACAGTAAAGTGGCCCACTCTTCTTTCAAAGCATGAACAAGAATTCCCTTTTTAAAAATAGTTACATCCATACCTGGGTTACGTAGGATCACTCTCCAGGCTTCATCACTAATGCTCTTGTTTTTGAACCAGCGTTCACCTTCTTGAGGGAGTTCTGTAGCAGCTGCTATGGATGCCTCATTCACCGTAAATTTGAGGTCCCCAATCTCTACCTCCAGACCATTGAAAGACCTTGCAAAAGCTTTTGTCACCTCTTTATGGTAGCCTCTAAACTTTTGAATAAACCGAAGCCACTTTTCCTTTTTCAATATATCTCTGATTTGCGGATACCCTTCCATAAATTTGGGTCCTTCTAGTTATGTTCTCAACAACTGACCCATCTTTCTTTCTGCTCTTTAAAACTTGTCTGCATGAGGAGGGTTCAACGGAGGTAAAATGGTTGAATTAGCGGAAATGAGCACAGTTTATGAAAGAGACCAGTGACTGTAAGCGGATATCAGAGAATGGGTATACGGAATGTAGCGTAACGGAGAACAAAATGGGGTGAAATGGAACAGAGAAGGGTTATGTGAGCATGGTGTAAATGTAGTCGTGAGATCAATAGAACAGTAGGAGGAGTATAACGCATCCGACAGTTATTTAAAATTGGGTGGCTACAGAGTAAATGTAAGCACGTTTATGAAACGGCTACGGATTTTATGCGGCTGAAAGAAGTCGTAGTCAAATCAACCACATTTCATCATCACAGGTGGAGTATCAGAGTATGAGTGAAGATCGGAGGCTTGATTATGGGACCGTTTGAAAATGAATGCAAGGATTGTGGGAGGATCATATAGAGATCGTGGAATGGTTACAGAGTTTGTCAACACAATCATTGCATATAATGGAGCTATGGTTTATAACTATGTAAAAATGTGCTTAAATGCCATTTGAAATAAATTTTTACTCATACCTTGGAATTCTTGCCATTTTTCATTGGTCTTCAATTAGTTGCTCCTCATTGATATCTTGAATGCCTCATGTCTTCATAATATGTCTTCATACCTGCATTTGATTTCATGATTGTGGAAATAACATCTGACTGTACATTTTTTTTGAAAAACAGAGTGGTAGCTGCATAATCTGCTTCCGACTACGAAAACTGGTGTTAGCTGCGGAAACATGTGTCAGCTGCGGAAACATGTGTCAGCTGCGGAAACTGACGCAGCTATTATTTGGGTGAATGGAAATAGATGGATGATAACTGACTGAATGAAAATAGTCATGAAAGAAAATTTTATTGGTGAAATGAAATGAAATAGATGAAATGAAGTGAAATGGAATGAAGTGGAATGGAATGGAGTGGGTGGTCACAAAACTTGTGAAATGAAAGAGAGATTTTTTTTTTTTTTGGAAAATATAGGGTGTCAGGTGTTCCTGATTTTCACCCTACATTTTATGTATAAGACTACCAATCAATGATTGGTTTTCAGGCTTATACAATTTTTTTTTCTTTTTTTTTTCTTTTTTTTTCTTTTTTTTTTTAACTGAAAAGAACAAAGGCTAGGCTGGTGGAGAAGAAGAATTCCTCTGTACTAGCCTGATTGCAGAATTTTCTTGAAACATTTTTACAAATTCCTCTTTTGAGAGTGGCTTATGATAGACTTTTAATCTGTGGCCATTCACAATAAGAGGAGTTTGAAATTCATCAATGGTCTTGATTCTTACCGCTCCATTGCTAAAGATTTTGTCAATCTCATATGGCCCAAGCCAATGAGTCTGAAATTTTCCTTTAAAATCTTTAAACTTGGAGTCAAATAGCAATGCCCAATCTCCTTCTTGAAACTTCTTCTCTTTGATATATTTGTCATGCCATTTAGCTCTTTGATATTGAACTAGATCAGTTCTTAGAATTTCCTCTTGTCTGATCTCATCTAGCTCATTCAATTGCTCCATTCTATGCTTTTGGGCTTCTGATAAGTCCATCCCCAACTGAACTGCTATCTTGAAGGTCTTGACTTGGAACTCAATGGGGATCAAGACTTCTTTCCCATAAACAAGTTCATAGGGAGAATGTCATGTTGTATTTCTCCATGTAGTTCTGTAGGCCCACAAGGCTTCAGGAAGCCTTTCTGCCCAATCTCTTCTACGTAGATGAACAGTTTTGGTGATGATACTTTCGAGAACTTTGTTGGTAGACTCCACTTGACCATTTGCTTGCGGATGGTAAGGAGTAGATCTTCTATGCTTGATTTTGTATTCTTCCATCAGCTTCTCCACCAAGTTGGATGTGAATTGGCTTCCCTGATCTGTCACAATTTCTCTTGGAACACCAAAGCGAGTAAAAACATCCTCATAAAGAAAATTAACAACTGAATTTTCAGTAGCAGACACTAATGCTTTGGCTTCCACCCATTTAGTAACATAATCAGTACAAACCAATATATACTTCTTTTGCTTAGATGGTGGATTAATAGGTCCAATAAAATCTAAAGCCCATTTTTCAAAGGGTTCGATGAGTACCTGTGGTTGCAATGGCATTTCATTTGAAAGGGTAGGTTTCCCTACTCTTTGGCAGCTGTCACACCTTTTGACATATTTTTTTGCATCTTTGAAGAGGGAAGGCCAATAATATCCTAAAGAGAGGATTTTATAGGCCGTCCTTTTGTCTGCAAAGTGTCCGCTGCATGGTTCATCATGACATGCCTTAAGGATATCAGGCATTTCATCTTCCCTGACACATCTTCTGATCACAAGATCTGGCCCTGTTTTAAACAATTCGTTAGAAATCCATGAATATTTTGAACTCTCCCGAATAATCTTTCGTTTTTCTCTTGGAAATAAATGTGAAGGTAGTTTCCCTGTAACCAAATAGTTAGCAATATCTGCATACCAAGGGGTCTTAATAGTTACTGCAAACAAGTATTCATCAAGAAACTTATCTTCTACAGGAGAATCTTCTTTAGTATTCTGAATCCTAGACAAGAAATCAGCTACTGTATTCTGTTTTCCTGGTCTATCCAACACAGTAACATTGAATTCTTGCAAAAGTAAAAGCCATCTTGTCACTCTGCCATTAGTAACAGGTTTGTTCATTAAATATCTAATTGCAGAATGGTCAGTATGAATAAAAGTTTCATACCCTGTTATGTAATGTCTAAACTTATTAATTGCATGAACAACAGCTAAAAACTCTTTTTCAGTCACAGTATAGTTCAACTCTGTGGGAGTCAAATTTTTACCGGTATAATAAATGGCATAAGGAACTAAATCTTTTTGACCCAACACAGCTCCTAGAGCTGTATCTGAAGCATCCGTAGAAATATGGAAAGGGAGTTTCCAATTTGGTCCTCTCAAGATAGGTGCTTCGGATATTCTTGTTTTCAAAGTTTCAAAAGCTGATTGGCAATCAAGATCCCATTTAAATTCACAGTCTTTTGTAAGCAATTTGAAGAGTGGAGATGCAATTTTAGTGAAGTTTTCTATAAATCTTCTATAGTAACCAGTAAATCCTAGAAAACTTCTAACATCTCTTTGACAATTTGGAATAGGTAACTTGGAGATGAATTCAACTTTTGATCTATCAACCTTAATCCCATCTCCTGAAATATGATGTCCTAAAACAATCCCTTCAGTAAACATCATAAAGCATTTTTCATGGCTTAATGAAAGGTTTGTTTCTTTACATCTTATAAGAACTTTTTCCAAATTTTCTAATGCTACTTCAAATGAATTACCATAAACTGTAAAATCATCCATATAAACCTCTACACAATCATGGATTAGATCAGAAAAAATTCCTAGTACTGCTCTTTGGAATGTTGCGGGTGCATTACATAACCCAAAAGGAAGTACTCGATAGGTAAAATTTCCCCATGGACAGGTGAATGTGGTCTTATCTTGATCTTCAGGTGCTACCTGAATTTGATTATAGCCACTAAAACCATCCAAGAATGAAAAGTACTTTTTACCTGCTAATGTATCTAATACTTGATCGATAAAAGGCAAAGGAAAGTGATCCTTCAAAGTTGCTTTGTTCAATTCCCTGTAATCAATGCATACCCTCCATTTACCATTCTTTTTAGGTACTATAACCAAAGGAGAAACCCATCGGCTATCCGAAATTGGATAAATGAAGTTTACATTGAGAAGTTTTTGGAGCTCTTCTTTCACTATCTCCCTAAGATTTGGATTCATCCTTCTTTGAGGTTGTCTGATTGGTCTACTGTTTTCCTCAATATAGATATGATGAATGCAAGTCTTAGGATCAATACCCTTCATGTCAGTATACTCCCATGCAAATGCAGTAGAATTTTTTTGCAAGATTTTGGTTAGTTCTTCTTGTTGTGACTTTTCCAAATGTTTGTTGATATTCAATGTTTTTCCTGGAAAAATCTCAATGGTAGAACTACCAAAATCTTCCATAGAGTAAAGAGACATTTGTCTTGATGATAAATATTCTATGTCAGATTCCAACTGAAATTGTGTGGGGTCATATTCCGAAGATGTCTCAAAATTTTCTAATGTGTTCAGAATTTGACTATCCTCACTGATTTCAGAAATGGTAAAGATAGGTTGTATAGTGTCCTCATCATCAACCCATTCATTGTCTCCTACTTCTGTGATTGCTCTTGCTGGAGGATACAAATTGAATTTCTTTTTCGAATTACCATTAGAAATGTACATGTCCCCAGATCTACAACTAATAAAAGCATCAGCTGTGGCTAGCCAAGGTCTTCCTAAGATAAGTGGGTGCCCTCCTAGATTACTCTTGGGAGTCAAAATCATAAAATCTACTGGATATTTCCAAGAATCTAAGGAGACTAAAATATCTTCTAATACACCATCTGGTTTGATAATTGATCGATCTGCAAGTTGCAGTAAAGTAGGTGTAAAAAGAAGGTTAGGAAGTTTTAGCTGGTCCATAGTCTGTCTACTCATAATGTTGATAGCAACCCCTAAGTCAATCAATGTGTTTGGAATTTCTATCCCATTTATATGTGTCTTGAAAATTGGACTACCTGGATCTACATACTTCTGCATGGTAATTTTTCCCATCATGATATCTGCAATTTTTCCTACCAGGTGGATTCTTCTTGTATCTCTTGGTTTCCTTCCTGGTCTTTTGAGACTCAACTCCTTTATTTTTTTTGCTAGAATAGGAATCTCTCTAATGGCTTGTAGCAAGGGAATATTGATACAAACATTCTTTAATTCATCTAGAAAATCATAGTTAGGCAACAAGATTTTTTTTTCCACCCCTTTATCAATTTGTAATCTTTCAGGGAAAGGAGGTGTGGATGAAGATGCAGGTTGCTCAACTATAGGAGTTGTGGGTGTTAACTTTTCTTTCTCTTTTTGAATGTTTGAGTTTTGAAGAGATGTTTCCTCAGAACCCTTATTGGCTTTAAGAGAGTCCTCCTCAGAGGTATCTTGCTCTTGGACATCTATAGAAGGTTTTTCTAAAACTCTACCAGATCTGAGTTGTACATCATTGAGAGGAACAATCATATAGGTAGGAAATTGTTGTCCTTCTATCATATAAGTATTCTGAGGATTTTTATTGTTAGGATTTGGCAATGGCTGAGCTGGAAGTTGATTTGTCTTTTGTTGATATGGAAGCATGAGTTGAGGATTTGGATTTTGCTGAGAAGGTTGTTGTGGAAATGGCAATGAAAGTTGTGGATTTGAGTTTGGAAGTTGTGGAGCTTGTTGATTTTGAAAAGATGGAGGATATTGATAAATTTGAGCAAATCTCCCATAAGGATTTTGCATCCCTTGTACCCATGGCTGATATGGATTTTGATGTTGGGGCCAAGGTTGTTGCCAAGGATTCCAATTTGGTGGGGTTTGAAGATTCATAGGGTTGTTAAACCCTTGAGTTTGTTTTCCCTGCTAAGGTCTTCTTGCAACAAAATAGAGAGATTCTACTGAATTTGGGTCTTCTTGAAAGACAGCTTTGAGTCCAGGAATTGAAGGAAAATCCTTGATCTCATGATTCTCTGAGCAAATTATACATGTTTCTACAACTTTTGCATCCAAGGGACATTCCCTTAAAGCATGTTTCTTCCTACATTTCGGACAAAAGATGGCTAGAGCATCTGTTTCTGCTTTCTGCTTGTTTTGGATCTTAAGGGTGTCTAGCTGTTCACTAAGGCTCCCTAAGATATCAGTTTTGAATTCATCAAGCATATTGCCAATCTCTGCCCTACTTACTGATCCAGTTGTAGATTTGTTAGCCCTGATAAGAGAAGGATCCCTAGGCCCTTTTCCTGTTTTAGATTTTCCTCTTGAGAGATGGACACATAGTTTTGTTATGTCACGAAGTGGAAGTTGAGAAATGTCTCCTTTCCCCATCATGTTTAAAATATCTATCCATTCATCTCTGATGGCTTTTAATATAAGGGCTTTCAAAGTTTCATCATCTAAGTTGCTCATCTTTGCTCTTTTTAAGTTGTATTGAAATCTTTCAAGTAAATCCTCCAAATTTTCATCTTATTTTTGCACCATTTTGAATACCTCATCCTTGTGATTGGTGGGCATGCAATAGTCTAGGTATCTATCCAAAAATGTTTGTTTCATATCATTCCAAGTCCTAATAGATTGGGTGGCTAATCCCATGAACCATTTCAAAGCGGCTCCCTTCAATGTTGAAGGAAACAATTTGAGTTTTTGAGAGTCTTCCATATAGTCATAGGTTCGACACACGACTTCAAACTCAAACAGAAATGTTTCAGGATCCTCACTTCGCAATCCATAAAAGTTGGGGAGGACAGATGGTGAAATTTTTTTCATCGTTGTATGATTTTCCTCATCAACTATAGGGAATCCAAACAAGTTGTCTCCTTCCCTATTTCTTCCATTATTACCTTCACCTCCACCATTGTTGTCTCCATTGTTTCCTCCTCCTCTACCTCTACCTCTAAATCCATCTATTATTTCCTTTGCCATGATAGTTTCTTTAGAGTCCTCAAAGTCCTCTGGTTCTTCTATCAAGGGAGGATGAGAGGGAGTCTCTTCCTTTTCTTCTTCAGGTGATTCTACTTCTTTGATTACAATATACTCTCTTGTAGAAGTAAAGAAAGGATCCTTTTCTAAATGAGATTTAGTAGGTGGTATAGGAGAATCCTCTAATTCAGCTGCTCCTTGAATTCCAAGAATCTTAAGGCTAGGGGTAGATGGTGGTGAATCTTGTCTATGCCTTGAAGAAGATGGAGCTGTGAAAATCGAACTCTTGGCTCTAGCTATAAACCTTCCCCTAGAATCTCTTGCTCTATGCATGTCATTTTTTTATTATTATTATTTTTTTTTAAGTTGGGCTAATAATTCTCTTTCTGATCTTCTAGGTCACACTAGGTGCAAGAAGAGAGCATACTTAAGAAATTATTGAACCAATAACTCTCTTTTCTGATCCTCCAGATCACACTAGGTGCAAGAGGAGAGCATACTTCAAGAAGTTATCAAGTTTTCCCTTCTTTTTATTGTTTTTTTTTAAAGAAATTGGCTACCTAGTTACACTTCCCCGGAAACGGCGCCAAAATGTTTGGTCAATTTAGTGTGTCCTAAATTTCTACATTAATTTGTCAATCCGGGATTCGTAAGCTGACGAAGTGTGGCGCACTATATGTGCAAGATAACCTATCTCTTACTTTTTGTCGTTTTTGGTTTTTTTCTTTTTATCTTGGTTGGTTTCCTAATGTGAGATGAAAATTCTAAAAGACAAGTTCTGATTCTCCAGATCACACTAGGTGCAAGAGGAGAGCATACTTCAAGAAGTTATCAAGTTTTCCCTTCTTTTTATTGTTTTTATTTTATTTTAAGAAATTGGCTACCTAGTTACACTTCCCCGGCAACGGCGCCAAAATGTTTGGTCAATTTAGTGTGTCCTAAATTTCTACATTAATTTTTCAATCCGGGATTCGTAAGCTGACGAAGTGTGGCGCACTATATGTGCAAGATAACCTGTCTCTTACTTTTTTGTCATTTTTGGTTTTTTTTCTTTTTATCTTGGTTGGTTTCCTAATGGAAATTCTAAAAGGCAAGTATGGTTATGATTGTTCAAGGCAATGATGTCCTTTATAATGATTTACCAAACTTCAAACTTCAAAAGGATTTTGAAACATACAATGAGAAAATTAGTTCCTAAAAAGGAAATGAAAATGTGCTACTATTCTAGTTAAACAAACAGTGAACTATTGATCATGAAAACCATTACCCTTGCTGCTGTCTAAACACAAAAGAAATTGTTACTCAAAGAAAAGATTGCAAGTAAAGTAAAACTAAAATCAAATTACATCAACTCATATTCTGACCCCTCACCATTAGTCTCGCTATGGCTTTCGGAGGTAATCATAAACAACTTGAGCAATCCGATATCTAATTTGCAGAAAAATAAACTAATATCAAATTACACACTCATACTTCAATCCCTCACCATTAGTCTCGCTATGGCTTTCGGAGGTAACTGATAATGACATGAGAAATTTAATATCTATCTTGCAGAAAAGTAAACTAATATCAAACTATGCACTCATACTTTAATCCCTCACCATTAGTCTCACTATGGCTTTCGGAGGTAACTGAAAATGACATGAATAGTTTAATATCTAACTTGCAGAAAAGTAAACTAATATCAAACTACACACTCATACTTCAATCCCTCACCATTAGTCTCGCTAAGGCTTTCGGAGGTAACTGAAAATGACATGAGCAATTTAATATCTAATCTAACTACTAAAGCAAATGTGCAAGACTGAAATAAACAAAACAGTGCTGGAATTAAACAAAAACTAAGAAAAGTAAATTAGCAGAAGGAAAATATTGATTCCATGTCATTAGTCATTATAAAAATATGTGCAAATGCCCGGGGTGCCTATTGTAATCTGGAACAAAAATACTGATAAGTTAACAACAATATAAAACATAAAAGATTATGAACAGAAGTAAAATGTAAAGCATGAAAGATTATGGACAAAGATGAAATGTAAATAGCATGAAAGATGTAATCTATATACACGTGAATGACTATGGCACAATGAACATAAAGAAATGAAGCATGAAACTATACAGTAATACACAAAACCTCAGCGTGTGCAGGGGCCCTCTGCACAAACCTCGGGCAACAGTTTTCAAATACGAATTACGCTTTTGAACAGAGTCTTCTCATATATTAAAATACGGTCATAACAGAGAAATAATGTCACAGCACAATGGCAACGCAATTACATTACAGAGCTAACTATTATGCGTATGAGAACGCATTATTTATAACAGAGGGTGATATAACTAATTCCCTAAAGTCTGCGCTGATAGAAGACACGTGAACCACCACGTCCAGAGATCTAGCATTATGGCCGCCGTGAGGATTAAATCTATGGAGAGTGGATGTTGGATTCGACTTATGGAGCCGTTTACAGGTGTTGATGTGTCTCCCATGATTTAGAAACGGCCACGCAAATCTCCACGTGATGAGAAACAGAGTTCTGTCACTGTGGGACTCTTCGGTTGACCACCACTTGGCCACCTTTGACCACAACCTTCTTAGGTGAATTCGACTGAGCCAATAGGACACGATCCATGTCCATGTCATTTCTAACTTGCCCATGTGGCTCGATTTTCCTGAAGACACCTGCAATATAGACTTTAACAAAATGGCTGCGGAAAGTTGCAGCAGCTGCGGAAAGTGACAAGATTCCGCAGCTAAATGAGCAAAAATCTAAATCAAACAGCAGACACAAAACATAGTTAAAAACCATTTTAGTTGCTCTTTTACAATTAATATGCAATGATATTGATGACTTAGAGGGTCCAGGTGAATGAAAAAGGTCTAGAAAGGTGTATAAGAAAGATGCAGATTTGAGACTCAACAGAAATCAATAATGCAAAGCATGAATAACAATGGCTGCCTTGCCCTCCTTTTAAACAAGTGAAATATTTCTCTCCATGGGCCCCACTCATTAGGGTTTCCTCCACCAAGTATCCTCTTCCTCATTCACACTGCGCTATCTTCCAAAGTGATCCACTCCTCCTATGGTAGCGCTGTTGACTTGGTCAAACCTGACCTTGTCTTCATGCATTTTTCCCTTTTCACACTTGAGGGTGAAAAATAAAGCTACTCTGATGATCCCTTCCACATTTTGAGGGATTTTATTCATGTCTTCAATAATAATGGGTTCCCTTACCCAGTTATTAAGATTCTAGGTGATAAAGACAAAATTTTAATATTCCATTTAGCTATGTGCTAAAATGGGAATATTACAGTCCTCCCCTCCCAAATGTTGCTTGTCCTCAAGAAACTGCAAGGATAGAACTGAGAAATCTCCACCCAAGGCATGGAGTCTGAAATATGTTAAGGAACATCTTCCCCCATGTGGATCCTCCATCCCCAAGCAATCATCCTTACAAAGTGAGTTACCTCCCAACATGGCAACTCCTGAAAATCATCTTCCACCTTTGGCTTCGGCAATGTAGGTGGGCTGAAAAACTGATCTTGGTAGACAAAATAGCCTACCCCACACTGTCCTCCTCTCCAGTTAAGATAAGTGCAAAGTATATGCTAATCTTGGGCTGCAATAATGTTGCCCTCAAGTGGCAAGATGAAGACTAGATCTCCAAGGATCTCTTCTCCAATGTTATGCAACATGCTGTCCCAAATCATCGCATATGTGATGAGTTGGAAGTCACCATCATATGGCATCCAATCAATCGTATGGCTCACCTTAAATGGAAAAATTTTTTTTGCTGTAGTGGCCACATGTTCTCTCATGCTCCCATTAGAACATGCAATACAAATAATGTGGGAGGTCTCTCACTCAAGGGACACATTCAATCAATGTGCCATTTCCCCAATCATGCTCTCAACAAACATAAAGACAACAACAACATAATGAACCATAATGAGAACCATGCTTGCTGTCATGTGTGGCAAGGAAGAAGGACAATGGTCCCTCAATTGTAACCAATGCAGTTTGACCCTCAACTGCAAAAGAGTGTGGAAAAAAGTGTGGCCTCTCAACCACTTGCTTGCTATCCCACTCTCCTCAAATGTATGGAGAAAGTGAATGATGTATGTTGCAAGGTGAGCAGGTCCTCCAAAATATATTTCCTCCCCAAGTCCTCCTAGGGATTGGTCACCAATAGTTCTCATGGCCTCAAGTAGACCATGGGGTCTAGCGAAAAGAATGCTCCTCCTTGGAGCAACATCCTGTACATATATGGTTAAGGGATGAATATACAAATCATCATGAAAATAAACAATACCCTTACCATAAGTTCTGCTCATGCAAATGGAGTGGCTCAAAATTGAGTCTCCTCTCATCCTCAAAGAGAAAAGAGGTGGCTATACTAACTCCTCCAAAGAGTTGTGTATCTCCTCCATCTGCACATGATCTATGCATATCCTCATATGCTGATATGTCAATATCATGCAAGCAAGATGATCCTGGGAGCACTCCACTCCTATGGAATCAAGGAATGGTGCCTCAACATGTGAATCATCCCTCCTCCTCTGCTGGTCCAGTGGTCTCCCCGGAAAAATGTCTCCATGCAATGAGACGTCCTCAACAAGAGATGACTGAATATATGAATGGAGAAAAATCTCCATGCTTCCACTACGAAATCCAATCACCTTCTTAGGTGCATCATTTTCATAAAATATATAGGGATGTGTGCTCCTCATTACATCCTGATGGTCATCGTCCCTATGTTCTCCTTGTGTTTCCAAGGTTCCACACCTCCTCAACAATGGCACATGTAAAACATGAGTCATGCCTTGATCTCCATACCCGAGATCCTGGGGAGTTCCTTGCAAATATGCAAGCATCCCTCTACTTGGAGCAAGAGCTCCTCCTTCCTCTGCATGAGGCACTAGATAATCTCTAGATGGCACATCGTTGTTGCCCTCAGCTTCCTCAACATAGATGGGCAACAATAATGTTGCTGCAAATATGGAATCTCTCCCAAGGTGGAAGTAATTCCTAATCATCAAAGGTCAAGGAGTATCCCCTTTGCACCATGATAGTGGCATCTCCTCCTCCTGCAACATCATATAATGAATGAGAGAAAATTTTCCCTTGCTCTCCAAAGAATAACCCAAGAAACAAAAGTTCTTGCTGCTTCTTCATGCTCTCATCATACAAGATATGTGATGAAGACATAGTGAATGATATGAATGTTGCATAATCACTATGCATCCATACTCTTTGCTTCTCCATGATGCCAACATCCTGCCACATATTCTCCATCCTCATACCCTTGGAAAGAGTGTATGCCAAGTGATGGCCAAACTCCTTCAAGAGTAACTAGCGCAGCCAAGCCTCCTGCTGCTTGGTATCATAAATCTGCAAGTAGCTCACCAGCTTCTTGCTCATCATCTACTCAACCAATTGTGGATGTCTCCTTCCATAATTCATCTTGGTACTCCTCCCATGAGGGCTACCATCATCCCAAATCAGATTCTTGCATTTCATGGGATCTTGAAATGAAATCTTCCCGAGGATCAATTTGACCCTATGAGGATCCAAATAGGTGGTAGGTAAAAAGCTCCCATCATGATGTGCATGGCTCAAGGAATGTCCAACACAGTCATGAGAGATGTTATCCATCTGTAGATGTCCTCCATCTTCTATCTGTTCCTGTGAAAAGGGAAGAACCTCCTCAAACTGTTGAAGAGTCTTGCACTCCATGATGTGTTGGAGTGAACCTCCATTGAAATATCTCTATGAGATCTCCTCCTCGTGCATGGTTCTCCAAAACCAAAGAGGCCTTGGATCTACTGCTAGTAGAAGTCTCTCTTTGAGCTATGGAATGCTCATTGAGAGAGTGTCATCTAGAGAGGAGAAAGAGTTTCTTATCTCCAGATGTCTACTCCTTCTCTTTGCTTCCTCCATGGCTTCCTGAATGAAGCTACCCTTTGAGTGCTCACATGAGGAATGGCTCCTCTTTCCTCTATCACTTCTCTTGTGCAGCGCAGTGCTATTTTGCTGCTCTAGGTCAACTGCATGCAATGATATAGACCCATCCAAAGTGTTTGTTGAAATGATAAGAAATGGATTTTTAATCATACCTTGGTGAAATGTGGAAGCTCCTTGCAGGGCTGTAAGAGTTTCCTCCTCATAAGTGTTGGCATCCCAAACTGTTGAAGATGAAGGTTGCTCCTCCATGGAATCAACAACACTGGTACATGCCTCAATAACTGGTGGTGAGGTCTCCTCCCTCCGTTTGCCAAACCTCCCGATCAATTTTTGAGAAAACTCAACAAGAGTAGAAACCCTTGTATGGATTAGATGGCTGATCCACCAATTCTTTGCTTCAAGGTGCAACGCTGTAATTTCTATAGCCTCTCTGTCTACTACAGGATGTAGTAGGAAGAAATCCTCTAGCTTCTTCACGTAAACCTCTGCTGCACATATGAGTGATCCATAAAATGTGTACAATCGAAATCTATTGCCTCTCATCATCCCATAGCTATGGGGTCTTCTTTCTTATTTTTGCTGAATAAAGAGTGGAAAAGCTAGAGTCTCTTGGAAGGCTCTAGGTTTGACTTGGTATTCAGTAAGGTACTAACTTAGAATTTCGAATTCCAAGTGTTCTTCATGCTTCTGGTTTTCTTCTTTGTGAGAGTAGGAAGTGCATGGTCCTTCCCCTTCTCCTTCTTCAATATTCTTGACCTCCTTGGAGATGTCTCCTCTAGATCTGAAAATAGATGAGAGTAAACTCATCTTTTTCATCATCTTGATCTTCTTTGGCTGAGACTCACAGGCTGAGCCAGAGATCATGCTTTGATGCCACCGTAATATTCCAAATTAGGAACAACTACACTATTGGCAATATCTCAAGATATTACCAATGTGGAGATCAACAATACATAAACATGAGTTGGAAAATAATAGTGAATGCATTAATACAAGAATGCTGGAAGATTCACATAACCATTACATTGGATTATAGCAGCAACAATGTATACAAAATCTTGAGGAAATGATATCTCAAGCTAGGTAATGGAACCTCAATGAAACATATACATGACAAATGGAGAAAGACTGCTATACAAAAGAAGCCCTGGCTATGGCTGCGCAATCCATGAAGGAGAAATACTGAAAAAGATTGTCAATACATAGATACAACAATATATAGCTCAAATAAATAAGGGGGAGCAAGATCTCAACCGCTGGAAACAACAATACACAATCCTCAAAAGGATTGGCTGAAATATACACAAAATGGCAAATTTGCAGAAATGCCGAAGTTGCTGGGCAGCAGCTGCAACTCAAAAATAGAACTGGATGTAGATAGCTGATTTTTCTGCAAATGATGGCTGAATCTCATCCAAAGGATCTCTCAGGTGAAAGGCTGATCCAATCCCTGAAGATCTCACCCTCCAAAATAGTGGAGAAAGTCCCCACTGTAATTGCACTCAGAAATAACACAGTCTAGAGAAGGGACTGTGCTGTTGGTGAAGAGAAATGCTTGGCCTGATGCCAATTATCTGAAATATGCTCAGGAATCTCCCTCACTAACCTCCCAGAGGAATAGAAGCTCCCTCCTTTGAAAGATGAGCCAAGGAAAAGGTGTGTGGAGTCCTCCACTGCAACACCCAGCAACACTGCGTTATACTTGAGCAGAAATAACACAGTAACTGAAAGGAGTATCTTTGGCCTTAAGCCAAGAGATGTGGAGAATGAAGAACAATCCCTCAAGAGGCCTATCAAGAAGGTGAACAAATCCTAAACAGGAATTCCCCGGAAATTATTGCTAAACAACAAAAGAATGCACAATGTATGAATAGACAATGAAATAAATAATCCAAAGCATGAATAACAATGGCTGCCTTGCCCTCCTTTTAAACAAGTGAAAGCTTTCTATCCATGGGCCCCACTCATTAGGGTTTCCTCCACCAAGTATCATCTTCGTCATTCACACTGCATTGTCTTCCAAAGTGAGCCACTCCTCCTATGGTAGCGCTGTTGACTTGGTCAAACCTGACCTTGTCTTCATGCATTTGCCCCTTTTCACACTTGAGGGTGCAAAATAAAGCTACTCTGATGATCCCTTCCACATTTTGAGGGATTTTATTCATGTCTTCAATAAGAATGGGTTCCCTTATCCATTTATTAAGCTGCTAGGTGATAAAGACAAAATTTTAATATTCCATTTAGCTATGTGCTAAAATGGGAATATTACAGTCATAATACATTTTCTCGTGAGAGCCATGTATCTAGTAAATTGGTCAGGACTGTCTTTGTTTGCGCTGTGAATTAGGGGCTCCTACATTCTTTGCAACATCAAGTCTCAGCCTATCAGCTACTATGGTATGCCTTCTGCCAGTTCTGAAAACTCTTCCACTCCATGAACCTCCTCCTGTGGCTGATCCACATCTAGATAATCATCTTTGGGAACCAACAGTTCCTCCTCTGCATGCAAGTCCAACTCCCTCTCAAGCGACAATCGCATGGCTTTCCCCTCATCGAATTTTATACCCCATCTTACCACATTCATCCGACTGTTTGGAAAATACACACGATAATTATGGGGTGTTTCTGTGTACCCCACAAAAATCCCAACTTCAGCAGTCGGCTCCAGCTTCTTCCTGGCGTCCTTGGTCACATGCACATAAACAGATGAGCTAAAAATATTAAAGTGTGAAACATCTGGTTTCTTACTAATGAAAGCTTCTTCAGGTGTACTCATGCCAAGTACTCTATGAGGTCAATAGTTTTGCACATAAACTGTAGTGTTGCATGCTTCCGCCCACAAATGCATTGGTAGGCCCTAATCATGCAACATCGCTCGTGTTGCACCCACGATCATTCTATTCTTCCTCTCCGTGACCCCATTTTGATGTGGGTTATGAGGCGCTATGAGTTCTCTTCAAATTCCTTCTTTGCTACAGAAGTTATTGCATTCGTTAGAGATGTATTCTCCACCATTATCACTCCTAAGAGCCTTCACTTGCTTTCTTGACTCTTTCTCCACCAATGCCTTAAACTCACAAAAATTTGAGAATGTTTGATCCTTCTTCTGCATGAAAAAGATCCAACATTTATGAGAAAAAAACATCAACAGAAATAACATAGTACTTATGTTTTGTTGTTGAAGCAACCGAGAACGGTCCACACACGTCTGTGTGATTTCTCTCAAGTATCCCTGAAGCATGGTTCTCCTTCTCATGAAAGGTGGACTTTACTTACTTCCCCATGGTGCAACCCTTGCACTGATCTAATTGAGCAACTTTTCCCATTGGAAGTCTAGTAGATATTTGCTGCATTACTTGTAAGGCTCCATGATGAAGATGACCCAATCGCTTGTGCCATAATTCACCCTCATCCCAAATATACACTTTTTCTGCCTTGCCAATCATGGCAACGCAACCATGTACCTCCAGCTTGTAGAGATTCTTAACTCGAATCCCTATCCTCTTGGCTTGACCCATTGTTTTATGTCGCAGGAAAGCTTTTCCATTGCTAAAAAAAATGTCATAGCCTCTGTCCTCCAACATTGCGACTGAGACTAATTTTTTCTTCAGACCTGGAACATGCATCACTTCTTTCAACTGAAATGGTTTACCTGACTCCCTGTGAAAGGTAATGGTACCAATGTCGGTTGCACTGTACCGTTCGTCGTCGCTCATCTCTATGTGCATCTGGAGATATTTCTCCTCCAAGTCACTGAAAAGCTCCTTATATCCCGTCATGTGGAAGGAAGGGCCACTATCTAAATACCACACCGATCCCAATGCACTTGATACCATGCATGCGATCAAAGATAAGTAAAGCTCAAATTGCGAGGCAAGGGACTCACGAGCTGCAGCTCCAACAACCTTCTTGTTCTTCTTCTTTTGCGGACAGTTAGTAGCAAGATGCCCATGTTCGTGACAGTGAAAACAATTCACCTTGGACATATCCAAATTATTTCCTTTAGACTCAGATTTAGAATGGAATTTCTTCCTCTTCCCCTTCTTCACCCTGGTAGCCAAAGCACAATCCTCTTCATCATCATGCTTTGATGAAGAGCCATCTCTGGTGTTTCGCCTGAAATCCTCCTACACCAGATTCGACCACAGTCATTCCCAATCCAGAAATTTTTCCCGTCCGTTGATAGAGCCTTCATAACTGTGCCAACTCTTAGGAAGTCCCAAGGGTGCTAAGCTCACCAAATCATCATCATCAACAGTTATTCCCACACTCCCCAATTCATCCCGACATTGGACAAACTTTGTGAGATACTTTGGAATGGTGTCGCCCTTTTCCATCTTGATCTTTCTGAGTTTATCTTTGAGCGCCAATTTCCTATGGTCACTGTTGATTTGGAATAGATCTGTCAAATCCTTCCACATAGCATATGGTGTGGCTTTCCCATGAAGGCTTGAGACAATATGGTCTCGTACTCCTTCCAACAAAATCCTTCTCGCCTTTGCCACTTTCTTTTTCCATGCATCAAGATTGGCAACATCTGACGAAGCAGGCTTGGGAACATCATTGTCAATGAATTTCTTCAGGCCATTATCTTCGAGCACTGCCTCCATCCTGTCCTTCCAAGAAATGTAATTCGAGCTTCCCTCGAGTGCATACTCTAGCCGTAAGCCATTGAAAGCCATTTCGATCTTGAATCATTTGTAGCACCAAGAAAGTCTTTCTGCAAATTCAAATTATTTCCACCAACAAACTCAGCTCCTCTTCACTACTGCAATCTCTTGTGCTCCGATACCATGTAGAAATTTTAATACAAATTGCATGTATTTCCTGGATTCTCATGATCTATCAATAATATGCTACTGTTAAATACATAATCGCTTATACTTATCTTTAGGGAAATTTAAAACACAATCACCAATTACAATATCATGAAGAAAGATCAATCACACATAACACAAATAATTTTACCAGGGAAAGCTTATCGCTAAAAATCCCACTATCTTCTATTATGTATTATATCATGGATCATGAAACAATTACATCCAAAGCTCTAATCCAAGAGCTCTCAGTACATGAGCTAAATGTCTAACACTGTCATGCAAAAATTGGCAAGTTCCTTAGCCAATTTACTGCCTCCAGAAAACCTGCCTCCACTACAATCCCTACTGATAGCAATCCATGAATGAGTGCAAATCCTGCTTGCCTTGAATGCGCAATCCTCATGGGCACATCCAATGTGTGTGTGGTTGCATCTGTGCAACCGATAATGTCACAACTGATAGTTAACTTCCCTTTCACCTAGAACTCAACTGGGTCCCACTGGATCTGACATGCATGTAGTTAATAATAGTAAACCTTCAGTTGCATGTGAGACTACTGATTGTGAATTAATTAATAATTAATTCACTATATCTCTCACTAGTTTATCTTCAGTTACAACTAGCACAACTGAGTTTAACTCACTTAACTGAGTTAAACTACTTTACAACTTGCACAACTGCACTTCCAACTCTGTTACAACTTCGAATCACTCAGTTACAACTAAGTCAACCTGCATGTCCCACCAACCAACCTCTTAACTTAAAATTCATATAGCTAACTGATTTTCCACTTCATTTAACTATTTCGAAGTGCTCATTGAGAATAGAATATAGTTTATTTTCCAACTATTATTAAGGGATAATAATAGTCGACATGCATCTATAAATAGACATGCAATCTATAAATAGAACTTTCACATCAATCTATAAATAGAAATCATCTATAAATAGAATTTTCTCATGCATCTATAAATAGACATCCACCCAAAAATAGCCTGAGGCTCCATCCTAGTGTAGGTGCTTAATTTTCACTAGGATCTTCTTGTTGAATCTCAATAGGTAAACGGAAAAAATGGCTTGTCGCATATGATTAAACCTCAAGCTTATCCCAGCTGTCAGATTATTCCTTCGCTAAATCAAAGCTCCACAAAAATTTTCGCCCCTCCCCCCCCTTGCCATCCTCCCTTTACTGGCGGGAGGGGTTTGAAAACTGGTTTTCCTCCCCGTCGAACCCACCTAACATGTCAATACCACAACGTTTCGCACCCCCCCCCCCCCCCCATAAATCATTAACCACCTCGAACTCCTTCCAAAAACCGCTTCTCTGCCATCCTTTCCCACCAAATTTTCCCCTCGCCTCCCTCCATTCATCACCTGCCACTTGGCATAGACCATTACCTAATTAAATGCATTTCCAGGATAGCCATTAGAAATTTTAGCGGACCCGTACCCCCAAAGGAAAATACTTTGTAACCATAAAAACCACTTTCGCCACCATTTTAATTCCTTTTTTTTTTCAGATTTCTCACCATTCCTTCATCGCCAAATATCTGTCATTGCAGTCAACCATCATACTCGAAAGAGGATTGATCAAGCATAGGAAAAGACACCATTTCCACTTATTTTCAACTCACAGATAAAATCCTCAGTAATTCACAATTACCTTCATATTACTGTGATTAAAATGAGAAAGATGCCTTCTAAAAATAATAATACTGAAGACTCAATCAACCCGATGCTTCCTCCCCCTATTTATCTTGATCATATCCCTCTTGCAGAAAGGGATTACAAAATTGAAGAGACTAAGTGCGAGTTTGACCTTTTCGAACTCTATTGTTGGCTCGAAGATAAATTCATTGACAAAACTGATGAAATTGGAATTTGGGAGTCCAATTTACCTCATTACATCTCCCCTCAAACTCATCATTTCCCAGAATTCATTAGAAAATGTCAGGCATTGTTACACCATTTTTTGGTCATCTAACCTATTATCATTAGATGGACCCAAGTACACCATGTAAGACCAATTTTACCCTAAGTAAAATTGCTTTCACTATGTAAAATAACTTAATAAAACACATTTATTAGATTGTTTATGGTCTAAACAGGAAAACCCAAAGGGAAATATTAAAAAAATCTATATTTGTTTGATTTTCCTCATAGAATAATTAATTAAACAATAATTTAATTATTATTCCTGGTCATATTTAACCCAAAACAAGGAAATTAATTAGATAAATCCTTATTTATCTTATTATTTCTAGGAATAATTATTTAAATCGTATTTAAATATTTTTCCTTGTTAAATATGACTAAATCTAATTATCATTCAACCACTTCCTTAAAATAATAAATAAATCATTTATTTATTTATTATTTACAAATAAAGGGATTTGACCCAAGTCAAATACCTTTTCCCTCCAACAAAAATAATAAAATATTCCATAAAAGGTGGATCTAGATTTGGTTAATATTATTTTAATCGTGCACCAAGATCTAGAATGACCCAATGTTTTGTTATAAATAGAAGGGTTTTTCCATTCATTTGTCACCTTTTGTTTCCTATTAGATCGCTATGGATCTATACTCTTGGTCTGACTTTGAGCCATTATCATTGTCACATTTCCCTTTGAATTCTATGTTTGTCTGGGTTTTCTACACCAACAAGAGAGAGAAATGCTAGATCTGAAGTGCTGAGGACTTTCAAGAACCCATCCCATTGAGGAGAATTGGAAACACCTTTCTTTTTTTCCTCCCAGGTGCCCTTAATGTAAAATTCTTTCAAAAATATTGTTCTTGTCTTGTCTATTGGATGTATGGAGCAAAACCTCATTTTTACTGCTTAATGTCTTTTTATGCATAGATCTGGATTTTTGCAGCATTTGTATTGATCAACTAACTATATATCTGAAGATATTGGCAGCCATATTTGATGTTAGGGCTATAAGTTATGCGTAGCTAAAGTGGTATTTTTTCGTACACTTCGAAAAAAGATTCATACTAATAGGCATGTTAATTACCAAACCAAAGAGCCATTGTAGCCCCAAAAGGAGAAATATTATTCACCATCACTTCCAAAACCATTGACCAAATGATGCAGGTTCCTCCTATTGAAGCTAGTGCACCATTTTATGTAGAAGCCTTGAATGAACTATATCAAAAATTATATTTCTCTAAGAGAACCGAATTTTTTGAAATTTTCCTTCCTGAGAATGCCCAATTTCCCAAGAAGAATCCACCTTATGCTTCTGCCATGTTCCCTGATCAGACCAAACACATCATTTATGTGCTTTCACACCTTCTAGGTTATTATTCTGATGAGTTTCTTGATGAACCCATTCTCGGTTTCATGTCAATTTTCTCTACCAATCAAAAGCCTTCAGTTTTTTTTTTAATTTTAGTCAATTTTTGGCTAACAACATACATGAAAAACTCAGAAAGTTACCAACTAAAGGAGTATTCAAATATGCTTCCATTATTGTATATATGTTCTTATCAAACAAAAAAATTCCCATTTTCATTGCAGAAATTGGATGAAGAAGGGAACCCATAATCAGTGATTTTCTGGACCTCATTGGTGATGAAATATTCAGATGAGTACAACTTCAAAGAGTACATAGAACAATTCATTCATCCAGTCATGATCTTGTTGACAAACAATGCAAAGCCAAGAATCAATGAAGAAATAAATAAGATCTTGCACCTCACAGAGTAGGCCAAAACATGAGATTGGTACCTCTACCAAAACTACATAGAGATTAGGGTGTATGGATGTGAGTTGCCACCATAAAAGTTGCCCAAGTACCTCCCAATGAGAGTATTTTCCCTAGAGTATATAAGACAAATGATAAATTCGGATGAAATTCATTTTGTCTCAGAAAAGAAGAAGTTTTAGTTCTGAATGAAAACACAAGTTGGCCCTTTCATTTGTAACAATAGAGCATCAGGTGAAGAAGAAAACAAGATCCTAAAATACATGAACTTTAATATGAGCTTTACATGGTCTTATGAACCTTTGGGCCTAATCTCCAAGCTATGGGTGGAACACAAAACCACTCCTTATGTGCACACATAGAGGCCAGAGATTGAGAGGTATATGAATTAGTTGAAATGGAAAGAGAACACCATGCAGAAAGCATAGGATCATCTCATGCCCACCTTTATTTCGTAGACCCCTACTCCTCAAGAGAAGACAAGGAAGAGACAAAGAGAGGAAAATCCCCCTTCAACTTCAAGGAGCTCAGCAAAGGATTTCAACATCATATACAAGAAGAGGGCTATGATAAGTCATAAAACAGATTCAGTAAAAGAAATAGGGGAACAAGAAGGTCCCATAGTCATCAAATATCCATTGTCTTAAACACCATCAGGCACCAAATTTACAAAATCTCTAGCAGCATCATCAGTGTCACAAGGCTAGCAGGACACAACCCAAACATCTCAACTCATTCAGGGAGAAAAAGATAAAATTATTTTTGTCAGATACAAAGAGATTAAGCTTAAAAATGAAAGACTTAAAATTAGTACATACACACAATTCCGGAAATAAACTAATAGTTCTCAAAGAAGGCTTCTATTAGCCTTTGATATAGAGAAGGGAAGAATGAAAATGGCATTCTTACAGGCTCAGATTGCACAACCAAAGTCAGTTGCAGACTACAAGAAGACCTCCTTTGAATTTGATGCAAAGAATATTCATCCCATCGATCAGATGGATATGTATACGCAGTATGGAGAAATGATATTTTCCACCTTGACTAACAGTTCAATGAATGTTTCAAAATTGCAGGTATCAAACAAATATTCAATCTCATATCAAGATTGAAAATATCTCATCTCTAGCAAAATACACCAGAATAAAATCATTAGAATATCTTGTCATAAATATGGGATATAATCCAAAGAATGTTATGGCAACTGAAGAATTGATAAAGAAGAAAAATTCAGATATTTCAACCCTTAGAAAGCAATTAAAGATGCCAATAATAGAGGACCCACAGACCAAGGAGATAGAAGAGTCAGATACCTAAAAAGAAGATATGATTAAGCTTATCATAGAGCAGAATTCTCAAATAAAAAACATGGAGGTAGAAATGGATAAGCTAATCAAGGAGAAGGAAGAAAAAACACAGTTGGCCATGATTCCTTTGACTGCAGTGCCTCTCACAACAATACCAACTACAGGTGATTCTACATTAACAACACCTCTAGTAAAACCTAAAGATGTTGCAAGAAAACTTAAAAAATAAATGGAGGATATGTCAATACAAACTAAAGAAATCAAAACACTACAAGGATAGGTAAAAGCCTTATAGGAGAAGATGAATAGAAGTGAAACTTCACACTTAGCAGAGGTACAAAGGTCACAAAGGTTGTCGGAAAGGATACTACGAATGGAAAAAGAGTCAGCCGTTGGAAATACCTTGGCCGAAGCCAAGGAGAACATATGGAAAGATATCCTCAACTCCATGAATTATATTTTGCCTTCTATAAAAATAATTTTTGAACAAAATGAATTGATATGGAAAGCTACAATAGTAGTTGCAGACATCAAAGAAAAATTGGGTGGTAAACCCACTGAAGGCACTGATATTATTAGATTCCTGAATTATAAGAAAAAATATGAGCTAGAGGAAGTGGGAATTGAAGACAAAACTGAAACTATACTTGAAGTGAAGAAGGTTTTGACCAAAAAGAACCTCATTTTACAGTTGGAAGAAAAATGCCAGGGATTAGAGATTGTTGTCAACATATTTTTCAGTAGAGTTGAAACATTGAACAAGAAGGGGCTGCCTAGTTTATTTGTAATAAATGATAAATTAATCACACAAGAAGATGACATCGGGAAATTGAAAGAAGTGGCCAGAGATAGATCTAAGTTTGCTAGAATAAAGGGCAGCTTTACAAGAAAAAAAATTCTTGAGGCATCATGGAATGATTTTTACATCAAGCATGAGGTAAACCATATTTTTGTATTTAAGCCTACTTTTTCCAAGTATACTGAAGCGATGAGGTTTACAGGAGGGTGACTAAAATGTCAATTCCATATGAAGAAAGATGGAATAAATTGTGTGAGTTACTAGACTAAGTGATTAACTTTACTTTTAGTCAAAGAAGCAACAACACAACAAGGACCAAAGTGACAGATCAACAACAACCTCCTTTAGATCAGGGCCACCTTTCGAACAATTCCAGCTAGCCCTATTAGTTTGTAATAAGAGATATAATTTTTTTTTTAATTTGCCTAAAATATATACTGATCAGTTATGACATGTTTTTTTTAAAATATTTGTATAAATACTTCAATTTTCAAAGTATCGAGGGTTGATTTTTTCACTCCAGAAGCTATTTTAATTTTCCATTTGATGGGTTGATTAGTAATAAAAGGGAATTTTTCACTGGATTCATGTGTTGGATTATTTTGTGACGTGTTTCTCTCATTTTCTATGTGTTTATTTCTTCGTTTCCATGCTTACGTGTTCTTAAATATGAATTACTTTATAGAAACTGTGATGAACAAAATTTGTTAAAACATGCACTATGATTCTAGTTGTAGGTAATTTCAATGTTTTCCTCTGATATCAAGTTAAATATTTCTTAACTGCTCTAAGAGATCCAGTTGGTTCACCTACCCTTCCCTGTGAAACTCCTTTGAAAATATGAAACATATCCATGTTAGTTTATAGACTCCATAGCCCAATGGAAGTTTAAGCACTTAATTACCAAAAAAATTAAAACAAATCATAAACAATCAATCAAACAACTGAGCATTCATACCTAGCCTAAAATTCCAAATAAACAAAGTTAAATCTGACAGAGAGATTCATCTATGAGTTTAGGAGGGATACATCCTAAAATCCAAAGTGATTTTGTGGTTACCTTTGTGATTTCTTTTTCAACCTTTTAGAAATTATAGAGTGCTAATAGGTCGTTGATCTGATCGTGCCCAATCTTATCCCTTTAAATCTGCGGGCAATTTATTTCACGTGCCAACTTTATTACATAATGGAAATTTATAAGTGATATGATAATTGACCATATAACCTATGATTAATAATTATAAATACACTTTATTCTAAAATGACATGACCCCTATCACATGCAAAATGACTTTTAAGACCCCCTCATATGTACATTTTTTTTGAAAATTTGAATTCCAAAGACCTTATTTAAACCTAATTGACTCAGCCTACTTAACTTATGACTAAAAAAAAACCTAATGATTATATTGGATAACACAAGGTATCTGGGGATAAGTATATTACAAAAATTCAACCCTAGGTGACTATTATCCATATGATCCTACTTAAATAGATAAATTTCTAAATTTAATATAATGTAGAAATTAATTCTAGATCATAGCATCAATCACACAATAACTGAAAATTTCAGCAGTGGAAGAATAAAAGAATTTTGTAGATACATAAGTAATTTCTTCTCAACATCAGCTTTGCATACCTCAAGGAAACCTCTACAAGGTACTAAAATAACAACTGCATGGTCATCATAAACATATCAAAATGAGGTATATGATCTACACAAAAAAGAAAGGCATAAGTTGTACAACTATTGTATTGCTCCATATGGACATACAAATCCATACGGTATTGATTATTTGTACAATTTCCTTTCAACCTATTGAAAACCTATAATTTCATCCTTATTTTGCATTAATTTCGCTTAATTGTTCAATGTGGGAAATACATCTCTATCATGTCTTATTTATGATTTTCTGAAACATGTACAAGTTCTTGCTTGCACTACATTTATCAATGTACATATTGTTTATTCGGGACCTATCATGTATATTCTAAATGTAGTGTTACCTTTTTGAGATATTTTATTCCGATATTTGTTCCTCTTCAACATCCAAATCGACACAGATTGTCCAACACATATTCATGAGACCAATGAGGAAAACTTAGATTAAATTTGACCAATTATTAAATTTAATTGCACCAATAAATAATAATTAAAAAACTTGAGTGCATGAATACTTGAATGAGCTCCTCTTGGTTTCGAGAATAAATTATTGGTGTAGTTTAATCTTGGAGAAAACCTCCCTCCACTCGACGAAGTAGCAACGAAGTCAACATTGACCTTGTTGTTGCTATGTTGGATCTCATAGTTCTACTCGAATATTGTAAAAATTTTAATGTATTCTCTACTGAACAGGTCCAACCACGTGAAGGTGGAAGCTCTCATGGCCCCTCCCCTCCCTCACATCACTCTCAATTCCCCAGTACCCAATCTATCTACTAGAAAATATTTGAAAGAAAGATATTAAGATACATCATAAATAAAGAAATATATAGTAAACATTTAATTCATTCATTCGTAGAGTTTAAAAAATATTTGATCACAATATGATTTATAACAAACCGTATGCTATACATAATCTAAAACAAGGTCGTTCTAATTAAATTACAAGTACAAGAAATTATTCTTCGATTTCTTGCAATTTTTCATGTATTAAGCAAGGATGTCATCCTCTTCAGCTGTAAGATGTATTTCTCCTGACCTGGTGAAATGTCTATGCTACTGTAAGGGCAGTAGAGCATCAACTGCAATAAGAATAAAATTTTAAATTATTATTTATAGTGATAATTAATACAAGTGTTTTATTAATAAACAAGTAGTAGAGTGTTCATTACCTGCTTCGGTAGTAGAGGGAAGCAGGATACTTTTGGATGTGGCCATAGGTTCCTCCTCTTGTCTAGCCTCATCCCGTACATGCCTTAGAGTAGAACCAAGAAGATTTATAATTAATACACCATTTGCATCTAAATATGTATAATTCTAATCCACACTAAAACAAATTATAATTCGCACAAAATACCTCCAGAATCGAGCTAAACATGAGTTTAAATTTGCACTCCACTGTCACTAGGCTCATGTCTTCCATCATTTCTTGGGACATCAACATTTACACTATCTACCTAATTTTTACAATCAAGAACATTAATTTATGGCCAAAAATAAAAACCAATAGATTGTATACAAGTATTAATTTATAAATTCTCTTTGTTTCTTTTATTTACCTCAGTCTCAGGTGGGGGACCAAAACTAGTACGTGAAGACCCCGTGCTTGTCATATGTTCAACAACGGCTTGATATCCATGCTTGTAAGAAAGATTGAGGTCTTCCTCCGTGGGAGTTTCATTTAATTGTTTGCCCTTCAATTTTGCATGACAACATGAATTTTTTTCTTTTGCAACATTAAATTAAAATTATTAAGAATCTAAAATTTGGATGATTTTTTTTTTTTTTTTTTTTTTTTTTTTTTTTTTTTTATATACTTACAATTTTTGCGACCAGTTTTGAGTAACCCTAGGGCCAAGATGAAGTTATCCATGTTTTCGTATTCTCTCCTTCATGGCTTTAAATGTATCCGGGAGCCTATATTTACGGTTGTTATAAGCTTAATTACATGTCGCAATATTGATGAGAAAGAATCATAATTACATTAATTAAAGCTCCTCATAACTTCCTGGTCTGGGTGGTGTCTTCCCTTCTTTTCAAAGTTTTTTATCCTTTTCATATTCTATGAGGGCTTTCCACTCACTTTATGAAATCACTGGAGGTAAATCATACTTAGGGTTCTTTTGAAAATGAAACCTATATTGGTCTCGCAGATATTTTAAATATGGTTCTCCCTTCACGGTAACTCCACTTTTGTTGAAGGTACCATCTCTGAACATGCCAAACAACCTATTGATAGGTTCTTCCTTCAAATTTTAATTTGGAGAATTCCACCTTGTGTGAATGGTGGGCCCAAAGAGTTGCAAGGCTTCCTCATTCAAGCACATATAGAAGGTATTGTTTCCTGCAAAACGATATTATCATTACTTGAAAATAATGACACTCTATACGTAAATTTCAATTAGATCATACTTAATATGTAAAAAAATTCTCAAATACCTCGAATATTTTCTAATTTCATGGGAACATGGTCATCATCTACAAAGAATGTAAATGGTAGTGTTCCTGTGCTAGTAACACGAGTAGACCCAAGAAATATTGCTTGACTAGATGTGATGGAATCATGGTCTGCATCATGTGCACATTCTTCTATGCATTGTTCAATGGGTGTAGATAATGGCGTGTCACCCTGTTCAGGAGTTGCATTAATGGTCGGTGTGTTCAGTGACACCATAAGTAGAGAAAAGGTGCTTATACCAACATCGACCCCCATAGTCTCACCATGAGGATCAAACTCCCTAAAAAAAGTCTGTAAAATAAAGAGTTATTTTATGAAGGATGAGAAAATTAAAATCATAAATAAATAAATGGGATAATTAAATGAGTTTCTTACCCCATGTTGACAGATTTGGGTCATCACGGTTCTGATTTGGTCTCTTATATCTTCTGTCCGTGGATGAATTGTAATTAAAAATTGTCTCTTATTTAATTTTATGAGAAGCCTCTTGATTGTTTGGATCAAATTGCTCAACATATAAATTTGTTCTTCAGTAAGCACTTCCTCTGGAGAATTTGTGGATTGGTTTGAGGTTGGTGCCTTCCCCTTGTCACCCTATTGATCAAATGTGTGGTAGTTGGTTAGAGATAATTTAGGGATAGAAATTCTAAATTTTGATCTTGTTTTTTTCCTCATTCAAAGGGAAGAGCAGTTAGCTCTCTTTTTTTTTTCTAGAAGAAAAAACAAACTATTTTATTAAAGATAGAAAAACATTTTACACGAGTTCTTCATATGCCATCATATTCAACATTTCCTGTGCCATATACATGCTTTCAGAGTGGTGTAATCACTGACCACCCCTCTGACAATAGAGAGAGATACACAAATAAAGAAAATGAAAGGCGTAAGTAATAGAAATGTACAATCATCATATAGTGCCTAAGTAGCACATGTGACAAGGATACAAAAAGTGGTAATGTTCATGATTCTTACATCTAAGATAAGTCACTGTCCAAAAAATAAACTAGATATGAAACATAAAACAAAAAAGGAGGTGTAATTATGGTTTTCAAGCTTTTGTAGTTATTGTTTAATGAAGAGATCTACGGATTATCCACATTGTGATCAAACAATGGTTGACATTTTGAATCCCAACGGGGATCCATCTTCAGGACAAGATGATGAATGAAAAGTGAAAGAAGGACACAAATTACAAGGTTTATATATAGTGAAAAGAGGAGAAGAGGAAGAGTTGACAGACTAATTAATATTTTTTATTTATAATTTAATGAGTTTTATTATATTATTTGTTATTTATAATTTAATTAGTTTTATTATATTATTATTATTATTATTATATAATAAATTTATTTTTAATGACAGTCATGGTAATTGTATGTGTCCCAGGTCCACCTCTCGGCCAATAATGGTGTGAACATAGTGTAGGGTACCCACCATCAACTGCAATCCCATTTTTGACAGGTTTTCAGCCTCCGAATTCTATTGCCATTTTGTTGTGTAAAGGGAGATTCATAAAGTTTGAAAGAAATAAAAAATTTCTCGTTGTGGTAACTCGCTGTGTGTGTAAGAGAATCAATGTGAGTTCTCTCTGATTGTTGGACAACGAGTTGTGAGTGAAATCTCTTTGAATATGCATATCATTCTATGGGACGCAAGCATATGATGGAATTGTAAAAATAAATTTACAGCCAGCACTTCCCCATGCTGAATTTCAAGCATATCGACATTAACATTAGGATAGAACACATGTAGAGCATGAAATTCAAAATTAACTTGACAAGTTTTAATAATCTTTGATAATCCTTGGCCAAGTAAGTGTATTAATTTAACTTGAGTAAAATCTAATACAAGATGATCCACCTTCTCCATATGATTAAGTCATTAGTACGTGGTGGCTTCCATGATAAATTTGAAAATCAATTATGTGCATTGTATCCTTGTCATTAAATGCTTTTGTAATGGCAACATTTGCAGCTATATACCCAGATTTTATATAAGGGAAAAATTCATATATATTTTTATGTAAGAGAGGATCTCAACATTGGTAGGCTCCTCGATTTTTAAGGTTTTGTAAATATGTCCTTCAGAAAAATTGTGACCATGCTAAAAAAAAATATGCAACCATATATACATCTAAATTGATCACACTTGACATTAACACCTTGGGAGGTGGATTGATGTAACCATGACATTCTCAAGTGAAAAATGATGAAACCAGCATGCATAAAATTGGTTTGGAGCTACATGTTAAACATATTACTAATATCACTTTTTATCAATGAGAGTAGAATCACAAATTTTTTCAAAATCATTTTTCATAAGTTTTTCAAAATCCTGCTCCCTCTGAACTGGAGAAACCTGCTCCCTCTGAATCTGCAAACTCAATCTCATATGTGCTATGGCTACTAGCTAAATCTTTGTTGAAGTCATCTAAGTATCCCATCTCTTCAATCTGGTTCCATTCCCACCAATTGGGTTTGCTAATGCAGCCCTACTGCCTCCTCAAAAATGCTGCATAACTAGCTCTATGTCCCTCTCGAATTGGAGGTCAACCCCATAATCGGTACAATTTTCCCTCTCTGATCCCTAGTATGATGGAGTCCTCAACATACATAAATACCTTTGGCCATAACTGTATTGACTCTCTTCTCAACTCAACTGTATAGATTTGATTCTCCAAGGCTGAAACAGAGAGCACATTCACTCTTAGACAAGGAACACATAGAACATGATGAAAGGCTACAGTTCATCCTGATTCTAACTCAAATACAATTGAACCCTCTCTTATACAAAATTTTCCTTCCGTGTGGATCCCACACCTCACCAAGCATCCAATATCTATTGATACAGGTGGCTAAAATAGATCACACTCCCTTTTCATATGGCATGTGGCACCACTGTCTAGATACCAACCATATCTAGAAATATCCTCTGAATCCAGGAGTGAAAAATACTCTTTCTTTAACAATGTGGAGAATTTCTTGGCGAGTTGTGTCTCGTCCTCCACTGTAGCCTCTTTCAAAACCAATATTTTCTTTCATGTTTGGCCTAAAATAGTGAAATAAATTTTCCTTTGATACGACCCCTATTATATCCATCTTGGATGGTGATTCTCACTATGTGCCCCTGTTTCCTCCTAAATACATTGCTCCAAAAAATGGAGAAATCCTAAAAGAATATTATAATGAATGAGTTTCTGAAAGAGATTTTGGAAAAATCGTTGTAAAATAAAGGTTGAAATTATATCTATTCAAAAGAAATATATACTAAACTATAATCACTCTTCTATATCCTAGGATTATTATTATTATCATGCACGAATTCTGAAAGATTAGCAATAAGCCTAATATTTAGATCTTCAGACTGATAACATAAATAAAATAGAATGAAAATGATGTAAAATTCAATAAATAGTTAGTTGAATCGACTACATTCACAACATTCACATATTTATCATTCACTTAATCATTCTAATAATCAAATGAAATAACTTATTAACAATAACTAGTGAATTATACAAGATATCGATTATATCAAGAAAAAGTATTGATATTTTGATTTCAATAAAAGATAACAATCAAACTTATAGAAAAATACCATATTCATTTGATAAAAAACAACTTGAAAGTATGAAGTGGTTCAAGGTATTCTTCCAAACTAAATTTTACAATTTTTCAAAGTGTCTACTTCTTCCAAAAAATTAGAACCCTTAATACATTCTATAATGATTCTTTAAATAAGCCTCTTAACTTAAAGTGTCTATCATAGTTTTGTTACAACAAAATTAAAATCAGAAAATTAAAAGATAATTTTTATTTTTATTTATTTATTTATTTATTTTTATTTTTATTTTTATTTTTTTATTTTTTATTTTTTATTTTTTATTTTTTTCTGATCTCCAACAAATTTGATGAATTATTTTTTATAATGGTTGAACTAGAAGCTTCCGGGAAGGATTTCCATGACCCATGTATGCTCAAGACGTGAGAAATATACTATGGTTGGTCAAAGAGCATACTAATTTGGCCCATGTATATCCTGTCTTCTAAGAATAATGATTGTTATGCTATTATGGATATCGTCTCTTTGACCATGACACGGTTGCTATGTGGTTTGACAAAGAAATTGGAAATTACTTCTAAGTTATATATTTCTAATTTTCCAATATCATTTTGTATACTGATCTTGTGACTTAACACATCATTAATGAAAACATATGCTTTATTGGAATACTCTAGGAATGGTACATCAGACATGTAAAATTCTCTTATAATTTGGAGCAATGAATCAATTAACTGAGAACAATATTACTCAATTTCCTTGATCATATATTTAGATTGTAGTAAATTCCTTTTACATTTTTTGTAGGGAATTTTTCCTTCTTATTATCTTGGCATCTGATGCTTTTGGAATTATTGATGTATATTTTTTAGTTGTGTCCTGCTAAGAGATTAACTATAATATGCATTCTTTCACCCTTCTCCTTTCAAAAAAATTATCTATTACCTTGTTGTGGCTAGTTTTAAATTTCTTGTTTTTTGTACATAAGAGATTATGTACTTTGAAAATTCTAAAAAAATAAATATGCACAAAATTAAATTTTGAAAAAAAAGCAGCACTAAGCAATAATTGAAGTTATGTGTCAGATAGTGGGACCACCTTTTGGCACATTGGGTTAAAGGACGAGCACTTCATTTCTTGGATGCCGCCATTTGAAAATTTTTCCCATGATGGAGTGTGAGCGGAGTCACAAAGTGGTTGGAAGTTAACTGATGGGGTGCCTCCGTTGGAATCTTTGACCCCCACCAGTTGAATAGAATGTGTGGCACTGCCTTGTTTTCGAGCCGGTACTGCGGAGTCCCTCCACAGTGATGAAAACCTGATTACAGTCGGTGGACCCCACCATGACAACAAGTGAGCCAGGTCACCTTCCACGTCACCCTCCACGTCATCCTCCACATCAACCCCAACTGTTTTTCAATCACTTCATCATTTAATTCATTTATCTATGTTTTTCTCCAACCCATTCATTTTCCTTCGCTATAAAAGGAGGTTTGTCTTTATTTGCATCCACATCTGCCTCCCGAACCGCTAAAGTCTCCAAATTATCGTACCAATGTCCAAATCAACAGCCATTTCGATGCAACCAGGTAACCTGTGTAACTATTCTCATACAATTGTTCAAAATGATGAAGAAATTTTCCATTGTTGGGTCTTCCACTCATATCCCACTAATGGAAAAAGAAGCAAACATTGTGGATATTGTATGCACAATAGACCACCCTCTCTTTTATCAACTTGTTTTTCTAAACTAGGCAAAGTCCCCAATTTAATCGGCTTTGATTAAGTCTAGAGTCCTATGAGTGTTTTTCCCCAGACCTACTTGTTTCCTGAGTTTATTCATTGGTTGGTTTCCTCCATGTACCCTCATAAATGCTTTATCATGAACTAGTTGGGGCAAAATGTTTTCCAGGAGTCAGCTCAATTAATAAGGACATATTTTTGTTATCCCTCTGCAAAGGCTTATGCGAGTTTTACTGATGAATCCCTCTCTTCATATTTTCAAGAATTGTTAGGGCCTGAATTTACCAAAATTGTATTTTATCTCCTGCCTGAAAAAGCAAAATTCTCCTTGGAGTCAGAAGATTTTCCTTTGAATACCTTTGTTGAAGACATACGACCAGTTCTTCAAATTTTAGCCAAAGTCCTAGGGAGGGAAGATTCCATGGTGGTCTATAAGTCAATTCTAGGAATTTTTTCTTTAATGATGAAGCCTGGGGTAATTTTGGATATTCCCACTGATCTAGATAATGTTATCAATAATCAGTTTATGAGCTTTTCAATCACTGAAAGTTTCAGGTTTCCTTCTTTGGTCACATATTTATTTCTTTACGGTAATGTGGATAACTTTACTCAGTTGGGGATGAACATTGTCGATGTAAATAATAATAGGAAATCAATGGTATTTTGGACATAACTGGTGAGAAAAGAGGTAGGAAATGAAGGATTGCTTTAATTCACCTTCTCTTTCCTTCCTATACTATATGCAATTTTAAATGGAGGGGTTGCACCTAGATTATTACCTAGATATAGAGATTGATTTTCTCATATGGAAGATACAAAAATTATATTATTTGGAGCTGATATAGAATCTTTTAGATTTCCCATGTTTGTTCCCATGAGATTGTTTTCCTTGGAGTTCATCAAGCAAGGTCTTAATTTTGACCAGGTCCATTTTGTTCCAATGAAGAAAAGTCATATGTTTAAGTTACCCAAGATAGTAGGGCCATTCATTGTAAACACTAGGCAAGCCCTGGAAGTTTCTCACAAAATGTTGACTGACATGAATTTTTTATTGGAGGGGAGATGGGCTTATGACCCATACCATGAGATTTCAAACAGCAGAGTGGAAAATGGTTATTCTGCATTTGTTCATGAATCAAGGCTAGAGATGGAGAAGCTGGAAACTGGAGGAAAAACTTAAGTGTATGAGAAAATGGAGGTGGAAACTCCTCACCCTACTGAAAATGGTCTTAAAAGAGGAAGAGAGGAAGTAATTGATTTATAAAGTGATATAGGGAATGAAGCCAAGAAGGAAAATACCATGGAAGAGGGCAGCTCTTCAGCTTTGCCTGCATATTATTTGCAATTGGGAGATATCTCTTGCACTCCCTCATCTCCTCTTCCAAATAGTTCAAATCATGACTCTCTATCAAAAATTAAGAAATTTTTCTCACAGATTGAAGAAAGAAATAAGAAGATAAGAAAAAACATTGAGTCTCAGTCTGAGGCTCAAATTTATCTTGAGCAGACAAGACTACTGACATCAATGGACTTAGAAATAGATCAGCTGAAGATAAATTTCTCTCACCCTTCAGCTATGAATGTGACTTCTACTTCTTCTTTCAAAACTATTAATTAACTGTAGATGCCAAGAAAATTCCTCTTCCATATAAGATTAATTTACATATGCAAACAATACAATTAATATTTAATGATTTGAATAAGACTACTTCATTTGCTATTAAAGTTGAAAACATGTTAAGTAAAGTGATGAAATAGTTGAAGTTGTAGAAAGCTAACTAAAGAGATTATTCCACGCAGAATTAGGAATTAAAGAAAATAATTTTTAAAGTTTATGTTGATCCTGAAGAAAAATCAACAATTCAGAAACTGTTGTAGTCTGCTGAATCTAAAATTCATAGTTTGAAGATGAGTTGAAGCTTCCAACATGTGAGAATCCTATGGATACTGAAGTAGCCTAGGTGGATACAGAGAAAGAGCAGATGTCGCAAGCTCTGCTGGCCAAGGATCAAGAAATTGAAAAACTGAAGGAGACAGGTGAGATGTTGCAAAAACAAATTGATTCTCATGTTTGTACAATAGTTGTTTCATCTAATTTAGAAGACGCTGCTGCCCAATTAAATCAAGTATCAACTGAGTTAATATTGGTAGAAAATTTATTTAAAGAAAGCTTAGAGGGAGTTGGAAGGAGCTTATAATGTGCTCAAGGTTACAAAGAATGAGTTGCATATGACCAAGGACAATGCATAAAAATATAGGCAGGACTGTCAGAATTCCTATGAGGAGATCAAAGAGCTAAAGGAAAAAGTGAATGGAAATGTATCCCTTATTCAAGCCAGGGATATTATTTGGAATGAAATTATTGATGTTGTCAATAACATATGGGATTTGCTGATCATTATTGGGGAATAAAAGAGTATTGTGAGGGACCTTGAAAATTTCATTGTTTCCAATAAAGAGAAGTTTCAAAACATGGCCTCAAATGCCAAGAGATTAATTAATTTTATTAATTCTAAAACTACTCAAGAGTTGAAGAATTTATGGATTGAAGACAAGACTTGATGTGTGCTGGAGTTTAACAAGATGATCATCAAGAATTCATACAGGAAGAATACAAAAAAAATCAAAAGGAAGTTAAAGAAGCATTGTTAAGGTTCAATGTGTTGTTTGATAAAAGAACCAGAGTTGGTTTTCCATTCTGTTGGGACCAACAAGGAAATATTATCCCTTGGGATACATTTGAAAAATTGCTGGTTGAGGTGAAGAGTAAAATCGACAACACACATGAAAAGACTACTATTCCGAAGGGATCCACAATCGTGAATTTTCTGCATAAAGACTTTCAATCATTATGGATGATGAAAACTTTGTTTTCTAAAAGACCCTCGTATTCCAGGATCACAAATTTTAGAATGGCACATGTCAAGCTTGCAAATTGTCCCGACCTAAATGTAGATGTATGGAGAAAATGCAAAGAATGGATGTCCCTGCAAGTAAATGATGCAGACGTAGGAACTTCTTCCATTCTAGGATCTCAGGCCGCTGCCACCTCATGATCGAATGATGTTTCACATTTACTTTTACTTTGTTTTACTGCAAATGTTTTTATTTTCTACTTTTATTGTAGTGATCTAAGAAAATAGTTTGGGAAGTTGACAGCTCCATAACTGCCCATTTTGTAATAATGTATTTAAGACGCTTTCAAAGAAGAAAGGAGGTTCTAGACTTTTGGCCTCAGAAGTTTTTCCAATTTTGTACTTTGTCTTTATGGAATTAATAAAGCTATTCAGAGAATTTTCCAGCAATTGATGAATGTGTTGAGTTCCTCTTGTTCCATCTTATGTATGTTTCTTCTGTTGGAGTAAATTAATGAAGCTGCTGATGTCTGATTTACATCTGTGAGTTAGAATAAATTTCCTTAATGATGCTCTCCTTTATTCTGAAGTCAATTATTGCAACCGTTTTCTTCTAAACCAAAGATAATAGTTTCTATGATTTACAACATATTGTTAATGGTTTTCACTATCATTTCATCTTCTCCTGTTCATGCACATTTATAATTTAATGAAACTTTGAAGAGTTATGTTATCAGTAAAGATTAAAGGGTTTTATTTTATAATTATGGGGTTACCATATGAAGGGACAACAAACAATTTTAATTATAAGTGGCAGTGAATGTCTTGGGCATTGATATCCTAACATCCAAAGATTGTCTCCCAAGGAACAACATACCTCATCCAAGAGTTATGAATTATGTCTTGTTGGGCTTGTACCATGATTAAATCTTCAAAAGATCTAACTTGTGCATTTAAGAGTTGGTCATGTCCCTGTTCAACTTCCTTGAATATTTCTAAATTTATTACACTGTTTCTTAGGATTTTCGTTTGCATTTTCAATTCAACAATTTGGGCATCCTTTCTACCTAGGGTTTTGTGCTTTCTTTGCTTTCTGCCTCATTGAATTAGTTGTAGAAGCAAGTGTTTTGTGCAGCGACCCATGAGAAAAAAATGAAATAAATAAGCGAAACTAAGCAAAATAATGTAATATTTTAGTGAGTAAATGTGATTTGATGAAGCTACATAATTATATTATGAATCCTTAATTGCAATTACATAAGATAAAATATTGCTTATGCTTTACGGTATGGAACATTTAAACTGTGAAAAGACTAACTTTCAAATGCAAGATTCACAAGCGATTTGTTTAATTACGTTGTTTATGTAAATTGCATGTTGTACTTTCACGTTTTATGTTGTTTGATCTCTTGTGCAGGTAACTAAGTGCTGGCAACAGCAGGGATCTAGATAATAAGAGAAAAGGATCAAAGGACTTGGGCGAGGAGAAGCATCGCAGCATCAGATCGAGGTAGGTCATATCCATATGATCTGTGTTCATTTACAATATAGGAAAGCAGGTGTTAGATTTTTCCCTTTGTTACTAGACCCATCTTAGGGCTAGAGGGATCGCCTCTGTTTGCAGAGAGGATTTTCCTGCATAAAAAATTGGTGCTCAGCTGGGGATTCATTGTATTTAGTCTCTTTTTTCACTCTTTGTTTTTTCATTTTTTCGTTTATCTTTTGTCGAGTGTACATCTCCCTTTGTCTATGGATTTTGTAACTACTTATAGTCATTTATCTCTCTATTGAAGTGATAATCTTGGTTTCATTTAAGAAAACCCTTTAATTTTCTATCTTTCTCCTTGATCAGTGTTGTTCTTTCCCTGACAGATTCACCGATCGATGCTGAACGCTTTATCACAAAAGCACTTTTCATCTTCTAGTGCAGGGTACAACCTCAGAGGCATGCCAATTTATGTGTGTATGTTTTTAGGGTTTCTTCCTATTGTCTGCTAGTGTGTCTTTTCCTTCTGAGTTTATTTTATTTTCAAATAACTCCTGTTCTTGTTTGTTCGTCAACATTTTTGCCTTATCTATATTTGGTCTTATCTTTTCCAAGATGTGAATCCTTATTATCCTAGGGTTTCTAGGTATTTTTTATTCATCTAGATGGTTGCATGCTTTGATGATTTCCAGACCCGCCATTGCGTCAATCTTGTCATATATTTTAGACTTTTTTATTTATTGAGTTTTTTTTTTTTTTTTTTTTTTTTTTTTTTTTTTTTTTTTCAGTTGATTTTTTCAATTGGATATTTCGAGTGTTAACCCTATGTGCATTTGAGTCTCTTTTCATCAACAAGCATAGATCAAATTACTTTCCTTTGACTAAAACATTCTCTTTGTGTGTTGATCAATGTAAAAAATGAAGAGTGTCTTGTTTTGAGGAAATGATTTTGGGTTTCTCTTTGATATTCGGATCTTTGTATCTTATATCGTTTTGAGAGATTTCATTAGTACTCAAATAAAGTGTGTACGTTTGAATTGCATTCTACATTTTTTCATTGTGCTCATAAAAAATAAACAAAAATATTTTTCTTTTGTTTTGCTTTAAAAAAAAATGAAAAGTTTCATTTCGATTCGATTCCAGTGCATTTCGTGAAGGTTAAGAAAGTGAAAGGAATTTTCATTTTTCTTTAGGATATGCACTTGAGGAAATAGTGAAATGTAATTCCATACATTTACTTGATTTCTTCATTAATTATGTAAACTTCTTTCTCCCAATTAGTGTATCTCTTCATTGAAGTGGGAAAATGTCTTTTTATCATATACTTGCATTCTAGGGATTCAAGTGACATCGGTAGGGCCTTAAAACCGAGACCTAATTTCAAGATAAACTTTTAAAAACTTTCAATAAACCTAAGGAGAATTTGGATCTTAATGCAAACATTTAGAGGTCTAGTCTAGAGACTTGTTTCGACGTCGTTAATCGTAGGAGTTGTCGCTAATGGTCTTCATTACAACCCGGGAGTGATATCCCGTCCCACGTATGGAAGTATATTGATGTATGATAAGTATATTTGGGGCGCTCTCATCTAAAGGTTAGAATTAGAAAACACTACTATGGACTGGAATCCCACGTACCATTGCGTATATTTTGGGAGATAGTGTTAGGTTTCAAGCCTGCCATAGGTAACCGAGTCGGCCTCCTTGTAGACTTGATACATCGAACACAACATTCGAGGAGACTGGCTGTCGTAAGTTAAGTCCTTGGTCATTATATTTCATTTGATCACTAAGGTGTATATTTAAGTTCACAGATACTTGTTAAACCTCTTTCCTAGTATAACCATTTTTAGTTTATTTTGTTTTTAAGTTCTAAGATTAATTACTCACGAGAACATGGCTTGCCCATAAAGTTTTCCTCGACCACATATTGAGTAACTCCTTTTTAATTTTTAAAGCCTTGAATAAATTACCCCTTTTCCTCTATTTATTTTGAGATAAAGTAATCGTGGCTGAACCATCAAGTTCAGCGTCCCCTTCATCATCCTCTTCCGAAGGGACATCATCACGAATCCCTTCTGACTCTTCACCATCGAATGGAACACAGACTGATGAGTTTGGCATCCTTCCGAGTGTTCAAACTCTTGCTACTCGATCTCCTCCTGACGAGCCAGTAAGCTATATATTGTTTCCTGAGAACCCACTATTTGATCCTATAGTGGTCTCTCCTCAGCAACAGTATAACCCTTTCGATACACCAGGTGTACCTTTGGATCCTTCACCTCGTACATCTCGTGCTACTACTCGTCAGTTATTCCCACCCATGGCTTCTGAAGGCGAGGTCCATCTCCCCTTAAAGTCTCAAGTAATGTTAGTGGTATGGACGAGTCTTTATATGAGGGACATCAATTCCTTCCCAAACAATTTTCTTATGGGGGGAAAGCCTCTCAAACCTCAACCCAACCTTTGGTTCCAATTTGTTACACCTAGTTGGGGCACCTAGTTTCAGGTGTTTCAAGTGCCACGTCTTTGTGTCACAATACTATATGGTAGAATACTGCGGTACCTAAATCTGGTCTGTTTGTATCCAATGCGTTTGTTTCCATCCCTACTCAAACTATGGTGACATCTGTTCCAATGCAACCCACCATTTGAATTAGTGTTTTGGCTCCTCCCATCAGCATACCAGTATCGATTCCACCGATCCCAACTACTGGGGGAAAACCTTGTATTTCTCAAACGTCGATTGGACCGTCTATGAGTGAATTACAAACTCACATTCTCGGATATACTCAAACTGTTGGTAGCACCCTTATGCCCTCTGAATCATATATTCCGGCCGGTTTAAGCTATGGTCAATATCAACAAGATTTGAAAAATCATATTCTCAACCAACAACCCTATTTCTGTTATGGGTCTCAACAACTGCAAACTCCACTCCTAAATCTGTAATGTTTTTAGGGTTAGCCAGGGTCTTATGCATACCAGGAGGGGCCCGATTTTGGTCAACAACATCCCTCTGTGCAACAAGGTCCGCCTTACGGTAAATCTGGTCAACCTTTTTTCAGCAAAGTCAATTTTCCTATGGTCAACTGGGACAACCTTTTGCGCCACAAGGGTAGCATTACACTTAACAAGGCCAACCTTTCTTGCAACGAGGAAAACCCTCCACTCAACAAAGTCAGATCTTTGTTCAACCATGTCAACCTGGATCTCAGGGGCAACCTGGCCAGCCCTAACAACCTCAGGGTACAATGATACAAAATCCTCAAGGTCAAATTTTGAGTTCCCAAGGTCAACCTCGGGGTGTTGTGATGCCCAATCCACAACAGCCTCAAGGCCAACCTTTGGGCTCTTAAGGGAAACCTCAAGGAATTTCAATTCAACGACAATAGAATCCTTATGCTGCAAATTATGCCCAGGTTGGACCTAATTCAGATTTATGTAGGAACACAATAAAATACAGAAATAGACATAAACACAGAGGTGCAGTGGAAATAATACTTCATTTCATTAATATCAAATAACTGAAATATGTTTACAGAAAAAATGGAAATAAACTAGCTATGGTGATGGTAGCTTATCTCTGAGAAGAGATGTGGTGGCTACATGCCTTTGAACTGTGTTACAATGAGGCTCAGGGGCCTATTTATTATTGAGAAACAATGGAAAACCCTCAACATCCAAAAACCTAACTCTAGGAGATGAAGCGACAAAACTATGGGTCCCATTTGGGTAAATTGGTGTTTCAACTTCCCGGGGACGTGACTTTGGCATACGATCTCCATTTGACATGCACCATACCTCATTAGAAATATATATCTAAGGACTAAATTTTTTTATGTGAGCAAAATTGTTCCATGGACCCAGGTTTCTCCCAGTTTTCCCAAAAAAGTCAGTTAGGGCCTCAAAACGGCTCCGGAAGTTTAGGACCCAAAAAATTGCTAAAAATAGTAAGGTGTGCCGAAAATGAAAAAATGAAATAAATGATGGTGTGGGTCCAAATGGAATAGGTGGGTGGCACCAATATCCACCTGGATGAGGACCTAAATGTTCTGCTACAGTTCAAAATCCATTTTTTGATCTTCAACCGGGATATGGTCAAAATATGCAAGTTTTCAATCCTTATGGATATAGCCCTTATGGGAAAATTCCTTTCGAACAAAACCCATGGGGCCAGAATTTCTCCCAACCTGGCTGGAATCCACAAATGGTCCTGTATCAAAGATCAATCATGCCTTTCAATCCGAAATTTCCTTTTCTTGCGATGTTGGAACTTCCCGATGTGTCGAGATTAACCAATTATCCAATTGTCCATAATCCATATTGGATTTTGGTTCCTACCAAGATTCCAAGCGATTGCCCCAAATTTGAAGGCAATTCTGGAGAAGACCCCCGGGCACACGTTATGACATACCATATTTGGTGTTATTCCAATTCCTGGGTTGATGACTCTGACCGTCTACATCTTTTTCAAATAACGTTGACTAGTGCTGCTACTAAGTGGTACATTGAGCTTCCTCACGGAACTTTTCAAGACTTCAATTATTTAGCTATGGATTTTCTCAGACACTTTCAGTTACCTATTGTTATGAAATAGGAACTCACCTCATTACATCCTTGAAGCAAGATACTGCTACGCACATCTCCGATCATATCCATGAATAGATACGACGTCATCATTTGATCAAGTTTTAAATTCTTGATCAACTCTTTTCCAAATGGTTCACTAAATCATTCTTTAATGAGATCACTAAGGAAATTGCGATGGGGGCGACTGTCACAGAAGAACAAGACATTTCTTGTGCTCAGTGTATTGATTTGGTTTACTCCCAATCTGACACGTTATATGATCTCTTTCCTGAGTCTCTACGTCCGAACACCAAGTCGGAGACTTCAAAATATTTCACGATACCACCCGTTGACGACGTCATTAGTTCTGTTTCCTAGAATTATCAGAAAACTTCCTCTAATTCTAAGCATAAATATTCTTGCTTGTACAATTTTGTTCCGTCGAATCCTTCGAATCCTGGAAAAATCGTGGAGGTTCATGCCGTTAAGTCGACCGTGGCAGAAAAAACTTCCAAAAAAGAAGAAGGGAAAAGTCAAATCAAAATATGATGCCTCGAAACAAGATTCTTCCAAACCTCACACTGATGATGGAAGTAAGCGCAAGCCTAAGTACCCTTGCCTCATTTGTGACGACGAGCATTATGCTAAGGACTATCCCAAATGAGCCAAAGTTAGTCGTCTACTTAAAGGTATTCAAGGAACTCCATCTATTCTAAAAGAAACTTTTCCATCTTAGAAAACCCAAATGATCGACCAACCTCAATATTCTGCTTCATTTGGTTCCCAAGTGTTACACCATTTTTTTGGTCATCTAACCTATTATCATTAGATGAACCCATGTACACCCTGTAAGACCAATTTTACCCTAAGTAAAATTGCTTTCACCATATGAAATAACATTTGTCTATATTTCCTGGTCATATTTAACCCAAAACAAGGAAATTAATTAAATAAATCATTATTTATTTAATTATTTCCTGGGAATAAGTTATTTAAATCATTATTTAAATAATAGTCCTAGTTAAATTTGACTAAATCATTTTTAAATAATTAAATAAATCATTATTTATTTAATTATATTCCCACCATCTCCCTAAAATAATAAATAAATCATTTATTTATTTATTTTTTATAAATAAAGGAATTGACCCAAGTCAAAAGACCTTTTCCCTCCAACAAATATAATAAAATATTCCTAAAGGGTGGTTCTAGAACTTGATTAGTAATATTTTATTCATGCACCAAGTTCTAGATAACCCAAATATTTTGTTATAAATAGGAGGGTTTTCCCCATTCATTAGTCACCTTCATTGCATTAGATCGCACTAGATCTACTCTTGGTCACCATTTTCCATTTTTTCCTTGTGAGCTCCCATTGAGTTCTATGTTTGTCTGGGTTTTCTACCACAATAAGAGAGAGGAATTTTAGATCTGAAACACTGAGGACTTTCAAGAACCCATCCCATTGAGGAGAACCGGAAAACACCTTTCTTGTTTTCCTCTTAGGTGCCCCATTCTTTAATATAATATAAAATTATTTTAAATACATTGTTCTTGTCTTGTCTATTGGATGCATGGAGCCATATTATATTTTATCTACTTAATGTCTTTTGTGCTTAGATCTGGATTTGTGCAGCAGACTTAAAGATATTTTGCAGCCATAATCGATGTTAGGGCTATTTTTTATGCGTAGCTAAAGTGATCTTTTACGATGAAAGATTCATACTAACACCAAGTTTTTATGATGAGCGTTGTTGCGCCTATCTCCGTAGCTACTAGATCTAAATATTATTCAAATTCGTGTCAATCGACAGGGAAAAAAATTGTTGATGCTCCTACTCCTTCTACCCCGCTCACTTTCGGTTCTCTTCATATCAAAAGGCCTAGTACCAAGCATGTTATCTGACCACCTTCTAAAGGTGTGCTTCAAAAATCCTCGTATAACCTAAATGCTCGAGCTGCTCAACATTACAATATTGTTGAGGACTTGATCCAAACACCTTCGGCTATGTCCTCGTTAGAGGTTCTTCAAAGCTTTCCTTCACAACGGAAATAATTAATATCCAAGATTTGAGGAATCGATCCGACCAAATCGAATCTCATTAATTTTGACCTAGAAAACCACATTCCATGACTTCCCCATCAGTTGGATTTCCTTATTAAAGTTATTGTCAATGGAAAGAACATCCATCAAACGGTCGTGGACGAAGGTGCTTGCACTTGTATCATGTCTGTGTCTTGTTGGAAAGCCATTGGATATCCAATAATTAGTCAATATCCGAACACTTTGGAGGCTTTCGATGGCTGTGATTATTTTCCTTTTGGTATCCTTCCCAGCTTTCCTATCACTTTAGAAGGCAAGACGGTCAATCTTGAAGTGGAATTTGTTGACACAAAACTCAACTAAAATCTTCTACTTGGTCGCAGTTGGACCCACACCATGGTTTGTGTGGCATCCACTTTATTTAGAGTCCTTCGTTTCCCCCATCGAGGGAAAAATTACCGTCAACCAATTCTCCTTTTATTCTTCTTCCTCCGAAGGCAATGTACCATATCTAGAGCATACCACTGTCCCGTATGAAAGTGTGGGGGTAGGACTTTTCAAACATTATGCCCTTATGGGACTCTTTCCTATTCCACCACCGAACGTCTTTTCAATCAACATGATATCTACCTCCTCCGATTTGTGGTTCGTTCTGTCCCCTGATCAAGTGGAGTCGTTCGGTGATGTCATGCCATTGAGCCCTGTTGAAATCAATTATTGTGAAATTATCTCGGCTTCGGCTTTTGATTTTGATCATACTACTTCTAGCATGAATTTTGACATGTATTCTCAATCTCCTTGGCTTGGTTCTTTGGATTCTAAATATCCCTTGAACGAGATGTTTTCTTTTGATGAAAGTATCATGGAAACTATGTCTCTCAAGGAAACACCCTGGAATGACACTCATCATCGTTCCTCGTTTCTCCCAAGTCCTGGAGAAATTCCTACGTGTCTCAAAAAATTCACTTCCCATGCTTCCACACGTCCACTTCAAATGATCATCTTCACGCACGAAGTATTTTCTGAAGGGAACATGGAATCCATCACAGCTACGATGCCTATCGACATTTCTGTTAAACCAAGAATCGTCAAGAACATCCACATCGGGGTAACTTTCTCTCCCAATGAGGTCAAACTCTACACCATTATTTTTCAAGATTTTTGTGACGTTTTTGCATGGTCCTATGAAGAAATCCACGATATTGATCCTAGTATATTGGTGCACGAGATACCGACTTATCCTGATGAAAAGCCTGTTCATAAGCGCCTCCGTCCCGTGCATCTTAGAAAGGAAACCACCATAAAGGGAGAGGTTGAAAAAATTCTCAAGGCTGGATTCATATATCCAATTCCTTTGACAAATTTGGTGTCCAATATTGTCCCTGTCAATAAAAAGTAGTGTACTATTCACGTTTGTGTTGATTATTGCGACATCAATCGTGCCTGCCCTAAAGATAACTATCCCACTCCTTTCATTAACCAAATCATTGATGAATGCGTTGGGAGTGAGATATTTTCTTTTATGGATGTTTTTTCTGGGTATAACCAGATTAACATCCTATCGGCCGATCAACAGAAGACTACCTTCATCTGTCCATTGGGAAATTTTTCCTACAAGAAGCTCCCTTTTGTTCTGAAAAATACTAGCGCTAATTTTCAACGCGTGATGTTGTCTACTTTCCATGATATCAAACACATCGTTCAGCCTTATCTGGATGACCTTCCCGCTCATTCAGCTAAGCACTGGGACCATTCTGCTCACCTTTGAGAATTTTTTCTACGCTGTCGACACTATATTATTCAGATGAATCTGCATAAATGTGTCTTTTGCATTGAATCAGACAGACTTCTCGGGTTTGTTGTCTCTAAATAAGGCATCTGTCTTGATCCTCCAAAAGTTGAGGCTATCATTAAATTAACCCCTCCCTCCTCTTTACCTCAGTTGCAGAGCTTACAAGGGAAAGCTAATTTGCTTCGTTGTTTTGTTCCCAATTATGCAGAGCTCGCTAAGGGATTTACATGATTTCTTAAAAAAGGGATCCCATTTCTGTGGGATGAATTTGCTCAAAACTCATTCGATTCTTTAAAGAACGTCCTTAGCAACGTTCCTTCACTGCATCCCCTGAATTACCATCGTGACTATTTCCTTTACTTAGCAGCTTCTTCCGGTACTATTGGTATGGTGTTGGCCCAAGACGACGACGATGGTATTAAACATGTCATTTATTACCTCAATTGCAACCTCATGGATACAAAGACTCGATATGCCCATGTCGAGAAATTGGTTGTGGCTATGGTTCATGTTGTTCAACGCTTTTGACATTACATCCTCCTTCACATGACTACCGTGATCTCCGATTGCAATCCCATGACTTATATTTTGAGCCGTCAGTCACTGGGGGGGAGATATTCTAAATGGATTGTCATTCTGCAAGATTTTGGTTTGGAATTTACTACTGCCAAATCCAAAAAATCACTAGTTTTCGTTGAATTGATATGCCCCCTTTCCTCTGATTTTACCCCTTTCGATCTTGAAGAGCACATTCCAGATGACACTCTCTTCCTTATCAGCAATATCGATCCATGGTACGGTGATATCATCGTGTATCTCTAAACCCAAAATTTCTGATCTAAGTTGACCAAAGCTGATCGTCGATGCATTCGACATCACTCTCAACCCTATCACATTATTGGGGATACTTTATACCATGTTGGCGTCAACTTGATTCTTCGTCGGTGTTTGAATTTCGAAGAGGCTAAGAGAGCACTCAATGATTACCACTCCAGGGAATTTGGCGGTCACATGTCTAGATATGCAAATGCTCAGAAAATCCTCTGTGCCGGTTACTTCAGGCCTTCCATTTTCAAATATTGTATTCTTGTTGTCCGCAAATGTCACGCTTGCCAGATTTATCAGCAGAAGATACACACCCCACTCCCACCTTTACACCCAGTTATTACACAGTTATGAACCTAATGGTGAGTTAGTAGATCTGCAAGGTATCTGTTTAGGTCGTATAACCAACAATGTTGCTGAGTACAGTGCAGTCATAAAACTTCTATCAGAAGCAATCACTCTCGACACTAGAGAATTGGTTGTAAACCTGGATTCACAACTTTTTGTCCTACAACTCAATGGGAAATATTCCCTCATACACCCTCAAATTTTGAGAATGTATCTATGTGTTTGTCTTTTAGAAAGGAATTTTGATAACATTACATATTAGCATATTTCGAGACACATGAATACATTAACAGATGCATTGGCTAATTATGTTTTAGATAGTCATTTGCGAAATTTGTAAATATATGATCATGTATAAAATAGGAAAATATAGCATCTATATATATATATATGTCGGTATTGTTTGCAAAAGTTTTTAATTACATCATAACCCAAAAAATATCTGTTCTGGTACATAAAGGGATTTGCAGGTCCCAAAAACTACAACTGCAGCTAAACTAGACTAATAAGCATGGTGCTCAAGATAGCAAATCACTAATCGAATGACTCGAGTTAGTAGCCAATGAATGTGATCTGATACCCCTACAATATGACTCTGGTAACAGTGGGTAATATCCTAAACATGAGCGTACTCCGGAATCCCAGTAGTCAAAGCTTCCACGTTACGAGAAATATCTTATTCAACATCTCCTCCCTTCTCTTACGGAGAAGCCTCGAACTCTCTCACCACTCTTCTGGCAATAGGGGACATTCCAGCTGGTATTTTTGGTCCCACATCTGCAACACATAATTTTAAATATCTGAACACACACACACACACACACACACACACACACACACACATATATATAATATAAACATGCAAAAGTTAACAAAAAATATGTTTTACCTTTGTCATCACCTTATGGAAGTGGAAGGTCTGGGTCTCCTCCGAAGTCAGTCCTAGAATATGGCCAGTACTCCACGAAAATGATCTGACACATCAACCACACAAATAAAGCATATTTGTATGATATATGTTGCCCGTCTCCTGAACGAGGCATCAACTTGGTTGATATGATCAGATGTGGATCCCGTGGTGCTGGCACGATTACTTCCACCCATTGGAATTGGAATAACGGTACTTGTTCCAAGAAGAATGCTATTAAGATCGAACCATACCCAAATTTATTAAGCCGACTATTTTTTTCATTTTGAGAGCTGCTTCTTCATATTTTCTAGCACTGCTTCCACCCAGTTAAAGATGGTAGGTGACATACAGTCAATGAAATTTTGGAGTTGAGAATTGGCAGCCTCGTGTGGTGCTTGTGCCTCATCAACACGTGTGATGGTGTACATGATTACTTTGAGTGGAAATTTTTTCACACTTCTTATATCTACCTTCCCACTGGAAGCTTTGACTGCCTCTGGACACACCCTCCTTATGAGCATATCCATACTTTCACCCATGATCCGGATCCCTTCCAGACAAGCCTGTCATCCTCTCTGTGATAGGCTGGTAACAAAGTAAATATCAGCCACCTCGATTTATAGCTCTTGGTTGCCAACAATAAATCTCTCCCATCTTGTGTTCCAAATGCTCACCAAGTACTGCAGTAATTGCGGTTGGGATCGGTGTTGATTAGTGCACGATCAGCGTCTTGGATCACCCACAATCTACTCCTAAAGAATCAAGGTAAACAAGGGTAAAAAACCTCTTCCTAGACTTGTGAAGGTAAAAAGTGAAAATGTTTTTACTTTTCTCATTTTTATAAGTGTTCAAGTCACTTTTAGGGTTTTTTTCCATATTTTAATATATTTTAATGGATTTTACCTTGAAAACAGATAATGGTTTTATTCTCTTGTAGAAACAGGATTAATTTTTTTACGAATTATATGAACACGAGTTCTAGTTTATTACTTTTTTTAGTCTCGGTAAAAATAAATGAAAAATTCACCCCCTCGAGTTATCTTTCAGCTCTTTTATGACTCTCGAAACATGAAAATATTGACGAGTTCTTGTCATTTTAAACTCATTAAAATCCATGAAATGTCATTTACCAAGTGTATGTTTACCCCTTTTTTGGGGTGGGATAAATTGTTTACAAAAAAAGGAATACCTTAGTCAATCGCGGCTAAGAGGCTCTCTCTAACTTTGTTTTCTAACTTTTCAGATTCGAGGTACTATCTATAAAAAGGGCCATCTGGAGTTTTATTTTTTCCTCTTTTCAAAATCTCTAAACATGAAAATATGTCGAGTTTCACCTTTGCCAGACTCGTTAAAATTTAAACTACATTGGACCCGTCACCATGACGATACCGAGTTCCTCGTTCCTAGGGCTCGTAAAATGTACTAGGATCGATTTTTCCGAAGGAAAAAATTATATGACAAGCATATGCTATCCCCTTCAAGCTTGTATTATAAAATAATTGGTGTGTTATCACTCCACCAGATTCCCAAGGCTAAGGAAGGAATCCCAACAGAGGTAACCACAAACCAAGCTTTTGACTTGACAACTAGCCCTATCAAGCCAGAGAGGGCTCTCTCCAAAAAGGGTCACAATCAGGAGGGCTGAAAAAGTTAGGATTTTAGGCTAGATAATGAGTGCAAGGGGTTGTTTTGATTTTTTTTTGGTTGGGTATATCAACAGATAATGAAATAGGTCAAGGAAAACTAGGTTAGGGCTAAAGAGTGAGGGTTGCAGGAATGAATGGGGCAAGGTAGGTATAATGTCAATCACTTGAGGCAAATGGTTATGGGATGGTTCATAAAATGTAAGAAGGTTGAGGGAAGCATATAATATGAATTTCTCTCAGACAGAAGACATGAAACAAATTATGACCAGTTATCCAAAACAGAGCATGACTAGCATGAATTCTAAATCTCACACTTATAAAAGATCATATCATAGAAATGGAAAGGAAATGAAAAATACATTCACACATATGAAACTAAAGAGGAAACAATGAAGGACATTTAATACCACATGTATCCCATAAATATAGCTGCAACTCCTCTTGTATTAATGGCCAAAACTGAATACAAAGTCTTCTCGATCCACAAAGAAAAATGAAACTAATTCCAACTCCAACCCACCTTTGAAAATGAGTCAAAATTTACAATATATAGTCCTTAAACAACCTCTCCCAACCTAAGGGGTCGAATCCATGAGAGGAGGAGCTGATCCACTAAAATCTAAACTGAAACCTAGAGTGTAGGGTGGTCAAAGTGACTCATCCCTAACTTTTGTGAACTGATTCATTACACCTCATTTAGTTCATTTACCTAATGTATTTACGCTAGGTAAAAGTAAAAAAATGATATTTACATTAATATTGACCATTTAAATAAGTAAATTCCTCATTTTCCAAGGTAAAAGTCAAACTGGAGTGAAACTCAAAAAATTGCTGAACACTGTAAAAAACACAATTTGCTTGTCAAACGCACAACGTCCAGGTAGAAAACATGAAATTTGTTCAAGGCTGGTTTTGAGTGCCTTCCCGGTGTCAATATCAGCTATATGATAGCTCATTGGAAAGCTACTTGAGTCTAGTTTCCAAAACTACCTCCATTTTTCAAAAAATTTCTCATTAACCGTATCAAAAACCACTTCTTCCAATACTAGTAAACACACTGCGTCCAGGGTGCAGAAATACAGAGTGCTGTTGCAGGAAAATTTTGGAGACCTTCATAAACTCAAAATTGATATCATGATAGCTCATTGGAGATATTATTCTGTCTACTTTCCAAATATACATTTTTTTTTTTTTTTTTTTTTTTTTTTTTTTTTTTTTTTCTGATTGGAATTTATTTTACTTTCCAAAACTTAATTCTCCCAAAATTAGTCAAAAAGTGTTGAATGAGGGTGCAAAAATGAAGAGTGTTGTTGCAAGAAACTTTTGGAGGCCTTCCTCAACTCCAAATTAAGCTCATGATAGCTCATTGGAAATATATCTCTGTCTAGATATCATTTGACTCATCAAGAAAATTATTTGGACACTCTAGATATGAGAAAACATGATTTTCCCAAGGTCACTCTAGAAGTGCAACAACTCTCTTGCGGCACCTATATTTTTGACATTTCTCTAAAACCATGACACCTATGTAAAAAATAGAGGAGGTTTTTCTTCCTTGGCCTATTATGGAAAAAAATGTCTCTCACGTTTGTCACATTCATCTTTTTTTGTTTAGAAACACAGTTTGAATAAAAATCGACCCTATGAGTGGCAAATGACTTCTCAAAAAATGATGGAGACATGATTTTTATGAGCTGAAATGACCTCATACTTACTGATATGACCTAACTTATGTCTCCTCTGCTCAAATGTCGTGTTTCCATAGCAAACCCTAGCTCAGTGGGAGAGAAAATCAGGGTTTAGTGCTTATGAACAATGATGACTTTGGCAGCTTTGGGAAAAGAAAAATCCCTTTGACATTTGATCAATTTATGAACTAAAAGCTCTTTAATTTTGAAATTTTATGTGTTGGAATGTGGAACTTTGAGTTGGTAGCGTTTGGGACACTGAATAATTATTACATTTGAATTGACATAAAATTACATGAATAGATAAAAATTACATCTTGGAATGAAATTCACACTTGAAATCAAATTACAACTTTGGAAACCATCTTGGAGGTAATATTTACTTGGTAAAGAGACATTATTGGGATCACTCTCATAATTTTCTGACCTTATGCAAATGAAATGGTGCATTTTTGGACCTTGAAATACAAAACCCTAATGACCTAATGAGACTTTGAATAACCTGACTTCCATGGTTGAATTTAACTAAGACAATACATGTTGAAATGAGATTTTCATAGGTGTTATTATGATCAAGAAGACATGAAGGTGAGTTAGAAAATGTGATCTTCTGAGGGAGGGTGAAGTTTTATTGAGGAAGGCTACCATCAGTGAAACAATTTTTAGCATGACCTAATAGAATAATATAAAAATTTCGAAATGAGACACCTAAAATGAAAAATGAAGGAATGATATTGATCACTGATGGAAGAATGCATATTCTAAAATTAACATGGTGCATTCACCATAAATGGTGGGGGAAAATGGAAGTATTTATCAGTTGCGTCGGTAGTATGTCGCTCTTGAACATGACACATCCTCTGTTTTGTGTCGGGTTGGGAAAATCCTACATTCATCACTTTGCCTCCATGGGTTTGGGAAATTTGTTTGCCTCTCATTCAATTATCAATTTTGCCCACATGACCTCTGATTCCATTTTAGTTAAATACTACCAAAATCCAAAGTCATGTCGCTGATATGTTCAAGAGAAGTTCCTTATGTATTTTATTCATTACCTAGTTCTCTGTTTAGTCTTGATTCATTATTTTATTATTTTTTCTGTCTCGTGTCGATGACACGGGATACATCATGGCCCTCCTTCGACGTGTCGCTTCCTCTCGACTTCATGTCATTATCTAGGAAGTTGATCTAGAGATTTCTTTTCAGTACCTTAGAGTCTGCATGCCTTAATGGTAGGTCATTCACATTCCACGATAGGCTCACATCATTGGCTGTCGATCGAATGATTCCACGAGTGTTCGACTTCAATTCCTTATTCACATCTCGTGGATTGTACTGCTGGTATCTTGAGGGCCATTGTCATTATTGGTGATCTCTCTTGCGTCTGTTAATATTTTACATCATTGATTGTTAATCATGCAATTTTATTGCATGTTCAACTTCAACTCAGTCATTCACATGCTTGAATTTGTACTTGATCAGGTTTTGATGGAGCGCAAGACCTTGAATTTTGTCTGATAAAGTACAGGTTGCGAGGAAATATGTATTGTTCATGATTTTACACTCGACTCTTCTATCTGGATGGCTGCAACCATACATGAGTCCATATTGGTGATCCTCCTTGTTGTTGGATGGTTGTGTCCATGCCACAGATCCTGTTACATGATCTCTTTTACGGATGGCTACATCCATACCTTATGTCATGTGTTTATCTCATATATTTCAGTTATGTATAAATGTGCTTGATTTCATAGGTTTTCCGACGATGACGTCTTGGTCCTGGCACTTACTCGTAAATCATTTCACTCCTCACTCATTCGGCCTTCATGCTTTAGGTGGAATATATTACACAACATTTTGCCATTGTCCGTGTACTCCCTGTTTCTGAATCATGGCGGACCTTAACAATGATCCCTATGTTTCTTTTCCATCATGAAAACATGCCATTACATCCATTACAGTATGGAGTTCAAACTCTCTGTTAATCATTCCTGGAGTAGCTCCTTAGAAACATGCTTATTTGGAGAAACACGTCCCTTATTTGTCTCACCCGTGCCAATGACTCATCTTAAGCCTATGAGCAATGTCGATCGACACTAGTATGGAGATCACACCCACGCCGATCCACTACTAGAAAGTTTTTTTAAATGGAAACACAACTTCATGATCTAGAAGCTTCGTGGGTGGAGAGTTGGTTGTTTGTTCATAGGGATAGGGTTGAGCTTCTATGTTTTGGTCTCTTGTTCCTACAAAATAGGAACCACACAAGGACATAAGACATTTCCCCACCTTAATTGGATCCATGTTCCCTCTCCCCTTACTATAAGATGGACATCCTCCCATGCCTCTCTAGTTAGAACATAGATAGAAGAATAACATAGAGAGAATTGTTGCTATAGGAATTGAAGGAGAGTTGAGACCTTTGGCCTTCTCGTACAGAGTTGAAACGAGTACTTTGGAGACGTGCCTGGATCCGGACCTTTTTAAAGAGAGCTTTGACATCGAGATGCAGTTTGTAAATCCTCCTCTTATATTAATATGATACAACTGATTCTTTCTCTCCATTCTTGTCTATAATGCATGATTAGATTTCTAGTACTCCTTGATCAACTAGATATATTTTTTAATGTAAAATGCATGTTTTCCTTTCACATTTTGTGTTGTTTGATCTCTTGTGCAGGTAACTAAGTGCTGGCGAAAACGAGGATCTAGCTAAGAAGATAAAAGGATCAAAGGACTTGGGCGAGGAGCAACATCAGATTGAGGTAGGTCATCTCCATACAATCTGTGTTCATTTACAATCTAGGAAAGTAGGTTTTAGATTGTTCCCTTTCTTAGTAGACCCATCCTAGGGCTAGAGGGATCGCCTCTATCTGCTTACAAGGATGATGCTGGTGGTTCTAACCAGCAAAAAAAGTTAGGGAAATTATATGAGCCTATAGGTGGAAGACCCTACCAGCGAGGTAGAGGTAGAGGTATAGGTAGAGGAAGAGAGTCGGTCTACAGATGCTACAAATGTAACAAACTAGAAAATCGATCCTATGAGTGTCCTGATACTGAGAATGTAGGGCAAAGAGGAAACTATGTTGCACAAGGAGAGCGGGCAGAAGCATAAGCTCCTATAGTGGATAATGTATCTGAGGTTGGAGAAGCTCTTCTCATGAACAAGGTGCTATTGAAACCAGAGAGGGAAGTGGTAGAGCCTTCACAAAGGAAAGGTTTGTTTCAAAATACATGCAAAGTCCAAGGGAAATTTTGCAAAGTAGTTATTGATAGTGGAAGCACCGAAAATTTGATATAGTGAAAAGTCCAAGGGAAATTTGCAAAGTAGTTATTGATAGTGGAAGCACCGAAGAAGGTCAAGCATCAAACACCCTACAAGGTGTCATGGTTGTATAAAGGACACTAATTGTTGGTTACTGATCAAAGTGAAGTGACTTTCCAAATAGGCAGATATCAAGACAAAGTGACTTGTGATATCATGCCTATGGATGTGTGTCATGTTCTACTGGGAAGACCTTGGAAATTTGATAGGAAATTAGTGCATGATTGAAGCAAGAAATGTTATAAGTTCAAGATGGGTGGTATTCAACATACTTTGCTACCTTTGAAAGGGAATGAAGCTACAAAGAGTGAGCCAAAAACTCTATTTCTTGGTGGAAAAGAGTTGTTACAGCAAATGGAAGAAGAAGAGGTGAGTTATGCCATGTTTTGTAAGCAAAAAAGTGAATATGATAATACTTTCATTTCAGATCTGCCAATGGAAATTAAAAATATGTTTGAACAATAACACATAAGCATGGATTTTGTGTTGCAGTTGCCACACAGTTAGTCTAAATAAGTAATGAAACTTACCATGGCCACTGGTGGAATATAGAGTGGGGTCTGCTGCTGTGGAGAGTCCTTTTCTGAGTGGCTTTATGAAGCACCATTACTTGTGGATGAAGAACCGTCACCACCACCTGTGGATGAAGCACGATCACTGTCTGCGGCAATTCCTCTGCTGAGTAAGTGTTTGCAATGCATCGGTATTGAGTGAGTGGGGTTTAGGTGGGGTATTTCAGTTGAGTGCAGGGAGACCAGGCCAGCGCACACAATGAGTTAATGGGTTGAGGGGAAGGGTGTGGGGTTGGGAAGAATTCACATAAGGGCGCGAGAATTAGAAGTAGTGTTGGTTTTTTGAATTTTTTTAGATTTTTTTTTTATTATTTTTTTATTATTTTTAATTTTTAATATTTTTTATTTAATATATATTGTTATATTTATGTTTAATTTTATATATAGTTTAATTTTTCCATTCACTAGTTCTTCCATTGCATTTTTTCCTCTCACCTCTAGCTCGATGAGTTTCCATATGAATATCAATTTAAAATAATTTTCCATAAGAATATCTTAGAAAAAGTTCTTTAATATTGAAGGTAAATGAAAGAGAACAAACCAACTGAAGATATATAAATACATACCTCATACATTTCAACATTTTTATCATTAATATTCTTCTTCATCCAACTCATCATCCGTATGATCATGTTCATAAATCATGTTCAAAGGATTGGCCATGTCAGTATCATGATCATGATCATCTATATCATGATCCAGAACATCCTCTCCCACATTTGTTTCGACCTGTTCAAGTTCTTTGTCTGCCATATTGTCAATATCATCTAGTTCTTCGAGAACATTTTTTGGATTAACATATCCTTGAACTTCTTCAATGTATTCTTTTGACGCATGAATCCCTTCCTCCTCTACATCATCTTCTTATTCAATATCATCTTCTTCCGCTACATTATACTTTACCAACCTTCCTCTTGGATGATACCTAACAACATAGGATCAGCCTGCTTTACCTGGAACCTCTGAGTAAAATACTTGTTTGCATTGCCTTGGAAGAACATAGGGCTTTGAGCCTGGCTCAACATTCCTTGTATTAACCATGGTAAATTCATTAGCATGTTGAATAGCAGTTTTATCGGGATCACGTTCATTGATTCGTAGCCTGTACCATTTGACATCGAACAAAACTAATTTGAAGGATTTAAAGTCACACTCAAGTATATCATCTAGATACCCATAGTATTGATTTATAAATACTTTTACATGTCTACCAACTCTAGATGCAATGTTCTCTACCTGAAATACTGTAGTTATCCCACTATCTGAAATTTTCCTTTTTTTATTCAACCTTTTGATACAAAATTTATGACCATTACACCACATTTCCTTGCGGTGTTTCAACTTTAATATGAAAAACACGTAAAAAATACATTGTCATTATTTGGTAAACATATTTATACTTGGAAATTTTGCAAATTAATAAAAAATAACGCTATATGCATCAATATAATTGTAAAAAAAATAAGTAGTATAGGTGAATTATATGCTTGCCTGGTAATGTACTAAACCATGTGCTAAATAAATTTCCCTCTGTGTAAGATTGGTATCTCCATTACGTTCAACTTCTTTGACCAATGTAGAAACACCATACCATGATAACCTACCATTATTAGCTTCTTTGCATCGTTCAATCCATACCTTCTGTTATCGCTCCTCCAGATCTCTAAAGACTGAGAAAGAGTCCAAATAGAGGTAACCACAGACCAATATTTTAGCTTGGTAGCTATACCTACCAAACTGGAGAGGGATCTCTCCAAAAAATCACAGCCAAGAGGGCTGGATGAAAGGGTTTTAGTATAGGTATGAGTACAGGGGTTTGTTTGTTTGAATTGAGTTGTTGGATGAGGATTAGGTCAAAGAGGCTAGGTCAGGGAAAATAAGATTAGGGTTGCAAAGATTCAATGGGGCAAGGTAGGTAGAAAATATAACTCTTTAGGGTTTCAGGGTGATATGGATCAGACTGATGAGGAAATGGAAAGAGAAAGGCTAAGCACAATTTTTTTTCTAAACTGAAGAAGGTGAAAAACTATGAAGATATTCCCAAAACAGAACATGAGAGATGTATTATGTTTATAAACTTGAAAACCAACATATCCTAGAGATGAAATGGATAGTGAAACAAAACATTTATACATAGTGAAACACAAGAAAAAACAATGCTAAATTTCGATACCACGGGTATCCCAAAGAAATAGCTGCAACCTTTTCATTAATTTCCTGCCAAATATTGATTACATTGGAGTCTCTAATCAATGAAAAAACATCCAACCTCTTAAATCAGTCCAAAAGTAAAATATATAGACAAAAAACAACCTCTCTCAACCTCAGGGGTCGAATCCTTGAGTGGAGGATGTGTTCCACCAAAAACTGAGCTGAATACCTAGAGTGTAGGGAGGTCAAACTGACTCACCCCTCACTTTTTGCATACTGATTCATTACATGTCATCAAAACTTTTCACCTAATGTATTTATCTCTAGGTAAGTCAAACACATAATAATTACTTTTAAATTTGTGATTTACATTGGCAAAAATCCCATTTACCATGGTCAAACTGAAAAAAATTTGAGAAAATCAGGAAATATCAGCAAACTGAAAAATGTGTCGAAAGCACAGCGCCAACTTCAGCTCCATTTTTTAGGGGGTTACAAGTGTCCAAATTGAGCATATGATAGCTCATTGGAAATATTGTCCAATATAATTTCTAGATATATTCATGGTTTCCAAAACGATGGTGTTTTGACCCTCTAAAAATAGATTCTACCAAGACTGGTCAAAAGCACAACGCCAGCCTCCAAAACAGGGCAGAAAGGTCATTTTTGGAGTGTTTTTTGACGTTTTGACTGCCTCTTTGACCCAAAAAATCTTAGAAAATTTGTTTTCTTGACTGTAAATTTCCTTCTGAATCCAATGGTGTTAACCATTTATTCATCTAAGGTCCCTAGGAAAAGCACAACGCCCTAGGTGTTGCGCTTTTGCTAGTGTGACTGTGCTAAAGTACTGAAAATGCAAAAAGTTCCCAAAATTTCAAACTTTGCCCAAATTTATTCAATTTTTTTGTTATGTGGGATATTGATGAATTGTATTAGGCAATGAGAGATGCCTTAGAAATAATATCAATATTTTCCCCTTCATTTTTCTTGGTTAGGGTTTCAAGTCTTGATTTTGCTTGTTTGAGTTTTGAGCTTGCAATTAGATTTTTCTTGAAGAAGTGTTTTTCCCTAATCCTAAATATGTCATTATCCTTGTTTTCCTTCTCCAAGAGCTTATAAATATGCTTTTTGGCCCTGTCAAGCCATTGCTCTTGGTTCTCATTGACAATGATGGCAAACTATTCATTCAAAGTGAGTTGATTAGCAAGCTCGACCTCCTTTTGTCTCTCTAGTTCTATAGCTCATTTTAGCCCTTTAGCCCTAGGTCTTCTTCTTGGAACCTATTATTATTATTCATTTGTGTCACCAAGCCTCATCAAGCAATGCCTTTGCCTTGTTTTCTTCTCTTTTTTCCTTGAGAAGCTGAATTTCCATGATGACCTACTTGGTCTTGAGTTGTTCATTTTCTTGCTCATAGTATGCAATGACAAACTTAGATCTCTCTAAGTTGGTTTGAAGCTCACTGATTTGGGAATCCTTCTGATTGATCATCAAATTGTAGGCCACAACATCATGCTCATAATCTAAATTAGTAAGGCCAAAATCAGTCTCTGTCTCATGAAGGTCATCATCCTCATGTACACCTTCCTCTCCCATCTTTTGTTTGCCCTTCTGTACCTTCTTTTTTGGTGAAGAAGACATGGCCTCTCCCAAAATTTGTGGGCAAAACAACTGCCTATGCCCTCTCTGATATATCTTTTCCAACATGATGATTTTAGCCTCTTTAGGCTTGTTGACCTCAACTCTTCTAGGTGACTCATCATGCTCATAAAATGGCGATGATGGTGGTGATGGTGATGGAGTAGGTGAAGTGGAGTGAGGTGGAGGCATATATGCAGCTGGGTGAGATGAAGAAGGTAAATATTTAGCATGTGGAGCTTGTGGAGTAGTGAAGATATCATTTGCAATGAAGGGGTCCCATGAGATTCCCACTTGATCAAGGTGATGGAGTACAATGATCTTGATCAATGAATGGTGGAAGAGGCTATTCATCTACTGGTGATAGTCTCTCTTTTTCACAATGTAAGACATTTTATCTATGCTCCTTAAAAGAAGGTATGGGATATTGAGAAATCTCACTCTTGTGAAGTGCATCAGCAATCTAATGTGGTATTTATAGAGCCTAGAAATCCTCCCTTCACAAGAGAAGTACTTCATGATGATCTTCATAATGGGTGCATACCTATCAAGAAGGTATCTAAAAGGGAAAACCCTCCTCATTTCATTACTGTATCTGGGTTTAATGAATGGTTCATAGTATTGATCCTCCAAATCGATAGATTTGAACCATCTCTCTCCCATATTTGGAATCCCTGTGTCAGCATCAATGACAGAGGTAGATGTACTGAAGGTCACACCAACAAGGGTCACTTGATTGTTTCTGAGGTTTGAAGTGAAAAATATACTCAACATGGGATGATGTTGGACCCTTTGAATCATGTTGAAAAACTCAAGGAACCCTACATATTCAAAACAAATAAGAGTCATGGGAGAGGCCCTCAATTCATTTGTGTTGGTGGGCTCTAGTCTTAGGATTATTCATCCTTTGTGTGGCCTCTCTTGTTGTCTTCCCTCATCCTCTAATCTATCTTCCTCCTTTTCCACATATTCTTTGTCTTCCTCCATTGTGTTTTGGTGGCCTAGAAACCCTATGGATAAGGTAAATGGGAATGGGGAGTGAATATGGGTCTAGGGGATACGAATAGCTCTAGGAAAATTTAGGGAGATGGGGGAAGGGATTAAGGAACTGTGGGAGGTGATGGGAGGTCAACATATCAATGGAGTTGAAAATGAGAATTTAATTATAGGTTTAGGGAAGGGGCTGCCTAGGAATGTAGAAGCCTAGGACTTAGGGTTTCTAGGAAAAGGGACTTAGGGATTTGGGAATGATAGTGTAAGGTTAGAGATGGGTTGAATAGTGATGTAGGAATGTATTGTAGGTTTTATGGGCAATAAATTGAGAGTGAGGGAGTGATACTAGGGATTTCCACTAGACACTTAGTTAATTTTCTTCATGAAGAAAAACACCATAAAAATGACATTTAGGAAATCAAGGAGGAAATGATTTTGTATTACTTACTTGATAAAGGAGGAAACAAGCTTATGTTGAAAATTTGGAAGAGTTTGAGGGTGTTTTGTGGCTTCTAGGGCTTGCTGGGAAAAATCACAGTGCCAAGCCTAGGAGCGCAGTGCCTGAAGTGAAAATGGCAGCGCCAAATGCTCTAAGTGCAATCCCTGTTGCCTATGCACAACGCCACCCTCCTCTAAGTGTAGCGCCTCAAAAATGTTCTCTTTGGCTCTGCATTTTGACTTTTTCATGTTGAGGGAGTGCAAACTCAACCTTTGGATGTGCATATGAGTTTGAATGAGATGTTTTAGTGGTGTTTATACTTCATTAAATTGATGATTTTGGGCCTTGAGACCCACTTTCTTCCTTTGTTATTTACTTAACCTTTTGAAACTTTACCCTTTACTTGACTCTTTCCTTTGACAATTTTATCTTTTGATGACCTTTGAGAATCCTTTTAATTTGACTTTTTGGTGGTTTGGCATCTTTGGAACTTTGAGTTAGCAGCTTGGGATGGTGAAATTATTACATTTTGAAAGACATAAAATTTCATAATGAAAATATTAAAAATTACATGATGAAATAAGCATTTCTCTTTACAGTTCATCTTCACATGGTGAAGAGATGTTATTTGATCCCCCTTTACTTGCTGGTCTTATGCAGTGGAAATGAAGTTTTATTAGACCATGGAAACCCTAATGACCTAATGGCAACCTTGAAAAACCCTAAAAGACCTAATGAGACGTTGAAGAACTGAAATTCATAATGGCATGAATGATGTGATGACATGATGATACTGAATTCATGAATGGTCTATAATCAACAAGGTATGAAACTATGCCATCAAGTAATCAAATTTCAGGAAGAGTGATGTTCTTTGGACTAGGGCTACCATCAGTGACTAAATTTTTGCATGACCTAGTGGAATGATAAAAAAATTCCGAGTGGGATCCCTAAAATGATATGACAAGATGATTTTTTGATCAATGATGGAAGGATGCAAATAATGACACTTACATTGGCCTTATTGGGGATGATAGCTCTAAAAGAGGTTTCAAGAACACTGTAGACCATAAAGCCTAATCCATTTGGGCCAATATGGTCAAAAACTCAGACTAATAAATATGACCGAAAACTGATAACTCAAAAGAAATAGAGTGACTTAAAAAAAACTCAAATGACTTAAAATTAACTCAATACTGACTTACTTGACTAAAAACTAAACTTTTGAAAATGGCAGAAAATCAGTGAAGCTCCATGGCCTTCACTTCGAGCTCCGACTCCAGTGATTCTCTACTTCACACTTGCAGAAAATGTAACTAATATTTCAATGAAATGGAAAACTGATTTAGAAATGTACTTCATAAAATATAGTGGTTAAGGAGCCTACCATTGACTGGTCCTCCTAAACACTCTTGTCCATTCATCTCTTCAAGAAAATAAGCATTTTGTCCCTGACAAGTAGAAATCTGATATGGCACTTTCCATAGATTCTCAAATTTTCCATGCTTACCCTTATCCTCACTTGGCATCCCAGCGGAGTACTACATCTCCAACCTTGAAGCTATCTTCCTTGTTTTCTGATTGTAGATCTCCTTTATCTTGTCATGGAGTTTTGAAGTATTCTGAAATACCTCATCTCTCATCTGCTAAAGGTGTATCATTTGATTAATCGAGCGTTGTATGTCATTTTCCTCAGTCCCTGCTTCTTGCAGCAATTTCATTACTGGGACTACTAATGATGAAGGAAACATAGTATCGACACCATACACAACTTGAAAATGAGACATACCAATAGAATTCTTACTAGTTACCCGATCTGCCCACAATGCGTTGATCAGCTTCTTATGCCAATTCTTTTTATTTGCCTCTAACATTTTCTTAATGATACTGATCAAGGATTTATTAGAGGACTCCACCAATCCATTACCTTGTGGGTAGTAGGTTGTAGAGTGTCCCAACTTAATGTTATATCTTTCACAAAACTTAGTCATCTTCTTAGACTTGAATTTTGTCGCGTTATCTATGATAATCTTAGTAGGACAACCAAAACGAGACAAGATATTGGTTTCTAAAAATTGAATGATGACAAAATCTGTTGCTTGCCTAGTTGGGATCACTTTGATCCACTTTGTAAAGTAATATTTGGCTGTCAATATCCAATTGTGTTGTGCAGATGATGTTGGGTGAATCTCACCTATGAAATCTAGGCCCCACTACTGAAATGGTGCATGTGCTGAAATAGGTTGAAGAGGTAATGGGAGAAGCTTTCTCTTACCTTGAAAAACTTGATATTCGTGGCAACTCATTACTATTTTGTAAAAAACTGCAAAAAGTTTCGGCCAATAATATCCTGATCTCAATATTTTTTTGGCTATGGTCTTCCAATATAGGTGGCCCTCACAATCTCCTTTGTGGAAGTCATTCATCACTTCCTTAGATTCTTTTTCGACCAAACAGTTCAGCAACACACCTCCGGGATCCTTCCAATAAAGTGCATTATCCAATTTGCAATACTTTGAAGCTTTGAGCTTTAAAGATCTACCTTGACTCTTAGTTATGCCTACAAGAGGATTTAGGTGCTGCAAAACATAAACAATATCAAAATATCATGGAGATGACAAAAAGATATCAGATACTTGAATGAGATTCACTTCTTCTTCATTATCATACAAGGCTGAAATCAGGTTGATGTCTAGAGCATGAAGGTTTGACTCAGCCATGAACTTGGATAAAGTTATTTACTTGCTTATCATCCTAGAATAAATGCCAATACCGCAAGTTATCGAGAACAATGGGCCAGTGTTTCACATGAATCTCAAACTTCCTATTTGAATAGCTGGGGACATTAAAAGTGCTTGCAGATTTAGCCAAGGAATCTGCCATGAGATTCTAATTCCTTGGAATGACTGTAAGTATACATTCCTGAAACATCTTCAAAATATCTAGTACAACATCCCTATATTGTCTCATTCGAGGATGGTTAGCTTGATATTCACCTTTAACTTGTTTGATCACAAGTTCTGAATGACCATAGACATCAGTCCTTCTTGCTCCCAATTTCTTCAAGATTTTTAGGCCAGTAATTAGTACGTCATACTCCACCTCATTGTTAGTGTAGTCAAAAGCTAACTTGTAAGAGCATAATCTAACATTTGTAGGAACCTTATTGTGATGATGAAAAGGGCTGCAGACCCAAATGCCAATGCCTGTCCTGTCTTTCCCCAGGGCACTATCAAAGTCCATGGACCATAGACCATTTTCATCCTCCAAGTGTTGAAACTCTTATTTTTGTTTTGGCTCAATTTTCTGAACTATTTCTTCATGCTTTTCCAAACTTTCTTCCGTTCTTTCTAATGGTTGTTCTGATGAGCTCGACAGATTCTATTTTTCCTTTTTTATAACTTCTCTGATGCAATTATGAATCTCTGGAACATCTTCTACATCTACAAGCTGGCTATCTACATCACTTAAGCCGCTATCGTTAAACAAAATGAATGACTCTAAATCTGTATATACAACATTTATCGGATGATTGTTGGGATTTTATTTGCTTGTGATCATATATTTCATCTTTGTTTATGTTGGGTATGTGTTATATTCTTTCCACGACTAGTCACGCGCGCGGGGGGGGGGGGGGTGATAGCCCCTCTTGTATTTTGCAGAAGCGATATCCAGAGGGGTCATTAGGGCCTCAAATGGCTCCGGATGTTCAGGACCCGAAAAAATGCTAAAAAATAGTAAGTTGTGCCGAAACTGAAAAACTGAAAGAGGCAATGGTGGGGCCAAAAGTGGAATAGGCGGGTGGCCACCAACATCCACCTGGATCATTCCTCCCCCCTTAAGAAGCAATGGTCCCCATTGCGTTGAGTTCTTCCATGAGATGAGGAAAATTTTGCTGAACTTGGTCCCTGGTGAACTACTTTCCTTGGTGCAGGAGTTGGCCAGCTTTGACAACCCGATACAGTTGGATCTTCTGTTGGCGAGTGTTCTTGATTTGCATGTCCATGATACAATTTGTGGTGGCCTATTCCATGCAGTCTGGGTTTAACTCTGTTGGTGTGAGTTGTTCTGCAATGTCTGAGGTGTCCAGTAGAGGTGGGAAGTAAGGACGAAGGCGATCCACATTGAAGACTGGGTGCAGACCAAGGAATGGTGGAATACTGAGCTCGAAGGAATTGTTCCCTACGGCCTTGGTGATGGTGTACGGCCCGTATCGGAGCGGGCGAAGCTTGCGGTGGGGTCCAGTGAGGCGCTCCTTCTACAAATGTAGCCATACTTTGTCGCCCACCTGGAAGTTGTGTGGCACCCGGTGTTGATCATGGTGTTGCTTGTACTTGGCATTGGCTCTGTCCAATATATCATGAACCTGTTGGCGGATGTGTTGAATGCGCTCGATGAAGCTACTTGCTTTGTCAACTTCAGACTGGACGTGCACTGAATCGGCCTGAGCAGCTGCAAATGGCATGGCTACGTCAATAGGACATAGTGGCTGGAATCCCAAGCCCACCTGAAAGGGGCTATGGCCAATTGAACTGTGGAGAGCCCGGTTATAACTATGTTGTACATAAGGGAGGCTCTCGTCCCATGTGCGTGGATGCTTTGAATTGTACATGCGCATAATGTGTACAATCATTTTGTTGACGACCTCTGTCTGGCCATCTGTTTGGGGATGGAAAGCTGTGGACTTGGTGAGCTTTGTGTCCAACATTGACCAGAGGCTGGACCAAAATGTGATGAGGAACCTGCTATCTCGATCTGATATGATAGACTGTGGGATCCCAAAGTGCACTCACACTCGTTCAAAGAAGAGTTTAGCAGTGGCTTCTGCTGTGATATTCTTCTTACAGGCCGCCATGATGGCCATCTTCGAGAATCTGTCAACGACCACGAAAACACAGTCATTTCCATTCTTAGTAGAAGGCAGGCCCGAAATGTAATCCATGGAGATGGATTCCCACGGTCGACTAGGGGTAGGTAGTGGAGTATATAGGCCTTGCTTCTTGATGGTCGGTTTGGCAATGGCACAAGCAGTGCAGGATCTGATGTGCTTCTCGACATCCTTTTGAAGGTTCGGCCAATAGAAATACTTCTGCAGGATTGCTACTGTTTTCTCGACCCCGAAATGCCTAGCGACTCGACTGTAGTGTGCTTCCCATATCATCTTGGCATGCTCGCTTGAAGGAACACAAAGGTGTCCCAGGTGACATAAAAGTGCATCTTGGAGGTGAGAATTTGGAACTTGCGTGCCCCCCAAGAGTGCCTTGTAAGTGTGGCCGAATTCTGGGTCACTCTCATAGAGAAGCGGCCAATCAGAAGTCTCGTGCCCACAAGAGTTGAGCACGGTGGTGAGCGCCACGATCGGTGGTCGGCTGAGGCAGTCTGCAACATTATTGGTGCTACCCTTCTTGTGCTTGATGTTCAAATGAAACTGTTGCAGATATGTGGACCACTTCTGATGGCGATCATTCTGCAACTTCCCTTGTGTCTGTATGAACTGCAGGGGCCTGTGGTCTGTGTGGATGATTGTTTCCTTCCCCAAAATGTAATGCTTCCATTGTCGATAAGCTTGCACAATGGAGTACATTTCTTTGTCATATGTGGGGTACTTGCGAACTGTGTCAGACAATGTCTCACTGTGAAATGCCACTGGATGTCCCTGTTGAGTAAGAGCTGCCCCAATAGCATAGTCAGAGGCATCTGTCTCGATCTCAAATGGCTGTTGCAAGTCTGGTAAAGTGAGCACTGGGGCAGAACAGAGGCGATTTTTCAATTCTGTGAACGCCTTCTGTTGAGGTTCCGACCAAAAAAAATTTTCTCTCACTCCTCCCTTGGTGACTTGACTCAAGGGCCAAGTGATATGAGAGAATCCCAACACGAACCTCCGGTAGAAATTAGCAAGACCCAGAAAGCTGCGAAGCTCTGTTATAGTAGTTGGGGCTGGCCAATCCCGAATGACTTGGATCTTGGCTGGATCCACATGCACCCCCCTTTCATCAATAATGTATCCCAGATATTGAACCTGGGTCATGCCAAAAGTGGACTTCTCTAAATTGGCACACAACTTGTGTTGCCGCAGTGTTTGGAGGACTTGTCGGATGTGGTGAAGGTGCTCTTCCCAAGTCTGGCTGAAGATCAGAATGTCATCCAAGTAAACCACTACAAATGAGTTGGTGAATGGCCGCAAGATGTCATCCATCATCCTCATGAAGGTGGCGGGAGCATTCGTCAACCCGAAAGGCATGACCAGCCATTTGAAAAGGCCTTCCTTGGCTTTGAAGGCAGTCTTCCACACATTGGAGGGTTCAATTGGTACCTGGTGATACCCAGACTTCAGGTTGATCTTGCTGAAATATTTTGCACCTTTGAGTTGGTCCAGAAGGTCATCAATCCGTGGGATTGGGTACCTATTCCGGACAGTGATCTTGTTTAGCGCCCGATAGTCAATACAGAGTCTCCACGTCCCATCCTTCTTATGTACCAACACGATCGTGCAAGATCTTTTCTGCCTCGATAGTCAATATAGAATCTCCTATTTCCATCCTTCTTCTGCACCATCACGATCGAGCTCCCACAGGGAGATGAACTTTGCCGAATGTGACCTTTCTGTAGCAGCTCCTGAATCTGTCGCTTGATTTCATCGTTGTCCATAACAGAGTGGCAATAGATCAGTCCATTGGGCCGCGACACACCTGGGGTCAGATCGATGGGGTGCTTGACCTGAAAGTGCAGAGGCACCCCTACGGGTGAGGTGAAGATGTCCCGGTACTCCTCCAAGACCTTGTCCATTTGTTATTGTCGTGCAGAGAGCCTCTGGTCTGGAGGTCGTGGGCTACGGGGCCTTTCGTCAAGGATCATCAGGAAAACAAATTTCATAATTTGGGAAATGAGCTTATTGCATTGTTTTGCAGTAACCAAATATATAGCAGAAGGAGGTGGGACCTGTAGTATCCCGTACAACTTATTTCCCAAAGTAACAACAACAGTGCGAGGCCGAGACTCATATACATAACGACGCTTCCACAAGTATGGTTGTCCTAATAATACATTAGAAAAATCAATAGTAGCAATGTCACATAATACCTCATCCGTGAAGGGCTTGATGCTATAGGGAAGGCGGCACTGTTGGGTGATGCGGAGATGTCGTCCTTGGTGAAGCCACCCGATGGTGTATGGATGTGGGTGAGCTGTCGTCGGCAAGCCCAACTGCTTCAGGGCGTCTACCGAAATGAGGTTCTTTTGGCTCCCATTGTTGACAATGAACTGTACCGGAGAGCCCTTTACCCACATCTAGGAGTGGAAGAGACGTTCCTCCTCCTCCGGATCTTCCGGTTCCTCCTTTTGGATCTTCGTAGTGGCAATAGTGGCATTGAGCTCCGCATCAATAATCTGTTTCCCTTTTTCATCTCTCACGTTCCTCGATTCGCAGTTGAGCAGCATCCGACTCAACCGCATTCCCGGCCACCGATCATGCCCGAAACTCACTTGTGTTGTGAGTGGAGCTCTTATGGAACTCACACGACTTTCTCGTGTCCTTCTTTGGCTTTGCGGTGTTGTTCTTTGCTTGTGGATTCGACAGGTTGTCTTGAGTCACCATGCCTTGGATCTGTCCTTTGTTTTGCGGTTTGGGACCACCTTTCCCTTCCTTTTGATTCCCAGATCCAAAGTCTCGCTTCTTCTGTTTGAATTTCTGCTCAATCTTGGCAGCATACAGGTATGTCGTACTAAGCGAGGAGATGTCGAGAAACTCCATTTCCTTCTGAATGTATCTATGCAGACAACTGTGATACTTTAGCACGAGATGTTTCTCTAAATATTTGATACCCAACTTGGTGCGCAGGGTATTGAACAAATTCATCAGCTCATACACATTTTGATCCCTTTGTTGTCGCAGCGTGATCCATTGTATGTACTTGTCCTCATAGCTCCCCACGTGATAGTATTGTTCCCTAATAGCATCTCGGAAAGAATTCCAAGTGGGTACGGCTGAGAACAGAGAGGGTTCTGTCTCATCCTTTTTCTCACAGTGGGTTTCCCACCAATCCTTGACGTGGGGGGCAGCTTTGTGGAGTCCAAAAATAATCTTCTCCCTGTCAGAAAAGTCATGAACTAAGAAATAGCCTTCTAATAGATTCAACCATCTATCTATGGAATCTGCATCTTTTTGACGCTCAAATATGGGAATGTCAAAATTTACTTGTACCTTAAAAGGAGTCACACCTCCAGAGTGGCTGCTGGATGCAGATGCGCCGCCGGTGGGCAGTCGTTGAAGGATCTGGGAAAAGTTATCCATCATCGCGTTCCTTTGTTTTTCGAGGGCCTCCTCAAGCAAGATTTTGATAGGATCTCCTACTCCCTAATCTTTCTTTTCGTCCCCCATGGGTGTCTGTCGGGGTTTGCGAGGCTGATCTTGTAAAGGTTCCACCAAATCGAGCCCTAACTCCTTATACCTCGACCTCGTTGGGGACATGCAAAGAAGGATCGAGAAAAAGCAGACCGATCTGATACCACTGATTCAGATTTATGCAGGAACGCAAAAAAATAAACACATAACCATAAATACAGAGATGAAGCACCAAAACTATGGGCCCCGTTTGGGTAAATTGGTGTTTCAACTTCCCAGGGATGTAACTTTGGCATACTATCTCCGTTTGACGCACATGGTACATCATTAGAAAGATCTATCCGAGGACTACAAATTTCGCCATAAATATCCATTCCAAAATAAAATGATATTCGCTAGAAGCGCGATGCCCAAAAAACGTCGTTTAGGGCCTCAAAACGGCTCCGGAAGTTCAGGACTCGAAAAACTGCTAAAAATAGTAAGTTGTGCCGAAACTGAAAAACTGAAAGAGGCAATGGTGGGGCCCCAAGTGGAATAGGCGGGTGGCCACCAATATCTACCTGGATCAGGCTGATTTATCTTGTTTTGATTCGTGACCACATGCTCTTTTCCATTACTCTGATTACCTGGAGGATTCTGCTTTGTTTGAGTATCTTTCTGCTGATATACTCTCTTCTGAATGGGATTAACCAACACATCTCTGCTTCTCAATGAAAGCTACCTATTTTGTGAACTAAGTGAATTCAGGTATCCCCGCTGATAATCATTTGATTTGGTCTCCAATTAACAATCATTGGCAAGGATGAAATCATCATCCTTAGGTTCATCTTTATTTTCAAAATACTCTTCATCTTCCGTAAAAAACATGGGCAAACCATCAGCCTTGAAAAGGATATTTTCCTCAACAACTATGTCTTTATCTTCTTCTTCTCCTTGAGTATAGTTATGTTGCAAGGCTGTCCTAATTTGCTGCTGTTGTGCTGGTTGCTCAGGAGCCCACTGTTCTCTTTTCTTGATCCTTAACTGAGGCTGTTGTTGGTGTCCATAGTTAGGATTTCTAACCTTAGGCTATCTCTCAGTGATTTAAATATGTTCAACCATCCTTTCAATAGTCCTTATCAATGTATCTGTCTTAGCATCAGAAGATGAGGTGGATGGTTCATCTTTTCAACGCTTACTGCATTCTTTTGCATATATTCCAATGTAGCTAGATTTATTTCCCTTAGTTGGTAAGCCATATTGGGATCAAATGCATCTGTATAACATATGAGAGTTAAGCCTAGGGGAGGCTTGATCTCAACGGGAATTGCATTATAGGTTCTATTGAAGTGAGTATTGAAATATTGGACTGATTCATCGTGATTTATCTTTATGGTCTCATACTCGTAAAGCAACTGTAAATGGTTGTTCTTTACTTCCCATCTAGCTATAAATGCATCAATCAATTAATATGGAGTGGAAATGGAATTAGCAGTCAAGGATCTAAACAAAACTTTGACATCTCCTGAGAAGCTCTGGGCTATAATCCTCATTTTGGCATTGTCAGCATCAACTTCCTCCAAATATATGAATTCAATGACCTTAACAATGTGTTATCATGCAGATATGGTATAATTTTCATCAAACAAGGGGAGTCTTTGGCCATAACCCTGAGGTAAATCATTCAATTGAGAAGGTATGATAAGTGGGGAAAATCTTGCCATGATTCCTATTGAGTGAAGTGGTGGATTGACAATAGGAGGGGTTGGCTAATTAGGTAGTGGAAAAACAATTGTAGGTGTTGAAGTAGTAGGTATAAATGATGAGGTTGAGGGTGCAGATGAAAAAGTAACAACTGATTGCGGTTGAGTTGAGAGAGGTATTGAATCTTGATGGTAGAATTGGATCCAGTCTTTGATGTCAAGGTTTGATTCAGGTTTAATCTCTTCAAAAAACTAATATTTCGGAGAACTAAGATCTAATTCAGATAATGAATTGACCTCAGAGAGTCTCAAAGGATCGAAAAATATGCCAAATAAAGAGGTTTCAGACTTAGATCTAAACAATGACAATTCAAATTTCAGATCAAGGGTATATCTTCAAGAGATAATATTTTAGTAGGAAGTGAAGTAGATCTTACCAATGGCATTCGCCCTAACTGAATCTTCGTTGTTTGATATCTATGCCTCCAGAAAATCTTCTTTGGATCTTCGATTGGATCAGCTGGATCAGGATCAGGATTTGCTCTCGTGTATCTTCTCGAAGCCATCTCTACAACCTTGGCACTACAATTATCCAATCAGACTTTCTGAAACTTAACCCTATCATCCAAAGGATCAAATTCCAATTATTTCTTAATAGTACACCCAGGGAAAATAAATCTTTCATTCCCCGGCAACAGTGCCAGTATCTTATCACTCCGCTGGATCTCTAAAGGCTGAGAAAGAGTCCAAACAGAGGTAACCACAAACCAATATTTTAGCTTGGTAGCTAGCCCTACCAAACTGGAGAGGGCTCTCTCCACAAAATCACAGCCAAGATAAGGATAAGGTCAAAGAGGTTAGGTAAGGGAAAATAAGATTAGGGTTGCAGAGATTCAATGGGGTAAGGTAGGTAGAAAACCTAACACCTTAGGGTTTCAGCGTGAGATGGATCAAACTGATGAGGAGCTAGAAAGAGCAAGGCTAAGCATGAATTCTTTCTAAACTGAAGAAGATGAACAAACTATGAAGATTTTCCCAAAAGAGAGCATGAGAGATGTATTTTGTTTATCAACTTGAAAACTAACATGTCATAGAGATGAAATATATCATGAAAAAAAAACATTCATACATAATGAAACATAAGAAAAAACAATGCTAAATTTCCATACCACAGTTATCCCAAAGAAATATCTGCAACCTTTTCATTAATTTCCTGCCAAATATTGATTACGCTAGAGTCTCTGTTGGCAAAGAAATAGGTCTCGCAGGCAAGACCCAGGTTCAGAGATTGGGGCCAACAAGGGAGTTCGTTGTAGTCTAGAACCACACCGTCATTTTCACCCTACTCCAGAGAGAAGAGAGTCTCACCCGAGGCATGCCGTGACCACATGCAGAAGGGGAATAGATCGATAGTGGCAGATGGATCCGCAACTCGAGATTAATACAAAATTGGTTGCACAAATAACATCATATACACAAGAGCATTTCAAAACATTGAGCAGATACTAAGAAAATAAAATTTTAAGATATCACAGAAATCATGCATGCATGTAACTCATATAATAAGACAACAACCTGAAAGTATATTGATAACTCTCAGCTGGATCCACAGTTACATCGCTTCAATAGGAAGAGCTTACAATTCTGTTACAAACGTCCCATAGGAAAGAAAGATAGATAATAGAAGCCTAGGAACTACAAGGATGTCATGCTCGGGATAGATCTCTTCTACAGCATCCGCTCGATCCTCTTCAATCCTTCTGCATCCGTGTGTCTTCTTTCCGCTGGGTGACAACTATTTATTCACCTGCCATCGCAACTGATAGTTCCTCTTGCGTTATTCTTCAGCTACTTTCGGCTTCTCTCTATTGTCTATGAGTTCCGCTATCCATCCTCTGCCGTATCTTCTCTTCGTCTGCACTTATCTACATCAACTTCATCAGCTATCTTCTGTTCCCCCACAACCTTGGTAGCTCCGCTACTCACCATAGTTGTGGCTTGGTTGCGGCTGCCATGTGTCGATCTACAACCGAAAAATCTGTTCTATATTCAAAATTCAAAACAAGGGCCCCAACAGGCCCCGACCACAGTTTCTTGACTTGTCCCGAGTCAATCATAAATCACTGTCTCCACTTCCATCACTCCACCGGACCCCGTGCCCTATTCTTGTTGTGCACCTTCAGTCTGCTGCCCAAACAAGGGCCCCAACTCCGGGACCTTGCTTAATGCTGAAGCCTTAAGCTCGTTGAAGGTTTTCATAGCTTGCTGCCACCCCTGTAACAATGCATCTGTCTCTGCGGTGATCTTGGTGACAACTGCCTCCCTGAAGGGCGCCGGTACAGTTCCAAATACCATGTTGATTTAGGTTTCGGCTTCGGCGGCTAACTGCTGCATTGTCTTGGCGCTGAGTTTTAGGGGCTGGAAAAGCTCTCGAATTGCTTGTTTGGCCATTGCCGAGCTGGCCTTTGTCTGCTAGATCTGGACCTCTAGAGCATCCGCCTGAGCGTATAGCTGGTCCAACTGCAAGGGGTCCATGGCATCTTGAATCTCTTTCGAAATTTGTTGCAGCTGCGCTGAAATTGGTTAAGTCTTTACCGTAAGGGCCATCGAGCATTCTTAAAGACCTTTCAGGAGGTCATAAGCATCATGCACTGCAGAAGTGAGAGCTTCCTGCATCTGGGTGACCTGGCCCTGTTTCTCTGTAATTTGTGCTGTGTAGACTACCTCTGGATCGGGCAGCGTTGGCCGTGCTGCTAACGCTGCTTGGAGCTCTGTATTTTTCTTGTGGAGGTCAATGAATGCTACTCTGAGGTGGATGGCTCGCTGTAATATGTCTGTTTCTGGCACATCTGCAGGCATTCGAGTGTAGTGAGCCTCGATGACCAGCCATAGCCCTGTAAACACCCTGGCCACTTCATTCATCTGGCCCTGGAGCTGCTCGTGTGCTGCCGTGAGCTACTCGCGCTGTTCAGTAAGTGCGGTGATCTGCTACTGCTGTTGTTCGCACCTCTGTTGCAGTTTGGAATAAATTCGTTCCACTTCCTGGGCTGCCCTTTGAATGAAGTGGTACAGCTAAGCTGTACCCCATGTCTCCAAATTGTCGGGCCCCGAAGTACTTTGATTCGGCCGCCATTCCTGCAGTGGTTACCCACTGGCAACTGATCTGGTGGAGTGTTCTTGAGGGGACGACAACAGAGTCAGATGGGGGGCGAAGTTTGCCATATTCAGGTCTGGCCACTCCTGCTGATCGGTGTGAATGGCCTATGGAAATAGAGTAGGCCCAGGCTGTGCCTCAGTCATGTCTGCAACGATTTGCGCCATCTGTGTGATTATATCATAAAAAGTGACCTGGGGGTCCCCAATGAGGTTGACTAGTGGTACCGCTGCAGTACTTGAGTCAACCTCGGCCCCGTGGTCCCCATTGAGTAGATCTCGGATTACTGGGTTTGACATGGTGGCAGATGAGTTGGATGGTGCGGATGAAGTGGTAGGTTGCGGTGGAACGGTACGTGGTGGTGAAAGCCGAATGTTGATGAAGTCGGAGGGGTCAATGGGAGGTGGAGGTGGAATCCCTCTTATTGCCCCTGTGTCGACGAATGGTTCTTCCTGTATAGGCACCCCTGGACTTGGTGGCCAGGGCGGATCCTCCTTAGTGAGGTCCACCACCGGACTCGACTCTATGGTTCAGGCCCTCTTGGCTTGAGGAGCTTCTAAGGGGTTTGTGGGCTTGCTCTTTTCCCCCATCCGGGTAGTCATCGAACTTGGTGAAGTAAATAAAAAATTAGGGATGGGGGAGGTGATGGAAGTCGTGTGGAGAAGCGGGTTGGGCTGAGAAAGCTGAAACTCAAAGAAAATAGGGAAAGGAATGACACCGCTTGAGACAACCCGGGCCACTTCGTTGAGGCTGTGTACTTGAGTGTTTAGTTGGCGAATGAGTGGGGCGAGTTGCACGTTGGAGACCCGTTGTGCCACCTCTGCTTCCGATTCGCCAGGCAGTGGCTGCAGTAGCATCTTATCAAAGTTTTATGTGGGTACCCCACTTCGGACTTCCATCGAGACCCCCGGCCACGAACAAACTTCATTGTGGAAGGCAGTGTCGTCGAGTTGGAACTTCAGCGGCAGCATGTGAAATGTCTCCTCTGGCATGCAAGTAGGTCAGAGGAAGGTGTGCTTGTGGCTGACCCCGAACCATACTTGCTCGTTGTACCTGTCCAGCAGATTCCTAGGCACCCTCTGCTGGCCTGCTACCACATCTGTCATTAAGCCATACCAACTTTGAAATGCCTCTGCATTGACCTCTTTGGTGCTGGGATCACCCGACACCTTCCACGGGACGAACTTCATTGCCAGAGGCCGACCCTCCACTATTTCCGCCGGTGTCCTGATGAGGGGAGTATGCCACTTCCACATGGAAAATGAAACTATCAAATACCCATAAATAAAGCTTGTGGCCCTCTTTTAATTGTCTTCGCATGCATCGAACAGCTCCTTCAACAGGAAGGATCACCAGTTCAACTTAGCCCCCTAGACGCAGTGCTCTGCAATGGAAATAGTATCCAAGGTACATTCTCCCTTCGTGTAGTGCCTCATTGTCTTACTGGCAATGAGGTAGCATGTGAACTTGAATTCAGGCTTGTTGATAAGTTCCATATTCGCTCCCTTTCCTCCCCGTCGTGTGCCATATTTTGCATAATAATCTGCATCTCCTGACTTCTTTTCTCTTTTGGAAGTGGTCTGACATGCAGAGGATACATCTGGGCCGTTCTGTGAGAGCCCTGTGAGCCGGTGGATATCCTCGGCGTGGATTGGAATTTCTTTTCCAAATCACAATGACCCGTTCTGGATGCGACTGAGCAAGAACTTGGTACATTGCATGGCTGGTCCTGTTGTCCCAAATACTGGTAGATTTCTTAAATTCAGAATGGAGGATTGTTGTAGGCCTCGAAACTTTGGCAAAATTCTGTTTGCTGCACGCCTTGCTTCTGTGGTATAATATTCCATATACACTGGGCGCTTAAGCACTGGGAACTTGAAAGAGTCCGTGAGGTCTGCATCTATGAGGGCAGCACTGTCGTACTTCCCGATGAGGGACTTTGTTTTATGAATTCGACTGTTGAGCTGCAGTTCTATGAATTCTGCATTAGCTCTTGTCATCTTCGCTCGGTGTTTATACACTTGCAGAATTGGTCTCGGCACCTTCTCTTGGCTCTGTGCTTTTGGATACTTTTGTTGCTCTGGTTCTGCTCAATTTCTAATTCTAACTTCTCCAACATTCTTGCGCTTTTCTTCATGCAATTTATGTAATTAACTGGCACGAGTGAGGTTGATGAGACCCCATAACGAATTAATTCCTGCTGGCGTCCTCCACGGCAATAATCGTGTGATCAGTCACCTGCTGAGGTGTGTTCTGACATCTGCTAATGGTGGTATGGGGAAATGGGTGGATGCGACGGCTGAGGTTACTTCGAATTATGGAAAAATTATTACTGCAAGGTTACTTCTAATTATGGCAAGTTATGTTGCAAATCTAGGCGATCCTACGGACTGAAAAAAGTACTAACTGACATGATATGGACTGACACTTGACACGTTTGCGTATCCTACAGGGATGACACGCTGGATAGGCCCCTCCCCGACCACAATCGGTTGAGGTGCGGTCCCCGCAACATAGCAGTTATTGACGACCTATGCATGGACAAAAAACCCTACCTATGCTCATCCCAGTTGTAGGAGAGTTATTCAACTACGCTACTCTACGACTTCTCTCAGGTGCAAGAGTTATTAATGAAAAGCAAAGAAACTTAGTCATGGTAGGGCTTCAAGCATGCGCCATTCACCCACCCAGGTAAAACAGTACCGTCTAGTTGAGCCAACCGTACGGCTTCGGAATCCCTAATCTCAACGACGAAGTGGGGTCCCAACCAGTGCATCTGCAGTTTTCCCGGAAATTTCTGAAACCTACTATCGTATAGGAGATCCTTACCTCCAACCTGGAACGTTTTACTCTTGATGTGGCGATCATGCCACGCCTTTTGCCTGTCCTTTTGAACCTTTTCGTGAAACTCGGCCAGAAATTGAACCTCGTCTAGTTCTTGTAATTCATGGAGGCGCTCCTGTAGTGATTCCTCTTCCGATAACTTTAGGGATGTGGCAATTAGAAGACTCGGTATGGTGAAATAGGTGGGAATCATAGCTTCACAACCATACAGCAGCTGGAACGGTGTTTGATTGGTCAAACACTTCACCGTATTTCGGTAGGCTCATAGTGCAGTTGGCAACCGCTCGTCCCAATCATCCCGCTTGGCATTGCAGATCTTCGTCAAACCCTTTTCAAGGATTTTGTTGAATGCTTCAACAGTGCCATTAGCCTGTAGGTGGTACGAGCTGCTTTTGTCATGTTGGATCATGAAGGTGTGCAGCAGTGATTTGATCGTTTTATTAATGAAATGCGTACCTTGATCACTGGTTAAGCTCCGTGGGCAGCCAAACCTGCTGATGATATATTCAAATATGAACCGAGTTGATGTATAAGCCGTACAATTCTGTACCGCCGCTGCCTCAGCCTAGCGGGTGAGGTAGTCGGTGGTGGTAATGATGTACCGGGCTTTGGAATGGCGGGCTACCGGGGCGATGGGGCCGACAAAGTCAACTGCCCATTTCTCAAATGGCTGCAACACATTCATCGGGTGTAGCGGTAACTCATCTCGATGAGAGGGCCTCCCCATTCGCTAACACACATCGCATTTCTTAACAAATGATTTACTGTCTGCATGGACCGTCGGCCACCAGAGTCCAGCCTATAGCACTTTCCTGGCAGCGGGTTTTTCCCCCACATGTCCTCCCGCAATGCCACTATGGCATTCCCATAGCACGGCCTCATGTTCATGGTCGAGGACACATCTTAACAGAATCTCATCCAGACCCAATTTATACAATTGTCCTGCAATCAGTTGATATTCGGCGGCACGGACGACCAAGTGTCGTTTCTGGATCAGAGTGTAGTGCTGAGGGCACTGTCCCGTGGTTAGGTAAGTTGCGATGTCAGCCAAGTAATCTGGGATGGCTTCTATCCGGAAAAGATCAGCATCAGGGAGCTGATCGTCGAGAGAGCCCTCATTCTCCCCCGTCTCTAACCTAGATAAGTGATCGAGCCTGACGTTCAGCCTCCCGAGCTTGACAGTCACCTTGAAGGTGAATTCTTGGAAGAGTAGAAGCCATCTGCATATTCGTCCTTCCAACACAGGTTTATTGACTAAGTACTTCAATGTGGAGTGATCGGTGAAGAACTTAAACTTACCTCCTAGGAGGTAGTGGCGGAACTTCTGGAGCGAGTACACCATTGCGAGGGCTTCCCTCTTCGTGGTGGTGTAATTCCGCTCTGCATTAGACAATTTCTAGCTGGCAAAGTAGACTAGGTGGTCAATTGTCGTCTCTCCTGGTTGCACCAAAACAACCCCTAGTGCAATACCGGAAGCATCGATATGCACGTGGAACTGTTTATCCCAATATGGATGGACCAGAATGGGTGCCATTTCCAGCTTCTCCTTTAGGGTGTCAAGGGCTATCCTGCAGTCATCCGTCCACTTGAATACTTCTAATTTCCAGAGTAACTTTTCCAGATGCGCAGTGATCTTCGCATAATTCCGAATGAACCGTCTGTAATAACCCATGTGGCCTAGTAGTCACTGCAACTGCTTCACCGTTTCCAGGGCTTCCATGTGGACGATCACGGCTACCTTGGTGGGGTCGACGCAGACCCCTTGCTTGCACACCACATGTCCTAGTAGCGTTCCAAAGGGAACCGCAAAGATGCATTTCTTCAAGTTCAAGGAGATTTGCAATTATCGACATCGATCAAACATGATACATAGCAAGGTGGCGTGGTCCTTCAGTAAACTGTAGATGGTCTAATCATCCATGTATACTTCCAGGAACTTATGAATGTACTTCCGGAAAGCAGCGATGATGATTTGGGAAAACACAGCGGGGGCGTTCTTCAACCCAAATGACATTACGTGGTATGCAAAAGACCCCCACTCGGTAGTGAACGTCGTCCTCGTTTTGTCCTCTTCCATAATGCGCACTTGATGGTAGCCCGAAAATCCATCAGTGAAGGAGTAGGCCTCATTTCCCGCAACATTGTCCAATACTTCGTCACTGAAGGGGGTGGGAAACGGGTCATAAATGCAGGCGTTGTTTAAGCTCTAGTAATCCACACAGACACGGATTTCTGACTTGTCCTTCTTATTATGAATGACGATAGGACTCACCCACTCTGCTTCTTCCACAGGGAAGATTAAACCTGCGGTCAACATTTTATCGATCTCCAACTTGACCTTTTCTTTGATCTGTGGGTTCAACCGATAAGGTCGATGCTTCACGGGCCTGGCATCCGGTTTCAGCACTATGCGCATTTCTCTGAGGTCCCCTTTGATGCCCTTTAATTATGCAATCAATGAAGGGAATAGATCTTCGTATTCCTGGAGGAGCCTGAAAATTTCCTTTGTCGTCTCCTTGTCCCAGTAGTCCCCAACTGTAGCCAGTTTGGGCTTTCCCTCCGTGCCGATGTTTAGCTTCTTTGTCTTCAGCTGGAGTAGATGGACTCCTTCAGTGGTCGGCTCTTCTTTGATGTTCTGCTCACCTTCCGTCTCTTCAAAATATAGGTGCCTTAGATCCTCTAGGCTGTCATCATCTGGCTCACCGTCGATCCGTTGGCAAGCCAACTCACACCTACCCTCAAGAGTTAGCGCTAATGTTCTCCCGTCAGTCCCTGGATCGCAGAGAAACAGTACCCCCTTTATGGCCTGTAATGCCTGGGACACCAGCTCTGTCTTCCCTTCGAACGAGAAGCACCGAACAAAATTGTTCGCGACTTCCTGCCAGGAGCTGGTCCCTCTTTTCCTCTCTTATTCTAAGTACCAGGCATGTGGGATGGTATCCAAGGAGTGGAAAAATTGATGTACCCACAGTTCCTCCGGGTACCCTATGCCTCGCCACTACTCCTGATAGGTTTTCAGTTGGTCTTCCAAGTCAGAAGTTCCCTAGTACCTGTACTGGCTCTGAGGTCCTTCGTCTTCCTTGAACCGTGCTCTCAGAGCCGGGCTACACAATTCCACTGGGTCATGGAGTTGCGGTGATTTTTCCACCACCTTGCGGATGTGGACTAGAGTGCTACATCCAAAAGAGGTATCCTATTCTCCTCCGGTACCTTGTCTTCCATCTTGGCAATGAATGTGTTGACTACATGCATTTTGGACAGGGTGGGGTACTCCCTTATCTCTGCTCCAATCCAACGGACCCTGGAAATTTTGGCACATCTCCGCATGCTGGTCTCATACCCCTCGTGCTGCCAGTCTTCCCAGGCTATTTCTGATCCCAGCTCCTAGCTCTGGACACTGCGCCAACTCACGGAGCCAGTCGCTATCGGGTTAATATAATCCTCCCGCTTCGTCGTCGTCATCTGATAAAGGTTGTCCAACATCTGAGCATCCTCCCTATTATCCATAGTTTCTGTATACCTCGGGCCTTGATACAGGTTGAGAGGCTGAGTGACTCGGACTTTTCCATCTTCAAAAATCATCAGATCCTTTTTGAGGTCGATGATGGTGTAATTCTCAAAAGCCTAGTCGATTCCTAGCAATGCAGGGTAAGGATCCTTGTCTCCCATAATATCAATAACCTCAAAGTCCGTGTAAGTCTTCACCCCTGCAATTTCGACCTCGACATCTTTGAGTCGGCTGATCGGAAAAATTCAGTACTGGTTCGCCATCTTAAGCTGGATTGGCGAGTAGGTCGGCCGTGGCTGCCCAAGAGCCTCCCACGTCTTCTGCGGCAGGATATTGACGTCAGATCCTAAGTCGAGCATGGTGTCGTTGATCTGAAATCCCGCAACCTGTGTGTTGAACCGGATCTCTTTTCCCGTTCTTCGTTTGTTCCGCTTGACCCACTGTACGTACTGGGGTGCTGTTTTCAAAGGTTCCCTTGGCCCTGTGTTCCCCTGCAGTACGTCCTCCAAGTTATGCTTGAGCTATTCCCGCATCGAAGCATTGTCAACAATCTTGGGGAATAGATGGAGGCATTCCTCAATCAGGGCCCCCGTAGTGCTCTGTTCCCTGGTATCGGTCGTCATGGGTACTTCAAGGCCTTTGTCTCCCCCCAGCTGAGCAAATGTCTCCACCGCCTCCTGGAAGTACTTCTTATGTGCGTCTGGCCTGATCATTTGTTTCGGGGAGGCGGGCCGGATCCCTCGTACCAGCTCCTTCTCACGAGCATCCTCCCCCATCTTCTTTCCTCCTCGTGTCACGATAGCTACGTTCTGCATGGCTGGAGTTGCGGTTCCCTGAGGTTCGGAGTTTACCAAATTCATGCCCCTCTGCCGTGCTCGTTCTTCCCACTTCTTGATAAGTTCAGGGCAGTCCTTTGTTGCATGGGTGTTCACGCGGCACTGGGAACAACATGGTTGTCTGGGAAGGGGGCATTCCTGGGCCACGTGACCCTCCTAGTCACAGTTGTAAAATTTCAGCGAACCCCGTCCTTGGAAGCCTCATTCACCCTATAGGAGGGTCGGTCCAATCGGTCCACCAGTGCGTCGAGAGTTCTACACTGTTCGGTGTTGTGAGTCATGGAAGCACAAAACTCACAGTATACGTTGTTTGGGACATTGGAGTACTTCTGCAATATTGGACATGTCCGAGGTTGATGACCCATTGTCTGGAAAATTTTGCAATACTCTGTGGCGGTTTGGTTTGGTTGAGGTGGGAACCCCACGTAAGGTTGTTGCGGCTGATAGACCCCCTACGGATTCATCGGCGTGCCAACCCCACTAGGTGGACCCCCCTGTATTGCCATGACTGAGGGTCCCACACCCGGGCTATGCAATTGAGGACACTCAGTTGCCACATGCCCTTCAACCAGACAGTCTGTGCACCAAAATTTCACCCTGGTTGGTCTTATAGGCTGCATCTCCTTAAGTTTTTCATTCAGACTGGAAATCTGATGTTGCAATCCCAATAAGGAAGGATCCTGCGGGGCTGGCCCTCCCCGATATTCCTGAGGGTAGCTTGCCATTGCCTCTATCTTCATAGCCTACTCCATAGCGTCCTGCAAGTTGTCGATCTTTTGCTGGGTGAGGGGGGTTCGTTTCAAGGGAAGCAGAGCCTTAATGAACCAGTCCCTCTGATGGTTTGGGTCGATCGGGTAGGTGAGTTTCCTAATCGCGTCCTTGAACCTACGCATCATCTCCCATGCAGTCTCTCCTTCTTTCTGCTTAATCTCCCATAGTTCGAACAAACCCTGCTGGTCTGTTTGGGGGAGCTTAAATTCTCGGACAAAATCCCACTTGACGTCTGCAATTGCTGGATTCGGGTGGGCCTCTGACCACTTTATGAACCATCACAATGCCCTTTCTCTCAACGTGGTTTGGAATTCTATTAGCTTCCCTGCATCTAGCATCTGTCGAGCCCTCCATATGGCTTCACAAAGATACTGGTGTTGCTCCACATCATCGTTACCTCGGCCAGAAAATTCTGGATACCGGGTGAATGACCCAGCCATATTTACTGGCGAAGGTGTGACTAGAATAAACCCTCTAGGTCCTGGTTGCGTGACTATACCACTAGGAACTACAATACTACTAGTAACGCTGCTATTGACGTGTGTCACTGCTGACAATGAACTACTGTGAAATTGACTCAATGCTTGTAACTTAACGAAAATATTACTTAAAGGTTTATAGAGTACCAGGGGAAGGTAGGGATCCTTGTCGTGCAAACTTTGGGAAGTAGGAATACCTGGAGATATGAATGTCATCCGTTCTTGGAACAACCGTTGCATCACGATGTACCATTCGCCATCGGAACCTTCTTCGGGCTGCACAACTGCATCTTCTTCATCAATCGTCATCTCCCTCTTTCTCCTAGTTGGGCTCCCATGCACTCGCCGCACTCCCACGACAATCCCTTCCATCTCCAGGGTATTTTCTTGGTTGTCCATATTTTCTATCCTCTTAGGCGCCTCCTCTTGATCCTTCCTATTGTTCCCTCGTCGTTTCAACTCCCGCATCACCCTTTCTTGCCACCTGTCGGTGATCTGCGCCCTCTGATGTGCATGATGTTTCTCCCTCAACCTCCTTGTGGTCTCATCATCGATTCCCCCACTCCCCGCTTCACACTTCACGTAGCATCTATCCCTTCGGACCTTCTGTTGACACTGGAGGTTTACGCTTCCATGCTCAATTTCTGGAATTCCATCAGTCCTTCGTCCACCATCAGGGCCTTAATCCACAATGGAATTTCCTTAAGCAGCTTCCCTCTTAGCCCGGATCGGAAGATAGCCTCAGCCTTAGAGAAGGATTGGTGGCACTCTGTGGCAAACTCCACAATATACCTGTCCAAAGTGCTCTCTACCCAGAAATCCACCGTGCAGGTCAACTTAGTATCTAGCCGATGCAGGGCCACCAGATCTCTGTGCACCCACTTGCGTTGGATCTTCTGTGAGTTGTCCCTAGTCACCTTGGTTTGCAACCTCCGCAACCAATTATAGAGGTTGCTAGGGAATTTTCCCATAGGATCTTGTAAGTATCACTGGCGGAATCCGAGAAAAGGACGAGATCCTTGAGCACCTTCTCCTTTTGATTCGTCAGCTCCGCTTGCTGAGCGATAAAATGGTCCAGATGGTTATCCCACCATCTCCTTATTTCTCCTTCGAAGACCCTTGATACCATGATCTAGTTCCCCTCATAACGTGTAGGGTCCTGGCAACGGAACCATTTGTTGGCAAAGAAACAGGTCTCGCGGGCAAGACCCAGGTTCAGAGATTGGGGCCAACAAGGGAGTCCGCTGTAGTATAGAACCACGCCAGCATTTTCACCCTACTCCAGAGAGCAGAGAGTCTCACCTGAGGCGTGCCACGACCACATGCAGAAGGGGAATAGATCGATAGTGGCGGATGGATCCGCAACTCCAGATTAATACAGAATTGCTTGCAAAAATAACATCATATATGCAAGAGCATTTCAAAACATTGAGTAGATACTAAGAAAATAAAATTTTAAGATATCACAGACATCATGCATGCATGTAACTCATATAATAAGACAACAACCTACAATTATATTGATAACTCTCAGCTGGATCCACAGTTACATCGCTTCAACAGGACGAGCTTACAACTCTGTTACAGACGTCCCATAGGACAGAAAGATAGATAATAGAAGCCTAGGAACTACAAGGATGCCATGCTCGAGATATATCTCTTCTGCAGCATCCCCTCGATCCTCTTCAATCCTTTTGCATTCATGTGTCTTCTTTTGGCTGGGTGACGGCTATTTATTCACCTGCCATCGCAACTGCTAGTTCCTCTTGCATTCTTCTTCAGCTGCTTTCGACTTCTCTTTGTTGTCTATGAGTTCCGCTATCCATCCTCTGCCGTATCTTCTCTTCGTCTGAACTTATCTACATCAGCTTCATTAGCTATCTCCTGTTCCCTCGCAACCTCGGTAGCTCCGCTACTAACCGTAGTTGCAGCTGCCATGTGTCGATCCGCAACCCAAAAAATTGTTCTTTATTCAAAATTCAAAACAAGGACCCCAACAGTCTCTGATCAATGAAATAACATGCAACCTCTGAAATGAGTCTAAAAGTACAAGATATAGAAAAAAAAAAAAAGCCTCTCTTAACCTCAGGGGCCAAATCCCTGAGTGGAGGAGGTGGTCCACCAAAAATTGAGTTGAACACTTAGAGTGTTGGGAGGTCAAACTGACTCACCCCTCACTTTTTACAAATTGATTCATTACACGTCATCAAAAATTTTCACCTAATGTATTTACCTCTAGGTAATTCAAACACATCATAATTAATTTTACATTCATGATTTACATTGGTAAAAATCCCATTAACCATGGTAAAACTGAGAAAAAGTGAGAAAACCAGGAAATATCAGATAATTGAAAAAATGTGTCAAAAGCGCAGCGCTAACTTCAACTCCATTTTTGAGGGGGTTCTAGGTGTCCAAATTGAGCTCATGACAACTCATTGGAAATCTTGTCCAGTCTAATTTCTATATCTATGCTTGGTTTCCAAAATGATTCTGATTTGACCATCCAAAAACAGATTCTACCAAGACTGGTCAAAAGTGTAGCACCAACCTCCAAAACAGGGCAGAAAGCTCATTTTTTGAGTTTTTTTTGACCTTTTGACTGTCTCTTTGACCACAAAAATATTAGAAAAGTTGTTTTCCTGATTGTAAATTTCCTTTTGAATCCAATGGTGCTGAAAATTTGTCCATTGGAGGTCCCTATGGAAAGCGCAGCGCCATAGGCATTGCACTTTTGCCAATGTGATTGTGCAAAAGTGTTGAAAATGAAAAAAATTCCCAAAATTTCAAAATTTTCCCAAATTTCTTCAATTTTTTTTGCTGTTGGATGTTGATGAAGTGTATTAAAGAATGAGAGATGCCTCAGTAAGAATATCAAGCTTTTCCCCTTCATTTTTCTTGTTTAGGGTTTCAAGTCTTGATTTTACCTTTTTGAGTTTTGAGCTTGCAATTTGGGTTTTCTTAAAGAAGTGTTTTACCCTATTCCTAAATATGTCATTGTCCCTTTTTTCCTTCTCTAGGAGATTCTCAAGATGTTATTTGACCCTGTGAATCCATTATTCCTAGTTCTCATTGACAATGATGGAAAACTGTTCATTCAAAGTGAGCTGATTAGCAAGCTCAACCTCCTTTTCTCTCTCTAGTTCTAGAGATATTTTCAGCCCTCTAGTCCTAGGTCTTCTTCTTGGCACCTATTTTTATTATTTATTTGTGTCACCATATCTCTCATAAGCCTCATCAATTAAGGCCTTTGCCTTGTTTTCTTCTTTTTTTCCTTGAGAAGCTGAATTTCCATGACTACTTGCTTAGTCTTGAGTTGTTCATTTTCTTGCTCATAGTATGCAATGACAAAATTATATCTCTCTAAGTTGGTATGAAGCTCAACTATTTGGGCATACTTCTACTTGATCATCAAATTAGAGGCCTCATCATCATGCTCATCATCTAAATCAACAAGGTCAAAATCAGTCTTTGTCTCATGAAGGTCATCATGCTCATGAATGGTTTCCTCATGTACATCTTCCTTTTCCATCTTTGTCTACCCTTATGTACCTTCTTTTTTGGTGAAGAAGGCATGGCCCCTCCCACAATCTGTGGGGAAAGCAACTGCCTATGCCCTCTCTGATATGTCTTTTCCAACATGTTGATTTTAGCCTCTTTACGCTTGTTGAACTCAACTTTGCTAGGTGACTCATCCTTCTCATAAAATGGTGATGATGGCGGTGATGGTGATGGAGTAGGTGAGTGGACTAAGGTGGAGTGGAGTGAGGTGGAGGCATAGATGTAGCTGGGTGAGATGAACAAGGTACATCTTCAACATGTGGAGCTTGTGGAGTAGTGAAGATGCCATTTGCAATGAAGGTGTCCCATGAGATGCCCACATGATCAAGGTGATGGAGGACGATGATCTTGATCAATGAATGGTGGAAGAGGCTATTCATATGTTGGTGATAGTCTCTCTTGTGCACAATGTAAGCCATTTTATCTATGCTCCTGAAAATAAAGTATGGGATATTGAGAAATCTCATTCTTGTGAAGTGCATCGTCAGTCTAATGTGGTATGTGTAGAGCCTAGGAAACCTCCTTTCATAAGAGAGGTACTTGATGATGATCTTCATCATGGGTGCATACCTATCAAGAAGGTAGCTAAAAGGGAAAAATCTCCTCCTTTCGTTCTTGTATCTGGATTTAATGAATGGTTCATAGTATTGATCCTCCAAATCCTTAGATTTAAACCATCTATCTCCCATATTTGGAATCCTTGTGACAGCAAAAATGACATATGTAGATATAGTGAAGGTCACACCAGCAAGGGTCACTTGATTGTTTATGAGTTTTGCAGTGAAAAATCTACTCAACATGGGATGATGTTGGACCCTTTGAATCATGTTGCAAAACTCAAGGCACCCAACATATTCAAAAAAACTGAGAGTCACGGGAGAGGCCCTCAATTCATTTGTGTTGGTGGGCTCCAGTCTTAGGATTCTTCCTCCTTTGTGTGGCCTCCTCTGTTGTCTGCCCTCCTCCTCTAATATATCTTCCTCCTCTTCCACATAGTCTGTGCCTTCATCCATAGTGTTTTGGTGGCCTAGAAACCCTAGGGATAAGGTAAATGGGAATGGGAAGTGAAGATGGGTCTAAGGGATAGGGTTAGCTCTAGGAAAATTCAGGGAGATGGGGGAAGGGATTAGGGAATTGTGGGAGGTGATGGCAGGTCAAAATATCAAGGGAGTTGAAAATGAGAATTTAATTACAAGTTTAGGGAAGGGGCTACCTAGGAATGCAGAAGCCTAGGACTTGGGGTTTTTAGGAAAAGAAAATTAGGGATTTCAGAATGGTAGTGTAACGGTAGGGATGGCTTGAATAGTGATGTAGGAAGGTATTGTAGGTTTTATGGGCAGTAAATTGAGAGTGAGGGAGTGATACTAGGGATTTCCACTAGACACTTAGTTAATTTTACTTATGAATAAAAACACCATCAAAATGACATTTAGGAAAGAAAGGAGGCAACGATTTTGTATTACTTACTTGATAAAGGAGGAAACAAGCTTATGTTGAAAATTTGGAAGAGTTTGAGGGTGTTTTGTGGCTTCTAGGGCTTGCTGGGAAAAATCACAGTGCCAAGCCCCAGATCACAACACCTGGAGTGTAAAAGGTAGTGCCAAATGCTCTAAGCGCAGCACTTGTTGCCTATGCACAATGCCACCCTCCTCTAAGCTAAACACCTCAAAAATTTTCTCTTTGGCTTTTCAATTCAAATTTTTCGGGCTGAGGGAGTGAAAAATCAACCTTTGGATGTGAAAATGAGTTTGAATGGGATGTTTTAGTGGTCTTTATACTTCATGAAATTGATGATTTTGGGCCCTGAGACCCACTTTCTTCCTTTTTTATTTACTTAACCTTTTGAAAATTTACCCTTTACTTGACTCTTTCCTTTGACAATTTGATCTTTTGATGACCTTTGAGAATCCTTTGAATTTGACTTTTTGGTGTTTTGGAATCTTTGGAACATTGAGTTAGCATCTTGGGATGGTCAAATTATTACATTTTGAAAGACATAAATTACATAATGAAAATATTAAAAATTACATTTGAACTCAAAATTACATGATGAAAAGCATTTATCTTTATAAATCATCTTCACATGGTGAACATATGTTATTTGATCACCTTTTACTTGTTGGTCTTATGCAATGGAAATGAAGTTTTACTAGACCATGGAAACCCTAATGACCTAATGGAAACCTTCAAAACCCTAAAATACCTAATGATACCTTGAAGAACTGAACTTCATAATGGCATGAATGATGTGATGACATGACGATACTGACTTTATGAATGGTGTACAATAAAAAAGGTATGAAACTATGCCAGCAAGTAATCAAATTTGAGGAAGAGTGATGTTATTTGGACTAGGGCTACCATCAATGAATAAATTTTTTCATGACCTAGTGGAATGATAAAAAATTTCTGATTGGGACCCCTAAAATGATATGAAAAGAGGATTTTTTTATCACTGATGGCAGGATGCAAATATTGACGCTAACACCTTCATCCAATCAACATTGTTTGCAATGTATAAATGTATTGCATCCCACTCTTGGCCAACCGTATTAAAATAAAATAGTTGACATGTGTATATATAATTAGTTACAACATTATGTAACTATAATATTAGATTGTGCAAGAATAAAAGCTAAATAAGTACGATATATCTAAAAAAAAAGTCAAATGTACTATAAATATCCACTATATACTTACATCTCACTTTCCTCATTGTAGCTTAACCCGATAGGTGCTCCCCTTCAAATTTGTTCATGGAGTTGACATCCCAATTGCGACCCAATACATTGATATGTTTTCTATTGTCAGACTATATTGACTAATATAAACCATGGTTTGATATAACATATATCCCTCTACCATAGAACCCTCACGACGTGCTCTTTTTCTAACCAAAGCCTTCAAATATTTCAAGTGTCTCTCATTGATCTTGTGTGTGCAAGTCCACACTTTTCAATCTCCTCAACTTGTGTGTTCTTGTGTGTTCTTGTGCATTGAAAAATGCCAGAGGTAGATACTTGTTCATTTCACATGTTAGAGGAGGAATTTGTTTCCTCCAATACTTTATATCTTCTTTATCGATTTCTTTAGATGACAATCATCTACAAATGAAACAAGCAAATCACAAGTTTCAACAACAAGATATATAGTATATTACAAGTAAAACACATGCAGTCAAATATAAGTTAATGTACAAAAAAATATTAAAGAAATTACACTTTGCATATAAATCACCACTTACCTCATGTATTTTCCAAGATCATATATAACTTGTTTGACATTGTTGTCAAATTTGTCTGGGAGAGAGAGAGGTAGAACATACTGTAACAAAAAAAATCAATGATTATTTATTTTGAAATAAGTATAAAACAAAAATACTAAAAAGATGTTTCACCATTAATGTACAAATATATACACCAAAATAATTACCTTAATGAATGTATGTCAATCATGAGTCTTTACCCCACCTATTTCACCTTTCTTTGTTAGGATATTATTTATGTTTGAAGAAAATCCAGTGGGAAATTTAATTTTTCAATAACCTCTTTAACATGATTTGTTTCTCCATCAATAACCATGGAAGGGAGCTTAGATTTTGGCCGTCTCTATCGTTATTTGAATGAATCACACTTTTCATTTCATTATTGGCCTCCTTGATGTCATTACAAATCTTGACAATTTTTTCTTTATCTCTCCTTCCATCTAAGATTCGCCATAAGGTATCTATTACATTCTTCCCAATGTGCATTGTATCAAACAAATGAAAATTCTCTTGGTGCTCATAGTAGGGGAGCATATTGAATTTCTCAGTATATATTTTCATTCCTCGTGGTAGTGCCCCGTTATTAATGCCTTGCCGACCTGCAAGGTGAATCATAGTTTAAGATATTATAACAACAATAAATTTTAAATAGTACAATGAAGAAAATGAAATAAAAATATAAAATAATCCAAAAATTTCATGTATAATGACAATATATGATTTAATCCATACCTTGAGAGATTCCATTATATTGCAACTTCCACAGACCAGGTGTCATTCTCCATGGTCTTTATCCAATCTCTTCTTTCCCATTGAAAATATGTTTTTCAGTTCTTCGATACCTATGGTTCTTAGAGAGGAAGTTCCTATACTCATCAAACACCTTATTTCCTAAGCTTCTTGAACGACGAGATTTCATTTTAGGACCACAAAATGGACAAGCAAATTTATCCTTTGTTTGAAGACCTGCAAGAGATGGATTAATTTTTATTTCAATTATTAATTGAAGTATGTATAATGAATGGAATATTTACAAAAAAAATCATGAAATTAACTTCATAAAACTATTAGACACAATTAAAGTGCATGGTAATGTTATAATATACCACAAAAATATGTTAGCCCTGGGGCATCGTGAATTTTCCATACAAGCATTGCAAGGAATTCAAATTCCCTTTGTGCATTTGTTGGTCTGGAGATATCATACATAGTGATGCCCTTCCATAAGTCCAGTAACTCATCAATAAGAGGCTTGATATATACATTCATATCTTGACCTGATACTTACTCAATTTGTTATATCTAAGACTTTTGTGATCCATAATGTAGATAGATATAAAATCTTACGGATTAATCACATCATTAGGATTTGGTTGACTTTTTGAACCATCTAATGTGGTTCATCCTCAGGACAAGGCGAAGAAGGAAAACGATCTCAATGAATAAATAGTAAGGATGCGTCATTACCCAGAGTTAGCAATTAAAACTAGCCGTTATTTAGTTAATTAGTTAGAAAATTAAAAGTTTTTTAATTATTTAATTAGTTAGAAAATTAAAATTATTTTAATTAATTTAATTAATTAGTTAGAAAATTAAATGTTTTTAACTATTTAAAGATATAATAATTTAGGAAAAAAGGTTAAATTATAAAAACCCATAAGGGGGAAGGGGTAGCTTATAGTACAAGGGAAAACATAAAAAGATTAAATTATGAATGAAATAAGTTATAAAACTAGTAAGGGAGAAGGGGTAAATAATAGAATAAAAATAATATTAAAAATGAAGAAGTTAAAAAGAAAAAGGGGGGGAAGATTTATAATTATTATTACAAAGGGGGAAGAGGGGTGGAAAATATATAACATCAAGTCTATATATATATATATACATATAAGACATCAAGTCTATATATATATATAAGAAAGGAGATAATATAATAAAATAGCTTCAGAAAATAGAATAAGAATAAAACCAAAGGGGGAAGATAATAAAACCAAAGGAAACACTGCACGAAGGCTAAGTCACCTTGAGAGGGCTGGCATCCAGCTCTTACTTAGTTTCCACCCATCATCTCTGTTGATATTTCTAGGATGTCTCTCAATTTCAATAGCCTCCCTCAGCTTTCTATGATGGAAGTGATCCACCCTAGCAATGTAGAAATTTGAAAACTGATATGTTATACACCGAGATACTCCTGATCACACACTATTTTAACTTCATGCACAATATAGAATCTCTTCTACCATTGATCATTAATTGTGGAAATAAAAACAATCGCATGCACACATTAAAACCATAAACATTCACACATATGAACACAGTATTTTATGGGAAAGCTTAAAGCTGAAAACCCCCAAATATTTGTATATTATATGTCATAGAGATCATGTAAAAATCATTATACAAAGCTCCTCACAAGCTCTTAGTACAATCTCCAATTGCTACACACTAATCAGGTCCGATCTAGCAAAACACATGCTCCAATCTCTGCCACCTGTTAGCCTGCCTCTACTGTGCAATCCCTACCGAAGAATGGCTCGAATGAACTCGAATCCACTTGGTATACCTGGTATGCACTGCAATCCTCATTGGCATCTCCATCAATGTGGTGCAAACTCATGCACCAATATAGTCACAACTGATTGTAACACTACTCTTTCACCTATCTCTCCACTGGTCTCCAATGAAACTGTCCATACACTATAGTTAACTGATGTATTCTTCAGTTGATTAATGAGTTAATAATTAGTGAATTAATTAATAATTAATTCACACCACTCTCACTAGTGTATCAATCAGTTAGACTAGATACAACTAGCTCAACTATGTTTAACTTAGTTAAACTGGACACAACTCCAATAACTTCCTCAATCAACTCACCAAACTCTTCACATGAGTTCTAACTCAAGTTCCATGCAATAGCTCCACTTAACCCTCAGGAATAGCGTAATTCCTTCCGTTAGCTCCTGTGCCACATCTGTGCACTTAACTGAAGTGCTCCAAGAGAATAAGATAATGTTTATAGTCCAAATATTATTAAGAGCTAATAATATTCGACATATCTATTTTTAGACTGGCAATCTAAAAATAGATTCCGCCCAATATGTCTAAAAATAGAAATCCATCTATTTTTCCAACTTGACCAACCATCCAAAAATATCATCCTGCAACTTATAGAATATGATCAACATGTCTAAAAATAGACTTGCCGGGCAAATAGCTCCTCGAAGTGCCCACTAGTGAAGGCGACTCTTTTCACTAAGCTCATCATCTTGTTGCACCCTGTTAAGCAATGAATTTGGAGTTTTCAATGCACAGACATCGATTTCTTAGACGTCGCAAGAGCAGTATGTGGATCGACACGGCCACTCTATCATCCTGGATTCTCTGTTTAATGGATCGACCAGTTTCCCCAATATAGGGAGTACCGCAGGAACATGGAACTAGATAAACACCTTTCATGTCCTTTGGGACTATAGGGTCCTTAACCGATCCGAGAGAATTATTGATGGTACTAATAGGCCTAAATGAAGAGGCGACATCATTTCTCCTGAGGACATGGGCAATTTTGTCCAAGATCCCTTGGATAAATGGAAGATTCACCTTAGAGATAGGATCCAACCAAGAAGACTTATCTCTTGAGCCTTTAGAGGTTTTTTGGAAGGCCTTAAGACCTTGAGATCTGCTATACCCATTAGTCTCAAATACATCTAGAAGATGGGATTTCTCTGAATCAAAATGGTTATCATCAGATATTCTAAGAGCCCGGGTAGCCAGAGTGCAGAGAACACCAACTTTCTGAGCAGGAAAGTGATGAGAATCAACATGAAGATATTGTTCAGTGTGTATCTTTTTGCAGAAAACCTAGTGAGAGATTGAACCATCATCCCTTCTAGAGAGAAGAATATCCAAGAATGGAAGGCGACCATCCACCTCAACCTCCATAGTGAATTTGATGTAATAAGACTGGGAATTCAAGTGATCAAGTTGGTCGGCCTATCCCTCACCTCGACCTTTTTCAGTTTCCAAGGTGAGTTCTATGAGAAAACCTGCAGGGTAGCCATGGTTTCCCCTCTTTCCCTTGTTGTTGCTAACTTATTTATGGAGGATTTTGAAATGAAGGCCTTGGCCTCTACTCAATTCCGCCCAAGAAAGTGGAATAGGTTCATGGATGACACCTGTGTCATTTGGCCCCACAATCATGAGAAGTTAGATTTGTTTCTTGATCACCTGAATTCCTAGTCTGATTACATCAAATTCACTATGGAGGTTGAGGTGTATGGTTGCCTTCCCTTCTTGGATATTCTTCTCTCTAGAAGGGATGACGGTTCAATCTCTCACCTGGTTTTCCGCAAAAAGACGCACACTGAACAGTATCTTCATGCTGATTCTCATCACTTTCCTGCTCAGAAATTTGGTGTTCTCTGCACTCTAGCTACCTGGGCTCTTAGAATATCTGATGACAACCATTTTGATTTAGAGAAATCCCATCTTCTAGATGTATTTGAGACTAATGGGTATAGAAAATCTCAAGGTCTTAAGGCCTTCCAAAAAGCCTCTAAAAGCTCAAGAGACAAGTCTTCTCAGTTGGATCCTATCTCTAAGGTGAATCTTCCATTTATCCAAGGGACCTCGGACAAAATTTCCCATGTCCTCAGGAGAAATAATGTCGCCTCTTCATTTAGGCCTATGAGTACCTTCAAGAATTCTCTCAGATCGGTTAAGGACCCTATAGACCCAAAGGAAATGAAAGGTGTTTATCTAGTTCCATGATCCTGCGGTACTCTCTATATTGGGGAAACTGGTTGATCCATTAAATCAAGAATACAGGAGCATGCTACAGACATTAGGCATAGTCGATCCCGCACTTCTGCTCTTGCAGAGCATGCTGGGAAATCGTGTCACCATGTATGCATTGAAGACTCCAAAGTCATTGCTAGGGTGGATCACTTCCATCATAGAAAGCTGAGGGAGGCTATTGAAATTGAGAGACATCCTAGAAATCTCAACAAAGATGATGGGTGGAAACTAAGTAAGAGCTAGACGCCAGCCCTCTCAAGGTGACTCAGCCCCTGTGCAGTGTTTCCTTTGGTTTTATTATCCTCCCCCTTTGGTTTTATTCTTATTCTATTTTCTGAAGTTATTTTATTATATCATCTCCTTTCTTATATATATATATATATATATATATATATATATATATATATTGACTTGATGTTATATTTCCCTCCGCCCTTTTGTAATAATAATTATAAATCTCTTCCCTCTTTTTTTTTTTTTTTAACTTCTTCATTTTTAATATTTGTATTCCTTATTATTTACTTCCTTCCTCCTCCCTTACTAGTTTTATAACTTATTTCATTTTAATTAATTAATTAATTTATATATATATATATATATATATAATTTTATTATTTATTTATTTATTATTTTTATACCAAATTATTATATCTTTAAATAATTAAAATTTTTTAATTTTCTAACTAATAATTAAATTAATTAAAAAACTTTTAATTTTCCAACTAATTAAATAATTAAAAAACTTTTAATTTTATAACTAATTAACTAAATAACAGCTAGTTTTTAATGGCTAATTTTAATAGCTAACTCCGGGTAATGATGCATCCTTACTAATTATTCATTGAGATTGTTTTCCTTCTTCGTCTTGTCCTGAGGATGAACCACATTAGATGGTTCGAAACGTCGACCAAATCCTAATGATGTGATTAATCCAAAATATTTTTTATCTATCTACTTACCTAATTTATTGAACATACAGTACATAATTCCCAAATATATGAGTAACAAAAAAAATAAGACATAAGTATGAAATAAACAAGACAAATCATGATATTTTATTTTGTAAATGAATATATTTATTCTAAACAAAATACGACCTGGAACAATCATTGTCAACATTATGTGCTCCCACTTTATTGACATCCAAGGAGGAATGCTATTGTTGATAACAAAAATGGGCCACACCGAGTAAATAGATCTTATCTCTACAAATGGATTGACTCTGTCAGCTGCTAATGAGAGCTTAATATTACAAGTTTATTCTTTAAACTTTGGCCATCTTTCCTCTATATTCGTAAATTCAGATCCATCTGCAGGCATTCAAAGAACACCATCTTGACTTCTTTTCGTTGCATGGTAATCCATAAATTGTGCTATTCTTTTGCACCTGAACAATTGTCGCAGACATGGAATTATGGGAATATAACGAAGAAACTTGTGAGGCACCTTTTTTGTTACTTTATCGGTTTGATATCTACTCTCATCACTTTTTGGTCATTTGTCTTTCGACACATGTTCTTTATAAAAGAGAATATCATCATTAGGACATGCATGAATAACTTGATACTCCATTCCAATATCTTTCATAATGAAATGAAAATCTTGGTACGTGTGAGGTAAAACATTTGACGATGGTAACATAAATTCACATAACAATATACAACATCAGAAATCAGTAGTGCTAGTTAATGTAAACAATATACATATTGCATCCAAATAATGTTACAAATGGTGATCGACATACCAACATTGAAAACAAAGGAAAAAAATAATTTCTTTATAATGATGTACTAAATGTCACAAAATATATTACTGTTGAGGGCTCAAAATTCCGCTGCCAAAACATGGGGGAAAACCACCCGGTCTAGACCTTAAAGTAGCTCCTTTTCCATTTGGTGTAGTGGCTCCAACTGGGGATAATGGGACCAATTTCCCAATAAGGATGATTTTGGGGTGTGTTTTGATTATACAACATGCAATGGAAAATGATTCTAATCTATCACATGCATCTATCTAAACTATTTGTTCTACTATATACCCGAGGTGTTTCTTCCTTTATGCGATCTAAAGAGATATCCTTCAACTATTAGTAATATAGCTCATTTTACAATTGAAAGAGATGAAAATTATGTAAGATGATTATTCTAACAAAGTAGTTTGATAAGAATAATTGTGAAAAATGTATTGCATTCGTATGTGTGATTATATATTCAATAAGAAATCATACAAAAAAATTAGAACATAAGTGCATGTAACATTCATCTATAATAACGTTTCAAATATATAATGCAATAAAAATATGACTGCTAATCTATAATGCAAGACTTAATACAAGTGAATAGAAGTATCATATGTACGAAGTTCTACTCATGTAAACTGACAGTAATTGATCTGCTCCTCTTCATTTTCAAGCAATTTAAAGAGTACACAGTGCAACATTAGTTAAACAGCTTTAATTGTCAAAAGATAACAGATTGTGTTCCATCCATTCATCAAAGCATTCACAAACTTACAATAGTGCATTCTTTGCAAATGTTTTTGACAAATTTCTGGACCCTTTTCTAAATGCATGAGAGGGGTTTAAATACTAAACTAACTATGTTCTAAAATAGATTATTACATAAAAATAGAGGAGGTTTCAAAAAACCATCCTCATAAGACTAACTTAAACTACATTCTAGGAAAATAAAGTAACAATATGATTTATGAATTCGACCATTTCTTTTGGATTTGGTCACGAATTTGACAAATATCTAGCATGGGTTTGAGCTGAGCTGGCTGCGAAATCCTCGATCTGACCTGTCCCTTGAATACTGTGTTTGAGAGTCCTGGCTGCGATATTCTTGTTGAATTTGTTAAACACTGTCGGGTTTGGTACTGATAATAAGGTTTGATCAGAAATTTCCAATAATTTTCTTAATCAAGCTTATTTACCTTTTTAATTATTTAATCCTACATTTTTTCCTTTTGTTTCCACTGTGTTTCTAGTTGTTTGACTTCTGAGAAAACTTCAGATGTGCACTCTTTAATAATTTATGCTTTCACCATTTGTTCACATACAAATTTAGTAATTTCCTTTGATAATCTTGATGTTTTCGTTGCTGCTTTCTCTGCCTACTTTATTTGTGCTTCCCAATATTTGAATAAGATTTCCATATGGAACTTATCTACCTGGGGTAGATTAGCTTCCTTGCCTGAGTCTGATGCTTGCCATTGAATGAGTTCATTAATTTTCTTCTCGATCTTCTCACATTCAAGTTTCTGGATAGCTATTTGCTGGATCATTATTTCATTTGAGTCACAATAAGAATAAAAAATAGAAGCTTGTTGGCAAAATACTTTTTGTTGTTGCTTTAACTTAATATTCACATCCATTGCTTCTTTTATGAATTGATCTAATTGTGTTTGGATTTGTAACCTGGTCATTGCTGCTTCTAGTTGTGCTTGCTTCTTAGTGATTTGTACCTGATGCTATAAACTAATATTTTCAATTTTTTTTTGAAATTGGGACATCTTTAATTTAATTTTCTCACTGGAGTTAGACTTTTCTTGATCTAACGTTCTCTCCATTTCTTGTATTTTGTCTTCCTTCTGCTTCAAAAACATTTTAATGTTAGTAGCTTTATCAACAGCGGCAGTAGCATATGCACCTGAAAAATGTGATAATTCAGTCAAATGTTCAGTTGGATCAGCTAGAGGATCCTTCCACAAAACTTCAACAGATTCATTTGTAAGGTTTGAGACTGTATCATCATTTTTTCTCTTTTTTCTTCTCTTGACTACAGCCTTATGATTAGGATGGTAGAACATATCCAGCGAAGGAATTTTATCAACTTATAACACTATCTGTTCTGTAGGGTAACTCGGAATGATCTATCGATCATGAATTTCTGGAACTTGTTGTAGTGGAAGAAAAATTTCCAGTAAATTTTGGGAATGTTCAGGTGTCTGAAAACTAGTAGCTTGATCAGTATTGGGATTGGGAGTTTCCCTTGCTTTAGAAAACTCATCCCATTCACTATTTAAATTCTTTGGTTGGGATTTTTCTGGCTGATGAAGTGTATCTTGACTGTGCTGAGCTTCTTAAGAATTTGACTATGTTCCATTATTTCTTCTTTTCTCCCGCATCTCAATCTCTTGGATTACTTGATCAATTATCTTTTCTGGGCTTTCCTTTATGGATTTAGATTCATTTTCAAAATGATCCAAATTGTGAGATTGATGCTCTGATTTCCCTGGCTCATCCTCAGACATGTCTCTTGCTTCATTATCCAAGCTAATACTTGGAGTAGGTCCATTGACATCTTCAATAGTTAATAAGTCAAGAGGAATTCTCTCCAGTCTCTTATTTTTGTATGTTTGGAAGGCTTCCAAATCATCTTGGTTGAGTTGAATGGATGCAAACTTAAGTATATCTGAAAAAATTTTCCATACCTTGAAATGAATCATAGAATCTATCTATTTATTTTACAAAAGGCTTTATTTTGAGCTCTGTGAGGTAGTTTTTAATTGCATCATTTGGGTCATATGGCCGCTTTGGCATTACTGCCAAATTCAATAGATTGATATTTTAAAATTCCTTGTAGGCATGACCAATACCAAAAAGTGCAAAAGTACGACACTGTAAAGGAAAATTAGGCCAAACAACGTTCTTAGCATATTTAAGCTGTTTAGAAATACCATTAACAAGCTGGTAGGATATCTCTCTTGCAAGTAACTTGTCAGGAACATAATATGGTAGGACGTGGGGAGAAGCATAACTCCAAAATACTCTGACATATGTAAAAATTTCCTCTACAAACCATCTAACAACAGAAATAATATTTGTACTAGCCTCTTTGAAACTCTAGAGGCTTTCTCATTGAATATCATCTGGTGCATAGGCAACATGGCTCCATGGAAAATTTTGTAAAAATGAAAATGGAATTTTTAATCCCAAAGGGCTCTGTGGTAAATGTGGATTTGAGTAGGGTCTTGGGTGGTCCATTTCCATCCCATGGTAGGAAAACTAGAAGAAAAGCAAATTGCGTCCATGACATAGGAACTCATGTAAAAGGCGAGTATTTCTCTAGATGAAACACTTATTTTACTCCTATACTCCATGATGTGTTTAGCTAAAATATCAGATAGGATATTTTCACAATTCAGAATTAAAGGATTGACGATTGCGTCAATTAATGGGACCCAATCTATAGAAAACCTAGTAGTATAAGGCTTTGAAAATAATCTACACAACATACCGGCAGCATAGCAATAAGGGGAAGGAATTTGGGCAATTGGGTACGTACCAAGTTTATCTCGTTTAATCTTTCCCTGGTCTTCCTTCCATTCCTTTATGAATTTCATTAGGTCTGGATGTTTTGCTCTAAAGCTTTGCAGAAAATCTTTGTCATATTTCTGCTGCGGAAAGGGTAGATGGTACATTACTTGTAAGTCTTCTACCCTGAATGACCCAATATTATTATCTTTTGAATCTTTAAATGTTCTGTCTTCTATGCTTAATTGGTCAGTTAACCACTTAACCATATCTGTATAAGGGAGAATTTTTCGCCTTGCGGCTACCTTGTGGATAAGTGAGCATGCATCATCGAAGTAGGTCGGGTCTTAAGAAACAAAATCGCCTGTTGAAGCAACTTTGTCTATTACCCTTGGATTTTCATCCTCAAAAAGCTTATACATTGTCTCCCATGAAGAACTTCCACAATCTTTGTTGCAGGTGGTGTTTGAAAACAGGGGAGACATATCTGTGCCTTCGGTAGATGATGCTTTTTCAATTTCTTTTCCTTTCTTGTTCATTTCAATTTTCCTCCCTCCGTTGAGTGGTCTCCTGATTTCAATTGAACAAGAAAAAAATTAAAAATATAGAGAACAGAGAGGAAAATAGAATTGAAACAAATGTGGCGTTCAATTACTTCTACACATGCTTGAAGTAGATATGAATTTATCAAAATCTTACTTTTATTAAATTTTATTAATCACCAATAATATTTTCAAATCAAATCTCTTACACCTTCACAGGGAATATCTATCAATCAATTTAAGACGTTGAATCTCTCATTTCAGTTTGATATGACATAAGCTATTTTGCATGCTTAAGTAATTAAATGGCATTCATTGCACATCGCAACTTATAACTTTTTCATTTATGATGTTACCCATAAATTCCATGAAATGCGATCTGCGCAAATCGCACATCACAAATTTTATGCGTAAATGAATTTTCTTCTGGTTAGGTCTTGCGAAATGAGAAGTGCGCATTTAAGAAGTCAAGCGGCTGCGCTTTATGGGACTTTGGAGCTTTGTGTTTATTACTTTATTGGCTCTTCAAGTCTGCATAACCACAACTTATACCGAATTTCTTTTTAAGTTTGATCGGTTTTAAATGAGGTGCGATGTGATTTTAGTTTATAACGACGATTAAAGAATTTGCAATAAGATTTTAATATAACTTCAAAAAGATCTTAGCGCATTTCGCAGCCTACATGACTTAGTGGGTTTCAAGTCTTTTAAGTTTGTAAGTTATGCGGTTTGCGATGCGCTCTAAGGAATAAAGCGGAAAATCACGAAGAAACTTTATTTCCTAAATTTTCTTTTATTTTTTAAAGCCTTTACAAAATAAAAGAAATGTCCTATTGGTCCCTATTTAGTAAAACTAAATGGGGTTTGTTGTATAGCACAACAATTTCATACCTCAGGAGTTGTGTCACACATGTGTTTGACAAACCATTCTCCACCTTAAAGTTGACCAGAAGCAATACAATAGAGAGAAGAAATGTTTCTATGCCTTCATAAAGAGGTTGAGTTCCCCTCTCAAGTATAGGTATATGATAACCACCAACACATAGGTCTTCATCATCATCCCTTCTCGCAACATTATTAAATGTCTCCTAGATCAATATATTCATCCCATATTCATCCAATGTGTTATCAACGTCATTATTTTCTTCCATAGGATCATTAGCTTGATCCAGATCAATACTCGCTTCATGTTCTTGAACAAGCGCTTGTACTACAATGACCTCTTCCTCGTCGAGGAATTCCCTAGGAGCACCATACTAGACAACTACAATCAATAAAATAATATTAGTTAGCTATCACAAATATTTAAATGATAGAAATGTTTACAAATGTAATATAGGAAAACAAAGACAACAAAGAGCTAGACAAAGACAACTTAGCTATTTAACTAATCATGATTTGCAAATGGCTCAACTTAAAACTTACACGTTCATAATAATCAAAGTAAAAATACCCTTAATGGGAATTATTCCATTGAATATATTAACAAATCAATATAACTGCATAGATTTAATGAGTTTAATAATGTGAACATGTAATAGTGAAAATAAATAGAAACCAATATAGACCCATCTAACTCTAGTTCTACGAAGCGTCGAGAGGGATCAAATCCCTTGAGGTGCGAAACCATTTTTTGAGTAAAAAAGTGAGGAGAGGTCCAAAGGAGGACAATTTCAAAACCTAGCACTAGAAAAAAGGAACAAAAGTGAAACTGATCAATGTTGGAATGAGGACTTTTGGAGACTCCTAACACTGGGAAAGGGTACAATTGCAAAATCAATGTTACTAGAAATTAGTCTAATTTCAAATCCTACTGCTAGAAAGAAGTTTAATTGACAAACTCAATGCTATAATAAAGAGAAATTAGGAAGCCTAGCACTACAAAAGGGCACATTTGGAATTCATAGCACTGGAAAAGGAAACAAGGAGGAATCTTAGCACTATAAAACGAGGTAGATGAGAGACAATATAGCACTAGAAAGTTAAAAAGGTGAAAAAGCTAGTGTTATGAAAAGGAAAATTTAAAAATCTAGTGCTAGGAATGAAGGAAATTGGAAAAGCTAGTGCTACGAGGGAGGGAAAAATGAATTCTAGCAGTAGAAACTTGAACAAATGAGAAACATAGCACACCAATGATGAGAGGAGGTTAGTTTTGGAGAGAGAGAGATCGTTGCCAAAACTACCTAGCATAAATATTAATTGAAAATTACCATAAATTTTAATTCCAAACTACGTAGCATAAATATTAATTGAAAACTACCTATCATAAATATTCATGAACAAACGTAAATATTAATTGCAAATTAACTACCTAGTACTCATCATGATATTTTTTCTTAATGCATAAAACACAAAATGAATATTTTGGAAGATTGTCACTTGTGCAATTGACTATAAATTTGATATAAATAAATACTAAGAGGCTTTATGGCATGTATAAGAAATATAAAGAAAATTTTTCTTATGGTCTAATGGATGATAATGAATAAGTACTTACTAATGGATGATAGTCATCTCCGCCTTTGGCATGCCCATAAGTTCTACAATGATTTTTAGCTGTTGTTATTAAAAGTCTCCTTACTTTCAAGCCCTTTCACTTTTTACAAGGGAAATAACATTAATTTTCTATCCCTTGAAGCCCCCGATGTTGATCCCACGCCTCCTTGGCCCAGTCCTTGAGGAATGTTACCTGACATTTTTCCTCACCAAATAGATTATTAGTCAAAATTAACCTTAAAATAGGCTTATAAAATTTCAAAATAATGGGATGTATACCATGAATTTGGAACTTGTAAATAGGTATTCGGCCCTACATATATATAAATCAATTTCGTGTCGGATAAACATTGCACAACAGTAAAATTCCATCAATGCCAAAATTTGGCCAGTAAAATGCCATTAATGTCGCCGAATTTATGTAATTAGCATCAGATATTCGATGATTGTCGGGCTTTTAAAAAAAGAAAAAAAACACATTAACTTCTGACGGTGGTCCCGATTTTATCCGTTTTCAGATTCTGCCATTGAATTTTAACCCGAAATGTGGTAGTGAAGGTTTTACATGGAAACCCTTTTGAGAAAAAATCACCAAAGCTTGTTGTTGTTATTAATGTAAAAATAAGAGAACCTACTCTATTACATCAATATTTTCGTGAGCCACCACTCACAGGAAGCACCAAATCCCTTTGATTGTTTGCTAGCACCCACTAGCAGAAAGCACCAACTCCCTCCTTTTGTATACACCTGATTAGCTTAACAAAAGCACCATGTGAAGCACCAACTTCACGGATTTTTTGCAAGCACTAACTTGCAACTCCTTGGATTTATGCAAGCACCAAATTGCAGAAGGAACCAACCCCCAAGATTTCTTCAGACACCCACTAGATATGGAAGCACCAACTTCCTGAATGCAAGCTCCAACCCACACTCAATAGGGAACTAATGTTCAATGTATATGACAAATACTCTTCCTGATATCATCTAATTTCTCCTCAAAAACCTTTCCTATACTCATCACACGCTGCACTCTATCCTCTTCTCACTCTGCAATGACTAGTTGTTCCGCTCAACAACATTTACTAACAAACAACCCACACAAAAATATACTTTTCTCTACTCACTATATATCATCCCATTGTTCTCATTCCTCTTCTCTCAATCACATACACTCAGATCTCGACATTCTTCTTCTTCTCTGGCACTTTCAGTCTTTCGCACAGCAACACAGGATTTCTCGAGGTCTCTTTCCTCTACATAGGCACTTGCAACCTATTCTTTGTAGAACAGGCTCACTTTTCCTCACACAATAGTGCACACACACCCATATATCTCTCCACACATCTCACTGATCACAATGGTGCTTCCCCCAGTTGCTCAATGGCAACCCTGAGTTTTGTTACTCTACTACACACTGGTCGATGATACCTCTGTTTTCCTCCATACTTCCTAAGAGTGCACTTCCAATGTGGATATCCATTCTCGTGTTACGTTTGACTTGGCCACTTCTCATACATATAACACTAGGAATGGGATCCTGAGCATTTATCCATACTAATAATTAATTCTCACTCAAACTACACACTCCAACCAGGCTCCCCACGCTAATTAATTTCCCACAAGATTGAAAGGTACTTTAGCATGGCTTATTTTTTCTTCATTTAATTCAATGAGGTGTTCACGGGAGATCAGGGATGGCTTATCTCGGCTCATGACATATCCAACACTCTTCCCTGCAAATCGTGGCCCTTGTTGCCTTGACCCATCGATCTTTATTTTTGTCTCCTACCTACGACAGTCCCCATTGACTCCATCGACCAACTCTCCTGAATGCATGTACTATTAGCTTCTGACTCATCCATCTTCCTGTTGAAGCCTAGAAAATCTCTGCTTCAAACATCGGGGAAAACCACCCGGTCGGGACCTTAAGACAGCTCCTTTTCCGTTTGGTATGGTGGCTCCGACTGGATTTAAAGGACTAGTTTCCTTATAACTAAATGGATTGGTTTGGATGGGTGGAAATGAGACTAAATTAACTGAAATAAAACTATCTAATTTAAACTAAATACTGGTAAAGAAATTCTAACACTAACCCGGGTAATTATATGTGAATACAACTTAAGATTGTTCCAATTTAACAATAACCATGAAAATATATTATTATTTAAATTGAAATGTGCAGAAACAAATAAAGATAACTCTGTCTAAGAAATTAAACAGAGTTGTATTAATGTATTGCATTCATCATTGTATACCATCTATATACACTTATGAAAGATAACGTTTCAATTATACTCAGAAATGATATATAAAAGGAAGCGTTGTGAAAACAAATATATATAAATGATAGAAATTTTAAAGTGAATATCATAAGACAAAAGAAATCAACAGTGAAAGGATAGAAATACCTCATTCATCTTGAAGACTTTCAAATGCAATGTGATACTCTAATCCAGTAACTCTGATGCAAAATCAAATTCCAAGGTACGGAAATGCAACACTTCAAAGATAATTCCGCATGAAAATCACCAGATGTGATCCTTTTTAAAAATATATAAGACAATGGAGTACAAAAATGCAATCTCCAAGTCAAAAAATATTAAGATCCAGGACCCCCTCTCTAAATGCATGAGAAGGGTTTAAATACTACTTAGCTAAATCTAAAAATAGTCTTATTACAAAAATTAAGGATTCGGTTCAATGACCGTCCTTTTCCTAGGCTAAAATACAGTAAAATTAAAACTAAATCTAACTATCTATGAACTTGTTCTTTAAACTTGCAGGCATCTAGCATAGTTTTGAGAAGATGCGGTTGACCGACTTCAGAATTCAACTGTCCTGAAAAGACAGAGTCGGCAAGCATAGGAGTAATCTTCTCTATAGCATTGATGATACAATTAAGCGCATTGTGCTGACTGTGTGGCTTCACCAAGTACATCCAGTATGAGTCCCAATTCAATCTCGTCAGCCCTTGGATAGATTTTGCTTTTTCTTCTGCCTTTTGCTTCCATTCTGTTTGCAGTTGACTTGCCTGTGGGAGATATCCTGGAACAGTTTCAAGAATCAAATTAGCTTTGTGTAAATTGTCATTTACACAATCAGTAAGAATTTTTGCCGCTATAGCCGCCTCCTCTGCTGCCTTTTCTGCCCTTCTGATTTGTGCATCCTAGTTTTTAAACAGTATTTCTTTATGGTTTTCATTAACAATGGGTGCACCAACTTTTCTTCCTTCTTCTGTCTTTTGCCATGCCAAATAATGATTGATCTTTTCATTAATCAAATCATAATCATTTCGTAAATCTACGACATGATTTGTGATTTTATCGCTCTCTTGGCACAAAGAATTCCATTGCAAGATTTTTTGGCAGAAAACTTCCTCTTGTTGCAGTAGTTGATTGTTCAAAGAGATAGTTTCTGAAATGAATTCTGGAAGCTTAGGATCATCTTTATGCTGATCTCGGATAATCTGTATTTATTTTTCTTTATCAGCCAAGCTTTTCTGATGTCCTATTTGCATTTCTTGAAGTTGTTGTTGTAACTCTTCAAGTTTCAAATGTGCTTCCTTATCAGCCTGTACCTGTTGCAATTGCTGTTGTAGAACTTTTACCTGTTCTTATTTTTCATTCAACAAAAGTTGTATCTCAAATGCTTTTTCAATTGTCACAGAAGCATAAGCTCCTGTCATTTGAGATAACTTAGTGAGATTATGAGTAGGTTCTGTGGCAGGATCTTTCCACAAAACATCTACTTGTTCTGGTTCAGTAGCAATTGCACTTTCTAATTTTCTCTTTTTCCTCTGTCTTTCCACTACTGCTTTGTATTTTGGGCTGTAGAATACATCTAGAGGAGGAATGTCCTCCACATTAAGCATAATTTCGGAGGATGGTGTGATTGGTATGTGCTCTGTTACTGTGACTGTGCTGCTTGTTCCTGTGTTCAAAACTTTGGTTGTCTGGACAGGGGTCTGTACATTATTTCCTTCTACATTAATCAATTGGTTGAAGGTTTCCCATTCTTTGTCTAATTCAATAATGACTGGCTGTTGCTGTACATTGGTTGGAGGAGTATTTGTCTGTTGAGAAGTCAAAATTTGCTGTTGAGCAAGTTCTTTTGATTGTGCAGAATCCTTAATGGATTCTTCCATTTTATCTTCCTTTTCATTAGACTTATTGGAATGTTCAGAATCTCTGTCAGATTTTGATTTAGATTTATCTGTGCTTGAACTGTCGTTAAGACTAACACTAGGAGTTTTCTCCCTTGCGGGCTCTAAGCGTAGATTATCCAAAGGAATAGGAGTTAGTCTTCTTTCTCTGTAAAGTTTGAATTCCTGGAATTCCTCTGGAGATAACTGTGTTTGAGCTGAATTCAAAACTTCTTTAAATGAATTTCTTGCTTGGAACATATCATCAAAAAGATCTTGTTCCCCAGAAAATTCCCTTACTCTGATTGCATTGGTAAAATTCTTAACAATATCATCTGGGTCGAATAACCTTCTCGAAAATTTGAACAGCTGTAGACATGTGATGTTGCCTATCTCTTGGAATGCATGACCAATATCAAACAGTGAAAATGTTCCACATATTACAGGAAATTGTGGCCAAATGCCTTTTTTCTTCTCTTTTAAATCTTTTGTTATACCTCCCTGGCCACAGGTCTGATAAGCAATTTCCCGAGCTACAAGTCTATCTAGAACATATAGGGGTAAAACATGGGGAGAAGCATAACTTCCAAAAACCCTAATATAAGTGAACAATTCTTCTCCAAACCATCTCGCGACGGGGAGAATGTCAACCTCTATTTCTGGGGATAACCTTGGGGCATCCTTATTATGCAATGTTCTGTACAATGGCAGCATTATTCCATGACAAATTTGGTAAAATGGGGGACAAACTTAGACTCCCATAGTTATTTATGGTACACATGAATAAGCAAAGGATCGTGGATAGTCCATTGCCAACCCATCATAGGGAATTTAGATACATAACATATAGCGTCCATTAAATAAGCAGATAAATAAAAAGGCAGATAAACCCGCTGAGAAACATTTCGTTTGGACCGGTAGTGAAAAATAGCAGTGGTCAAATTATCAGATAGGATTTTGGCCCAGTCTACAATTGTAGAATTAATGGCCGCATTCAACAAAGGAAGCCATTCGGGTAAGATCATATTTATGTCAGGCTTTCCAAAAATCCTGCATAACATGGCAGCAGTGAAACAATAAGGAGAGGTAAGTGAACCCGTGTTGTACATAACTTGTTTGTTTTTCTTCAATGGTTCACTTCTTTTGGTCCACTCCTTTGTGCATTCTGCCAAATTTACATGTTCTCTGGCAAATTCTTCCATAAATTGCTTGTTGTAAGTCGCCTGAGGTTCTAGCAATTTATACATTAATCTCAGATCTTCTGTGGTGAATGACCTGATTAGCTCTTCAAATGGAGTCCTAAATTGCCTGTCTGAAATATCGGTGCTGTCCAGCACCCATCTCACCATGTCTGTATATGGGAGAATCCTTGGCCTTGCCGCTATTCTATGCAGAAATGAGCAAGCCAGTTCTCTAAGGGTTGCCTCAGACGTATTACTGGAACCTGCTGTAGCTACAACTTTCATCACTACATTATTTTCTTCCTCTAACAGATTATACATTCCTTCCCAAGTGGATATACCGGCATCCTTATTACAAGCGGTGTCTGCATATAGCGAAGCCATTTCTCTGTTTTCAGAACTCGAGCTCTTCTCCTTCTTACCCATAGTGTTTCATGAAAGCTTTGTATAGACGTTTGCTCCTTCGTGCCTGCGTTTTATGAGTAAATGAGAGTAATGACATAAGAAAGGTGATGAGACTATTTTAAATGTGAAAGCGAATGAAATATAATATTTTAATCGTGAAACGACTTTCAATCTAAACACAATCTTATTTACCATTAATAATCAATCCAATCATTTAATTTAATCATTAAAGCGCATAATAGATTTGATATATGGGAAGATTGCCTTTGGAAAACGCGCCTACATGAATCTGCGACATTGCGATCTGCGATTTGCTGCGCAATATCGCAATATCGCAATATTGCAAAATGAAGCCGTCGCAGTTATGTAAAATAGCGCAAAAGCGGAAATTGCGCAATAGCGCAAAAGCGCACATCGCAAATCTCGCAAAAGCGCAAAATTGAAAATAGCGCAAAATGTATTCATTAATCACTTCTTTTTTCTGCGCTATGCGATCTGTGACCAATACGTTTATTGTATAAGCTTTTTGGGATCGCATTATCGCAAAAGCGCAAAATCGCATTTTCAGTTTTATAAAAGATATATACCATTTTGCTATGGATGCGCTATTTTGTTTAAAGAGAAATTTTATCGTAATCTATCATAAACTTAAGTGTTTCTTAATGTTCTTTCTAAGGGATTTCTATAAGTTTATGATAGAAAGTTTTATTTGAAAAGGCAAACAAATCCTAATTGATTTTTTTGGATTTTTTAACTAAGGGTCTCCATTTATTTAGTATTATTAGTAATATTAAATAAAAAGGGGGGTTGTTGCTGGTCACAACACTTCCATACACCTTTGTGCTGCTATTTTGAATCTCAATCATTTTGTAACTTTATTAAGAAAATGTTATGAAATCGTAAGATTCTGACCCTGGCCTCTAGCCCCTTTTTCTTCTTCCCTTATTGTTTTTCCATCATAGGACCAGGTAATATGACCGATGGCATAACACATAGGTGTTAAGACCTTCAGGATCTTATCGAGGGCGTATTTCCTCGTGTTATTTATGTAAGCCCATGGTTCTCTGGGCTCCATGACCAAATGACAATCAACATCGAAAGCCCTAGGTAACGACTTAGAACTTTCTCATAAAATAATTATAAAGGAGTTCCCAAAATTACGACCTCTGAAATACTTCCCACGTGGTGTCATCATAGCACTTAAGTGCTAAGATCTTCTCTATGCCCTTGGTTCTTTGGTTCCCCATGAACAAACACCAATCAACATCAGAGCTCCCTGGTATCAGGACTATCTCACAATTCAACTACAGAGGAGTTATGAAAACTCCAACCTCTGATATCTTGAACTCCAAAATGACATCATGTTGTTGTCATCAATCCCATGTGGCATATCCATAATGGTGACATGTGTGACCTATATTTTACCCATTAGACCACTCAATAAGGCTAAAACTAACTTCCATGTGTCCTACGTACAACCACGTCATGCTAGTGTCATATGCCACCGTAATTGCTTGAGGGCCAATCTCCTACTGCCATGTTTCCTATCCGAGGAGATAGAAATGGTACATTGATATATGGTTTTTCAAACAATTTATTTTTTAATCTCAACCCTTAATACTTTCAAAAGGATTCATTAATTAAGAACTTACGAAATCCCAAAGTTCTGAATTTCCGAGCGGTTCCAATACTTAAAGGTTCCAAAGTCCTAAAGTTCTAAAGTCTCAAATATCGGCCCCAGTTCCCCAGTTCCATGCTATCTCAGGTTTCTTTTTAAATAAAGAATCAACATTTTGATCTTCTAACCTTCCGACGTCCCAAGCCTCTGACTTTTAGAGGTCCCGAAGTTTCAAAATTTGGGATCTGAAATTCAGCCAACTTCTGATTGACTTTTAAATAAACAACCAAGGTCCTGATGTTCTGAACTTCTAATGTACCGAAGTTCTGAAATTCAGGGATCTGATATTTCAACCTTCCAAGCTCCCAAGACTCCAAACCTTGGCCCACTTCCCTATTTATGAGGTTCCAATATTCCAACCTTCTGAAAATTCTACCTTCCCTAGTTTTGAAATTTGGCCTGCTGAGGACTTCAAGATCCTAACTTTGGAAATCAATAATTTGATCCTAATATCCATTCATGGACTTACACATAACTTTGGAAGGATATTTCCAAGCACTAATCAACTGTTCTAACTCCAAGAGTACATGAGTTAATATCTTGAGGCAGAAACTCCTCCAAATTTTGGGACTCCTAACCATCATAGCCATCATTTTATGGCTTCTCCAATAAGCATGCTACTATGGTGATTCCCTGCCAAAGACGATAACAACAATAGGGCTCCCCCTAATATTGACACATCAAGTACATCAAACTAGACCAATTACCATCACAACTAGACTAATGGGCATCAATGTTGTCTTGCCTAACATCATGCTAGCACATACATCCATGTTGATCTAGTTGAAACCAATGTCAACACACTTGCTAACTATCAAGAAATTCCAACAACCCAACTTGATCTCCCAGCATGACTTTTGACATCAATTCCAACACACTTGCATCCACTAGCCATCCAAACAATGCCAACATTCCAACAATACTCCCCTTTGGCATTGCTGGAAACACCTCTTCACTTCTCCACATTGATGCCAATCCTCATGCTGCTTCCACACATCTCCTTTCATGAACCACCAATGTCTTTATTTCATTTTCTTGGGCCATCACAAATTTATCTTCCAATAAGCGTCTCTCCCTATTTGACATCAATGGAAAAGGGATACACACTATTTTTTCATTCAATCACTGACTGTCAATGATAAAGGGTCTGGGTGCTAATGTGCATTCTCTTCAATAACTAATAGTTGTTGTTGCTCTATAAACTGGACATATGTGATATGCTCCCCCTGAACATATACTGCCTCTGATTTGAATTCCTCCAGTTTTTGACACCTTATGGATCCTGGCTAAATATTGTTTCTTCCAATGCATCTTTGTACCAATTAAAAAGAACTTATAACAATTAAAACTTCTCATGGTATTGAAACTACTACAAATACCACAAAATATTGATGTGTTTCAGTTTCTCTCTATTGTTGTTGCTTCTTCATCCTCTATGCTCACTTCTCTTGAGAATTTTAAGCACTTCTTATCCCCTTGAGATCATACTGCTCCTAATATGGAGTGCTTCTTATATAATACCAATTGCACCAAACATTTGATACAAATTAGACAATGTACCAGGAAAACTCTTATATCTCTTTCTAAAAAGAAATTTTCTCTTGTAAAAAAAAAGGTTTCTCCACTTGAACCCAAGACTACCAATTGACATAACAATACCAATTAAAGATTAAGGGACATAGAAAGCTTGTACCAATTGTGTTTCATGAACACAAGACTTCTAGGCATAATAAAACTTACAACTTAAATTAAATAAGGATATTTCATCCAATATGCAAGCCTTTCATTCCCTATGCAATATTTCTTCCTCAGGCTGACATTTGTTGCCTTCTACTATTATCAAAGAATCTCCCCCTGAGCCAATTCTCTCTGATCTCCTGCAGATGCTTCTTTGCATATGCGTGGGGAATTATCTTGTGGACCTGAATTAACTATGGGCTTCTTCATTCCACACTTATGTTGCCACTCATCTTCTTTTCACAACATAAAATTTTGTTGTGTACTCCCCTGAAATCATGTTGGTTGCACTTCTCTCTCTTTCAATTATGGTACATTTGAAATAAACAAATACATTATGTAAGGGTCCTATAAACTATAGTGATCAATAGATGATTATCTAGTTCTTTATTTTGGGAATTTACTGGTAAAATTTAGCCTATGAATCACTAGTTTTCATAGCTTAAAGGTTTGCTTGTCTAAGGAGCCATTTAGTTCTTGAAGTCTAGTGGAAAATACAAAGTATGGATGTCTGGGAGATTTTTTTTCATATAAATTCTGGGTTAGAACATATGGCAGGTGTTTTCATGGTAAATTGCTCAGAAGAAGCTTTCCAACGGTATATCTGGTGCTTCAAATCGGCTTCCGGATTAAGAGATAGAGCAACTTGAACTCTGATCCTCAAAACCAAAAAACAAAGAGAAATGCCTAAGTGTGAAATTATTTATTTTAATTATTGAAATTAATTCAAAAATAATAAATAATATCAATCTATAAACTATAGGGACTATTGTATCTTAAGAGACAATTCCTTGGCTGTGGAAAGGAATCAATGCTTAAGACATTTTTAAAAATGTGTCACAGAAGTAATTATATCAGGTGGTCTTCGTTCAATCCCTTTGGAAACTAATTCTTTAAAACCCTTAATAATTTGGTATAATGAAAGAATCTACAATGCTATTAACTGTTGATATTTGAATGGAAAATAAGAATTGTAGAGGAAACTCAAAATGATATGCTGTAACACAGAATCTACCACTAAATTTCCAATGAATTTATGGAGAGAGAAGAAACTCAAAATAATATGTTGTAAACACAAAATCTATTACTTTTAAGTTCCAGATAAATTTTGTGAAGGGAGAGGAGTTGGAGTGAAGGAGCGCAAATTAAGGTTATTTAACTCTTACTCACAGATGCAATTAAGAGACAGGTAGCTACTTTACTTCACTTCATTCCAGGATGAAAGAACACAAAATGACACAGGAAAAACGAATCACCATCAAGAGTAGCAGGAAACTTGATGTTTCTTTCATTAATTTCTCAGAAAATTAAGTACCAAAAATTTAGTCTTCCAGAGGTCCAAAACTCAGAACCCTTCTTCTTTCTTTTTGTCTTGCTTAAATTCATCAAAAACAATTCATAACTGCTAGAACTTGTTGAAACTACTTCGACTGCCTAAACTGTTAAAACTACTTATTACATTTCAATTTAGGACATCACTATAGCTTCGATCTTAACAAACAAAGAAAAAAAATTAAAGCTTAAAATATTACTCCTTTTGCTGAATCTGATTAGTTGCTGATGCATCTTCCTGAAGTGTTGATGTGTCTCCCTGACAGATCATACATCCTTGCCCTACATTTCTTCCAGAGTCCAATATTTTTCTATTCTTCTTGTTGTCATGTCTTTTTTGTTTCTGATGTGGTATTCAAACAGTTCTGCAAAAACACCTCTTTTCCTGACTTGACCCAACTGTGGCATTTCCAACAGTGCCACTATATGCTCCTTTTGCCTCACTCTGCCTATGCCTCTGTGTTACAAACGATGTTCTCATCTCTCCTTCTGCTCGACTCTGCCTCTTATGCTCATGCCTGCAAGGTTCAATCTTTCATTTATTTACAAGGCGCCACCACATACAACACTTTTCTGCACAGGGTCAGGCGTTACTCGAGTCTACTGCCCGTGTTCACGTTTCTTCAAAAAACAATGCAACTACAAATAATCTTGGACGTTAAATAAATTTAAATTAAGCTTTGAATGGTATTGCGTTCGCCTTTCCATCACATTTTGGCTTTCCATGTTGCCCCATTATAAGCCTCCTCTTACCTCCGATGTGATTTATCAAAGGAAAGGCCCTTACTTTTGGATTTGAAATCCTTTACAATTTAACTTTGAAACTACGTCGCATTCGCCCCTTATCACATTTCGGCCTTCGACATTTCTTTTGTGATTTATTCCCCCTGAGATTTGCGATTGTGACGTGCGATATGCAATAAAGGTACGGATGACGTGGCAAGTGGAGGTGGGGCTGATCGCAAATTGAAATCGACGATATAAAACTTTTCACGAATCACATTTCGTCCTTTATAACATATTCCTTAGCGTCATTCCTCCCGAGCTTGCGATGTGCGACGTGCGATAAAGGTAGGTGTTATCACTATGTAATTCTGAGGCTGAAAGAAAAATCCTAGAGGCAACATCAAAACCGCTTCGGGCTTAGGATCTAGCCCTCCTAGACACAGAGACGTATCTCTCTGTAGGATTTAGATTTGTTTATTGCGAATTTTAGGCTAGTTAAGATCATCATAGTTTGGTTTTGAATTTGGTTTGGTGGGGAAAGCGAGGAAAAAGGGCCATTGGGAAATGGAGTCAAAGGGCTCGGGTAACCAATTTGCAGAAGTAATCAAGCAAGAGTGAAATAGGGCAAGCTAGGAGTACTACTTTGGATCTCTGAGAATGAAATGGAGTGGGAAGATACATGAAATTGGAACTCAGCAGAAATTGAGGGGTAGTTAAGAATTCCTCAATTAGACTGGAGTGCAATGCTCAACAGAAACCGAGGAGAAACTAAGAATTCCTTGGTTTAGCATAAGTGGAAAACATAGACTATTGTAGAATCAACTAGAACATGGTGCTCTGAAAACAAATCCTATTCATCATTTTCTATTCCACAAATTAGAATGTAGAAATACTAAGATAATAGAACAATGAATAACACATAAAATAGGAGAAACTTCACCATTTGGTGCACCACTTGAATCCTGGAAACTTCTCTTGAATTACTTTGCAAGAAGCCACAACATTACAGAATGGGACTCAGTCCCTCATTCAGATTCCCCCCCTCCAACAATATTTCGAACTATATCAAGCTTACTAATTGAGTACAATCCTTAACAGTTACTTTTTTTATCACTACATAACAGAGAGGGACATAACATCATTGGACATGAGTAAATAAGACAGTTGGAGTTATGAAGACTGTTGGACATTTGACATTTTGATCCCTTGCAATCAGGTTTTTCATATGCTTGCTGGTGTGAATTCTATCAAGTCTGACACTTGGGATATCTAACAGTCTTTGGAGCACTACATATGACTTGAAATGATTATCTTGTTCGAATCTCTCATCTCCTCTCTGAAAATAGAAAAGACGGTTACAGAGCTGAAAACTGGGCCGAATTTGTTCAAAATGGGGCGCACTCAGACATTTTTTTCTCCCCAATGGTGACACCTATGTGAAATATGAGAGATTTTATTTTTCTTTTCCCCGTGCTAGTCAAAAACCTCTCTTAGATTCTCAAAATTCATCTCCAGATCTCCGCAACAGTTGCTGCAAAATCATGACCAAAACAGGAAAAATGGAAATCTGAAAAATTGGGCTGAAATATAGCTTCGATTCTCCCAAGTGAAGACACCTGTACAAAATATGGGAGAGTTTTTTTTCCTTCAGCCCGTGCTGAAAAAAAACCTCTCTCGGTTTTTCAAAATTCACTCCCATTTTCCAGGAATATCTCCTGCAAACAAACTAGTAAAACTGGCTAAAAACAGTTTTTTATTTGGGGAAAGCGGTTTTGAAGGAGCATAAGTGCTATTTCGGACCCCCCCTGAAGTTCTAAGTGGTAAGGGGGGGTCTGAAATAATGAGATAATGACACATAAGGGGGGGGGGGGGGGGGGCACTTTTTGAAAACCACCTATTTCGGACCCCCCTGCGTGAGGATAAAGTTAGGATGGTAGGGGGAGAGGCAAAATGCAATGTAGGTCGTCGGATTAAAGTGTTGGTGGTTGGATGAGGTGGAAAGCGGTGGGGGGTTAACTCCATGATGTGGCATGTAAACTTTATGATATAGTTTATTTTTATTTTTATATTTTCATTTCTTATTTTTATTTAATCCTAAGCTTGTTTATGCATGTAATGACGAAAATGATGGATGGGTGCAAAAAGGGAGAACAAGGGCATGAAGGGTGTGGCAGGGAGATGAAAGGTAAAAAAAATGGATGGAGGGGGAGAATGGAATTAACCAAGCCCAGCATATGAACACAATTTTGATCCACGCCTCCTTGTAACATCAGAATAATAAATGAGAAATACTTTTATCGTAGCATTTTGGAGCAGTGTGGGTGGAATTTTTATCGCTTACTCCTTTTAAATATGCTCCATGAAGAATTTGATTCGGGATGCTTTTGAAAATGAACCTCACTTTGCAAGGTAAAACATTGTTTTCGTCCTACAAGCCAAACCAATACATATAATTCAGCAACCCTAATTCCCCTATAATTATAGGGTCCTAATAGTAGGGATGACATGGCAAGTGGAGGTGGGGTCAGTCGCAAATCGCAATCAGTGATATGAAACCTTATCGCATTTCTCATTTCAGCCTTTATAAAATATTCCTTAGTGCCATTCCTCAGCTTACGATGTGCGATTGGAATATAATAAATCATAGTTCTGAGCTGCATCGTGTCCGAAAATTATCGCATTTCACATTTCGGCCTTCATAACATATTCCTGAGCACTATTCCTCCTGAGCTTTGCGATTGCGATTTGTGATATGCGGGCAGGAGTTCCATGTGCAATTGCGATTAAGCCTCCAAACACTGTTATGCACGTATATTTTCATGACTTGACCTTGACCTATGTGAAATGTTTTGAACGCGTCAATCGGCCCAAGTCTTGAACTGCTCTACACGCAAATAAGCCTGACTTGATCTTTGTTGCATGCTTTTCTTCTTTGTTGCTCCTCTGGCTTAGATTAGATTTCCAATGTCATTGCTTCCCTGATTTTGGTTCCAGTGCACATGTGATGATTAATCATGATTAAGCTCGTGGTTGTCCTTTCGAGCATATTACAAGTCTTCTTCGAATTTTAACAACTGTTCCTCAACAAACTTGAATTGCTTAGAACCTCTCTTGACTTTTAGCTGAGTCAAATTATGCTACAACATCTGGCTCCAATTGGGGACAACACTTTGGTAGAAAAGTGTTGAGAACTTGTATATTAGTAGCCTTTATTTTGCATGGATTCAAAGAGAGCTTGCAGATCAGTAGCCATTATTGGGCATGGAGTCAATCCAAAATGGGAGCTAATCCAGTATGAAATCCTCCCAAAACTTACTACGCTTTGGACTTATTCCTTTATTCTTAAACTGAAAATACTGAACTAGAAATACTACAACTAAAAATGCTCAACTTCTGAGCTTATTTATGCACAACTCTTATATATGTATTCATGTTTGAACTTAATTAGGTGGAGTCAGCCTTCCAATGGCACCAATCCAACATCTGCGTGATAGACTTGATGCCTCATACTATTGAAATTTGAAGATCAAAATAGGGAGGTACCATGAAATGTTTTCAAATACAAAGTTTTGCACATACCTTAACCTTGGATTCATAGGTGGCTTGAAGGTGCTTGCTGCAACTGTCAAAGAATCTGCCAATATATTCTCCTCCCTCGGAATAAACTGAAGCTTGAAGGCTTATGGTGATATTAGCAAGGATCCAACTCCTGTGCCTTTCTTGGAGTAGGCACCATCAAAGTAGCATTTCCAAATCTTTTTTAAGTGCAACTCATTATTTACAACTGCTGAAGAGAGTTGATTCCCCGTGTCTTCAACAAATTCTACATCTTCATACAACATGAAACATTAAAGATCTTTTGTTTCTTGAATATAAATAGAGGAGTTTATTGCATCTTTCTTGGTAGTGGTCTTCACGAACCTTGTTTCCCTGTACAATATCCTTTATTCCCCATTGAAAACAGGAATGATATCATAAGTGAAATCCAATTTTAGAACACCTCCCAACTTTTCTCCTTAAGATCTTGATAGGAGCATTCCAAACTTGGCTGGAATGTGAGAAACCACTACATCCAGGACTATGCTCTTTGCTGGAAATTGTGCCAAAGACACTGCTACATATTTAATTAACCCAACAAATTTCACCCTTTTGGAATCAAATGAATACAGATCCCTGTAAGGTTTGGTAATCTGCAAGTTTAGTTCCTTCATAATAGACAATAGCATGAGATTATGGGATGCTCCTAAGTCCGACATACAATTATGGAGAGTAAAATCATGAAGCAACAGAGAAATATAGAATGGTGTAACAGAAGGATCTGCTTCTTCTACATGAGGACCAAAGGTGATCACTGTATTCTCTTCTTGTAAGTTCACTGTGTCACTTATATCTTCGATTTGTTTGAGATTAATAAATTCTGAAATTTCTTTCTTGTAGACTGGCATTTTAGCTAATTCTAGAACAGGTACTTGAATTTTTACCTTCTCCAACTATTTTTTCAAACTAAACGCATGAGTTTGTTTAACATTCTTTTCAGGTTCTTCTTCACTCTTTCCAGAATTTGATGCTTGTTCGGATACAGTAAAAACTCTCCCCAAAATATTATAATCAACTTATTTTCTCTAGGAAGGTTCACACTGCTGCACATTTGTTTTATTAATTGAATTTACAGGTTGCTCCCCATTACTAACTTGTTTTACAAGGTCCTTTTGTTGTGGAGTTTCCATTGGAGGAGGAATAGAATCTTGTTGTTCACCTTCATTATCCTGCACTCTAGATCTCTTTCTAGACCTTAAATCATACTTTTTATGTAACTCAGGTTCATGAAATCTGTGAATTGTCTAAAATATTCATCCATTTCATCTTGATCAAAAGATACTTTAGCTTCATCATATTCTCCCTCATTATCTTCCTCTTCATCCTCTTCTATTGTGTACATAGCAGATATATGATCTTCAGCTTCTTTTTGGTCATCTTCTACTGACTCTCTGAGTGCTTCTTCTATATACAATGGTGCTTGAACCTGGTATTGATATTTTCATTCCCTCTGCAAAATTTGCAGGGGTTGTCTTCTAAATTGAGGGTTAAATCCTCCTTGGTTTTGTTGTACTTGTCTTTGGGAGTTTTTACTTTCCAATTCCATCCTAACTAGCTTATTTGACAATTTTTTATCATCTTTGTCATATCTTCAATTCTTTGATCTTGTGATGATTCTTCTTTTTCTTTCTCCTTCTCCTGGACTGGTTGTTTCCCTTTCGCCTTCCCAACTGAATTCATATTAGCTTCAATTTCTAAAGCATCTGTTGGTATTTTCTCTAGAGTAGGGGGTATCCTTTCTCTAAGTGTGAAACTAAAATCGGCTTCAAAATCCCCAGCAAAAACCACCTTTACTCCAAAAGGAGGGGGCTTCATTTCTATAAGAGAATTGTTATACAATTTATTGAATCTTTTGATAAAATTTGATATATTCTCATCTAGTTTTCTTTTGATTGCATTGAATTTTGTTAGTGAATATCCATGATCCATTTTTTCACCCCATCTCTGCGTGAATTGATTTTCCAGTTATTCCCATGTATTAATAGAATCATTTGGAAATCCCTTAAATCACTTTCTAGCCTCTCCATCCAGAGACTGAAAAAAAAAATCCTCATTACAACATCAAGATGTTCTACATTCAGATTTTTAGCAAAATTATAAAACACAGGCAAGTGTTTTTCTGTAATTATTTCATCTTCTCCAATAATACATGGGAGTAATTTAAGATACTCTTGAGGCATTGCATTCATTGGTTGTGGAAGGTTAAGTGGAGCATATATGTTCAACAAAAGGCTGGTGTTGCCATGTTTGCACCTTGATTGACTGTTCCTTGGTTATATGCAGTCGATGAACCTGATGCGAAAATGAACAAAGGTAGAGGTAAAAATGATATGGGAGTGGGTTGATGGAAAATGGAAGAGGGACCAGCAACTGGAGTTTGTTGAGCTTGAGTAAAAGCAAAAGAAATAGACTCAAAGGAGTTTTCTTCCAACTTAGGTTCTTGAAAATAAATTGGTGTGAAAGGTGAATCTTGTTCCAAGAAAGGAATTACTTTAGAGATATCTTCAAACAAAGGATTAATAGAACTACTGTCAGGAGTAGACAATGTAGGACTAGGTGTTGAGGGGTTTTTAGGTTTCCAAACCCTTTTAGAAACCAATCTTTCAGGGTCTCACAAAGTAGGGACCTTCTGCTGTGAGGTATCCAACCTCATGTGAAACCTTTTGTGAGCCAGAATTCTAAGAATAACAAACACAACCAAATATTTCTTCCTTGCTGAAAAACCAGAGGAAATAATGTGAAAAACACAGGGAAAATAAACTTCGTCTCTTTGTCCCCGGCAATGGCGCCATAACATGTTGTATCTTAAGAGAGAATTCCTTGGCTATGGAAAGGAATCAATGCTTAATACATTTTTAAAAATGTGTCACAGAAGTAATTATATCATGTGGTCTTCGTTCAATCCCTTTGGAAACTAGTTCTTTAAAACCCTTGATAATATGGTATAATGAAAGACTCTACAATGCCATTAACTACTGATGTCTCAATGGAAAAGAAGAAATATAGAAGAAACTCAGAATGATATGTTGTAACATAGAATCTACCACCCTAAATTTCAGAATGAATTTATGGAGAGAGAAGAAACTCAAAATAATATGTTGTAAACACAGAATATATTTCTTTTAAGTTCCAGAGAAATTTTGTGAAGGGAGAAGAGTTGGAGAGACGGAGCGCAAATTAAGGTTATTTTACTCTTACTCATAGATGTAATTAAGAGACTGGTAGCTACTTTACTTCACTTCATTCCAGGAAGAAGGAACACAAAATGGCACAGGAAAAATGAATCCCCATCAACAGTAGCAGGAAACTTGATGTTTCTTTCATTAATTCCTCAAAAAAGTTAGTACCAAATTTTTAGTCTTACAGAGGTCCAGAACTTGGAAACCTTCTTCTTTCTTTCTGTCTTACTTAAATACATAAAAAATAGTTCGTAACTGCTAGAAATTCTGGAAACTACTTCGACTACCTAAACTATTACAACTACTTATTACATTGCAATTGAGGACATCACTATAGCTTCGATCTTAACAAACAAAGAAAATGAATTAAAACTTGAAATATTATTCTTTTTTTTTAATCTAATTCATTTTTGATGCGTCTCACTGAAGTGTTGATGTGTCTCCATGAAATATTAGACATCCTTTCGTTGCATTTCTTCCAGAGTTCAATATTTTTCTGCTTGTTGTCTTGTCTTTTCTGTTTTTGATGTTGTATTCGAACATTTTTGCAATAACACCTCTTTGCCCGACTTGACCCAGCTGTTGCATTTCCAACAGTGCCACTATATGCTCCTTTTTCTTGACTATGCCTATGACTCTGTGTTTCAAATGATGTCCTCATGTCTCCTTCTACCCGACTCTTCCTCTTCTGCTCATGCCCGGAGTGTTCAGTCTTCCATTTATTTATAAGGCGCCACTGCATACAAAACTGTTTTGCACAGGGTCGGGCGTTACCCGAGTCTACTACCCATGTTCACGTTTCTTCATAAAACAACACAACTACAAATAATCCTGGACTTTAAATAAATTTATATTAACCTTTGAATTGTATCGCGTTCACCTTTCCATCACATTTCGGCTTTCCATGCTGCCCTATTATAAGCCTCCTCTTACCTCCGATGTGATTTCTCAAAGGAAGGGCCCTTACTTCTGGATTTGAAATCATTTTCAATTTAACCCTGAAACTACATCGCATCCACCCCTTATCGCATTTTGGACTTTGACGCTTCTTTTGTGAGTTATTCCCCCTGAGCTTTGCGATTGCGACATGCTATATGCGATAAAGGTAGGGATGACGTGGCAAGTGGAGGTGGGGCCGATCGAAAATCAAAATCAGAAATATAAAACTTATCTCGAATCACATTTTGACCTTTATAACATATTCCTTAGCACCATTCCTCCCAAGCTTGCGATGAGTGATGTGCGATAAATGTAGGGATGACGTGGCAAGTGGAGGTGGGGCCAATCGCAAATCGCAATCGGCGATATGAAACCTTGTCGCCTTTTGCATTTCGACCTTTATAACATAATACTTAGTGCCATTCCTCCTGAGCTTGTGATGTGTTATTGGAATATAATAAATCATAGTTCTGAGCTGCATCGCATCTGGCCCTTATCGCATTTCGCATTTTGGCCTTCATAACATATTCCTGAGCACCATTCCTCCTGAGCTTTGCGATTGTGATTTGCGATATGCGGGTAGGCCTTCTACATGTGATTGCGATTAAGACTCCAAAAATTTTTCTACACGTATATTTTCATGACTCGACCCTGACCTGTATGCAATGTTTTGAACGCGTCAATTGGCCCGAGTATTGAACTGCTCTGCATGGAATAAGCTCGACTTGACCTTTGCTACACGCTTTGCTTCTTTGCTACTCATTTGGCTTAGATTACGCTTCCAATGCTATTGCTTCCATAATTTTGGTTCCAGTGCACATGTGATGATGAATCCTCGTTGAGCTTGTGGTTATCCTTTCGAGCATATTACAGGTCTTCTTGGAATTTTAACAATTGTTCCTCAACAACCTTGAATCGCTGAGAACCTCTCTTGACTTTTAGCTAAGTCAACTTATGCTACAAAAGGGACCACATTTATTTATCATACGTCAGAAGTGAAACAAGTAGTTGTGATCCCACCTCCCCATTTAATGCATTAGTTTTCCCCAATGTTAAAAGTCTCGAGATATGTCAATAAATAAATCGATGGTAAGTGATGGACTTCAGACCCCACCCATCGAAAATTCAATTTTTACGATGATTTAATTATCATTATATTCGGCGGGAAGGTCATTTGGAATTCGATTAAAATGAATTTAATGAATAAGGTTGAGATAAATCAGGTACATGTGAAATGCATTTATCAGTTACAGTGTAAAATAAATTTACAAGTACACGTAAAATGACTTTACACCTGTGAAATGAATTCATGGGTGCAAGAAAATGAATTTACAAGAGAAAATAAAGGGAGACTTTTGCGATCATATGTTTATGAAAGTAATACAAAGGTGAGAAAAAATGGGAACCATGTAAATGAGTTGTACAGATAGGTTAAAACAAGATTTACATGTGCGAATTAAGATTACACGTGAAAGTAAATGGAGGAGGAATAAAAAATGAATTTTTATAGAGAAGAAAGATAATTTTGTTTTTACTATGACATAAAGGGGAGAAATGCATGGGAAATGGAATTTGGTTAAATACTTATCCAAATTAATTTTACACGAGTAAAAGGGGAAAATGAAAATATTTTACTAGCCATGGAAAAACAACACATGGGTTTCAAAATCCATGGGAAAGAAAAACAACACACAGGTTTCAAAATGTATGGGAAGGGAAAACAACAAGGATTTGAAAACAAGATGGTTTTTTGAATCATTTAAATGAATATGTTGAAATTATAATTATGAAATTCATTTAAGAGTTTAATCAAAATATTTGGAAATATTATTTAAAATATATATCTTTCCCCAAATATTTTGTGACAATAATGAAGTATTCAAAATATGATGAAAGACAAAAATATGACAGAAATGGAACTCAAAGGAGCAGCTAGTCAATACATATAGTAGAGCAATCAGATTTAAGAGGGAAGTTAGCAGATTTTATGAAAATAGTTTCAACCTTTTTCCATATTTCAAGGGCATGAAAATATCAACATTAAAAGGAAACCTAGCAACAAAATATCAACAGATTGAAGATCATTTTGCAGATTTCCACCAGTTAGTGAACCAATTTTAGATTTCAATGCAAGATACTTGCAGGTAGTTCAAAGTTTCCAGCGGATAAATTAGAGATATTATTTTATCTTTAGTTTATTATGCATATTTTTTCCATAAGTAGCCATAGTAAACAATAGTTCACTTTAAAGTCTAAACAAAAGATCATAATTAGTCTGGACTTCCTATTACTTAGTTATATTTTGGAAATATCTACATGTTTTTCGTAGATATTATTTGTAATAAATTTTATTTAGATTTTTCCAGAAATTGTTAAAGATTATTTTGTAATCAGTTCCTTTGGAATCTAAAGTTAGTTTATTAAGAAGTCTATAAATATGGTGTAACAAGACTTATAATGTTGTTGGGACTTGTATGAAGAAATAAACTTCTGATGTAAGGCTATTCACCAAGCCAAATGTGATCAATTTCAGTAAATGCAAAATTTTGTTCTAGGATTCATGTGTGAGATAAATTGGTGATGTTTTTCTCTATGTCAAACTATTGTTTCACTATTATTTCATGTACTTTTCTTATCTGTGTTGTTTAGAGAAAATAATGTGTTGAAATTGTTTAATTACACTCAAATTTGGCTTATAAACAACATTTATGTTTTCAACTGAAGTTAAATATATAATTCATATCAAAATGCTCTATATTTAATGGAAATATAATCTTTTTCTTCTAATTCACTCCACAAATACATTAAAAGATCCAATTTTCTGCCTACCTTGCCTTGTTGCATTTTATCTGTTATTTTTGCAATTGATATGTTTAAAGCTTTTGGACTCAATTTCCCAATGGTATTTATTGTAGTTTCAACCAAATCCTTCAAAAAACCCAAATCAGAGCTTAAGAACTAGTCTAATACCTTGATCAACAAATACAAATCATATAGAGAGATCCCTCTCTGAAGTTGGAAGGGTTAGATCCCAATTTCCAAAGTGGTTTTGTGGTTACTTATGGATTTCTTTCACAACCTTAAGAAATTATGGAGTGCTAACACATTACTGTAATCAATAAGGTGACTCGACCATACCTTCAAAAATCAGATGCAAATTTATGTCTATTCTTTATAGCTTCCCGCATCTAATTTATTCGACCTCCCTTGAGGTGATTCTCTTCATTTATTGAAGATAAACATAAGATCTACTACCCTTGAGTAGATCATCTTCCTTATTTTTCCAAATCTTCAATGGTCAAGTCTTCATAGGAGGATTACTTTCTAGCTTCTTCTTTTCCCATGTTTGGGTGTTATAGCATCATTTATCACCTCTATATACTTGATGACTTATACATTAGCCTTGGGCAACCATTCCATTCAGACTTGGTCAAACTTATTAAAAAACAATAATTTGAATTCCATACGTGACTCTGCCCAGATTTTCTGCATGCAGACATAGGTACATCCATAACTGACCCACGTTTACTATTTAAAATATTAAGAAATATAAAAACACCCTATTAATGAGGCAGGGTTTATGGGTTTTTCCTGTAACTTAACTACCCCAGCCCGTGGCCTAACTGTTTCCAAACTGAAAAAACTGATTTGAGGAGTTATAAATACACCTCAAGGGAATGGCCTATGGGAGGAGAGAGAATTATATTGATATTATAACCTGTTAGAGCCCTGATTAAGTCTAATATTTCCCTATGCTTCCTGCACTTCCCAGGTTCAGGAAACCCTTGCTTCCTTGTGATGATCACTCCCCTTTATGTGACATCCTTTGTGCACCCTTTATGGAAGAAGCTTTGTGAGGGTAAGGCTGGACAGATCCAGAGGACGGTTTCGCTTGGAGCAGTGGAAAATCTCAAGTGATTTCTCCACTATTTTCTGTACATATTATCGATAAAATAAGCTACATACTCTTCTTGATATATTTGTGTTATATGTCTCTTATACATGTTGAATAATCTTGTAATGGTTTATTTCATGTCATTTTTAAGAGATTATATATGCTAACATGCTGACATCTAGGATCTATATGTTGTGAAACTAGTTTGTGTGCTTTGTCTTGATTGATTTGAAGGTTCTGAAGCATGAGGAGTAGCAGAGGGTTTGCACCCTGCGGGATTAGCCCGACGTAGGACACATGGGTAAGGTCATATATCCTCCTTTTTCTAGTTCAAGCATTATAACTTATAATTAGAGTGCTTCTTATGATAACATGTCTTCCACTTTGTTAGGTCTTTCAACCCAGGCCTTAGGGTAGTTTTTCCTGAAACATTGGGGTTTCTCTTGGCTGCGCATGGATAATGGAATATTTTCCTTGAACTCTACTTTCTTCATCCAAATCCTTTTATTTCCATTTTGCTTTGTTTTCAAAGAATGGTAATTGGGTTATTTTTTCTCCCTTTCCTTACCTGAAGCTTGCACTCATTATAGCTTGCGATTATAGATGGATTTATTCCTTCTTTATTTTGAAAGTACTTTTGATACTAAGCGTAGAAGAAAAAATCATAATCCTTTTCTCTTTTGTTCATTCTTGTCTTCAAATCCCAAGCTGAAATATTTTCATGCATATGCTAAGAAGCATGCTTTTTCTTTTCATATTTGCAACTTTCTCTCTTGTGCCCAATATTTCCACAATTGTAGCATTCGATTTGGATTAATAATGGGGCTTATGAGTTACTATTCTTGACAATACTCTTGTCAAACCTTCTATTACTATTAACATGCCTACTCTTGGTCACTTTGTGGATTCTTGGCTTAATGATACCCAACATATCTTATTTTCTTGCATGACATCTATAGTCTATGGCTTTATGTCCAAAATTATTGCAAGAAAAATAATAACCAAGAAAATTAGTTTGATTACAAAAGTTACCTTTTCTATGATGGATTTGTCCTTGAGGTAGAAAGGAATTATGTTGATTCTTCTTGTCCCATCCATGGAAATTTTAATTACTGAATTCTACTCTTTCTTGCAACCACTTAGCTCTCTTATACTGCTCTCGTTGTTTTTGTTTCTTAACCAATTTGTTGCTACATTTTCTTCTCTTGTTGTTGTTTCTTTCCTTTCTGATTTTGTTCTCCAACAACTTCTTTTCCTATGTTGTTGTTGGAACCTCGAACTACCTTTACCTGGGAGGTTGACCCTTCAACATTTTTCTTCTTGAAGCTTGGTTCTTCTTCAAACCCCAAACCAGCCTTGATGAGCAGGGATCTCTACTTAACATGCATCTCATCCAAGGAATTTTTGATCTCCTCAAGCTTTTGGTATTGAGACAACTCTTTATTTTACTTTTCTAATCCATGTCTCAATGGGACTACTTCAACTTGTAGTCTCTCATAATGAGCTTCTGTTTCATCTAGCTGAATGGTTAGCCTACCATTCAATCTTCTAGCCTCTTCGTGTTGAGCATTTATATAAACTATTGTTTTTCTCAAATTCTCATTCTCATGCAACTGATCCTTTTACTATTTTCTCCTGATAGCTCCTTGATCTCTTTTATATTAGAGATCAACTTATTTCTAAACTAGATACTTTCTGTCATATATTCTTCTTCACCATCCTTGGAGTGAATATCAATAGTTTTTCACAGGAAGAAATATATTCAATATTTTGAGCATCTTTCCTTTTATATGCCTTCTCATTTTTCTTCCTTTTCTTCTTATCACCAATAGCTATATGTTCTGGTTCACTACTTCAACAACAAGGTTCTTCGGCCTTTCTTGAGCCACATTACAATATTTTCCATACAGACATTGCAATATTTATAGCATTTCTTTTGCTATCTCACAGTGCCTTACTTTCTCAACATCTGGCTTAAACAACCCTTTCATGATAATCTCCTTGGCTTCTTCATTCTTCTGACTCTTTTCTCCATTCAATACAAAGCGTCATACATCAACGTCCAAATCCATTAAATAGGCTTCCTTTCTAACCTTCCAGAGTACATACTTTGATCCAAAAAAATGGAACTCCTTATGATGTAAGCCAAGTTTGATTAGTCATTATTTCATTTTGATACACCTTCAAGCAATTAAGTTGTTCCTAAAGGAACTTGGCTCTGATACCAATTGTTGGAAACAATGTTAATATCGAGAGGGGGGTAAATCAACATTAAGGCTAATTTAAAATTTTATGCCAATTCATTTTTACTCATTCAACCTTGGCATCCATTATATGTGAGCAACCATTAAAAAACCATAACAACAGCCATATCAAATAGTACAATCATACACATCATGAGCAACAAACACATGAGACACAAAGGTTTTATGTGGAAACCCTTTTGGGAAAAACCACCAAAGCTTGTTGTTGTTAATGATGTAAAAATAGGAGAACCTACTCTATTACATCAATCTATTTGTGACCCACTAATTACAGGAAGAACCAACTCCCTTTGATTGTTTGCTAGCCTCCCACTGTTAGGAAACACCAACTCCCTCATTTTTTACACACCTGGTCAGCTTACAAGAAGCACCATGTGAAGCACCAACTTCACAGTTTTATTGCAATAACCAAATTTCATCTCCTTGGATTTATGCAAGCACCAACTTGCAGGAAGCACCAACCCCCAATATTTCTTCAGACACACACTAGAGATGGAAGAACCAACTTCATGTATGCAGGCTCCAACCCACACTCAATAAGGAATTAACATTCCTTGTAGATGGTAGCTACTCTACCTGATATCAGCTATGTTCTCCTCAGTAGTATTTCCTCTACTCATCACACACTACACTCTGCCCTCTGCTCACTCTACAACAACTTGTTGTTCTGCTTAACAATATTTACTAGCACATATCCTACATAGCACTCTATTGTTCTCTTCTCACTCTATATCAACCCATGTGAAAATTATGAAAAAATGAATCCTATTGCAACAACTGATATTATTTCTCATAATTGTTAATTTAATTTAAAAAATTATCTGTAGTTTTCTACGACAAATACTGAAATAAATGCACTACAACATTCAAAAATAAAAAAATTAGAAAGAATAAAACGTTGGAAGAAATGATAGCACACACACATAAATAACACAATTATTTTTGGAAAAATGTCCCCAAGAAAAAACCCTACTTGGGAAACTGGTGCAATAGATGAGGGTTTTAATATTAAGAAACAACGAAAATAATTTGAGTACAAATGGATTCCGAAACTAGAAATCCTACAGAGAAATATTGGAAAGAAAATCTAGTGAGGAAATTCGAGCTCTGACCTAGGCGAGTCTTCCAAACTGGCTCTATGCAACTACTGTGTCACACTAACGCAGTCACTTCTACACTCAGCTCGAACCAACTTCTCCTCAAGTTGTCTTATCTGATATTGTTTGGGAAAATGTCTCTCCTAGCCTCCACAACCTCTGTCCATATTCTAGCACTGAAACTTAGTTTTTCCCCAGCATAATCGAGTTTCCTTTAGAGGCTACTATGTTACCTCTGTGTCAGCCTCTCTATGACTCTTCTGCCTTTCTGCAAATGCACTCACCGGATCTGGAATCCTTCCTTCGGATTCAATGTCTCTGCCCCTCTTCCTCACTACTTCAATCTCACTAGATCTCTCTTTGGCAATTGACTGCTGCTACTATGGAAATCGATCTGCCTATGAAATTGAACCTCTCAAGTGTTTTCTCCATCAACACATCGAACATCTCTTATAATCCTATGTTGAGTCTTTAATGACCAAGATTAAATCTTAATCGATGGCGAGGATTAACTTGAAGTCGATCCATGTGAGTTTCTAGATCATTCACACCTTGACTTAATTAATTCTGATTAATTAACCAAAAACCCTAAGTTTAGACTTAGGAAATATTTAAAAACTAGATGATAAACTAATTAAGTCGTATCTAGGTAGAATTTCTATAAACGATTTCTAGGTTTTGGATATCTCCTATATTCCAGCCTCTGCGCAAAATTTCATGGCTAGAACATATCAAATGCTACAAAAACTATCACTTCCTATTAGTGAGGAATGTGTTCTAGTGTTGCACCTGCTTCCATAACATCTTATCTCTGCATCATCTCATGCCACACTGTTGTTTTTTGGCCATACTTCCCACCAAAAACTATGCAACTCTTATATGAGCTAAATATGTGATGTTGCTGACCCTGCTAAACTGCTTCCAACACTGCATATGCACTGCAACTACCTCTCATATGTTGTTGCTGGAACTGTAACATTTGCAACTGAGAAGCATATGAAATACTAAACCTGTTCTGTTCAATATGATGCATATGTCACCTAAGTCGTGACTGCTACTAGATACTACATTGTCCACTAAAGACTCTACACTGTTGTTACTAACTCTGCATTGTGCCAACTACACTACTGCTAACTCTGCACTGCACTCTCTAGTATCTGACTGCTACTAGTATCTGAAATTGTGACTCTAGCATCTGACTGCACCAACTACCACTGGTCCATACTGCTATTGAATACTACGGGCCCCTGTAGCAAGGTATTTATCAAAGAGGTGGAATCCTCATGGACCCTACCCATCTATAGTGCTTTGGGGCTACAAAACCAATTCACTCCACCTCACTACTGGAGGTATATTAGCGAACATCATGAAGTATTCCTCCAGCCTGGAGGAAAGCATATCAATCTCTACAGAAGTTTCCTGTTGGTCCTTCTTCTCCTACTTTTCCTTCTTCCTGAGAGGATACTAGGTACTGTAGTTTCCTAGCTCACCACATCTAAAGCACTTGATCTTTGACAGATCCTTCTTATTCTTCCTCTTCTCCCCCTATCCCTAACTGGGACCCTTAGATGAAAGGGATACATTGTCCTCTTACTTCACTTGCTTCAATGTTTTGTTTCTACCACTGATGGAGCTCTTCAAAAGAGCTCGCCTCATATCCTCCTGCTGAAAGTCAACCCATATCCTATCCCACCTTGGTAGTGCATCTCTACCCAATATACTTTGGAAAAATACTTGCCAATCCACTGAGACGTTATGGAGCGCCATCCGCACTAGCTATGAAGCTTGAGGCATTTCCCCAACAACCGAAAACTATCCCGAACCTCCTGAATCTTGGCAAGGAAAGGGTCTATACCTTCCCATTTATGAATCCGGATGCATCTCATCTTCTCCTTGAGGTACATATGTCGTTGTTCGGAAGTGCCCTGGTATAGCATGGCAAGTGAATCCCAAATCTACTTGGTAGTATCTTTGACAGCGATATGCGAGACCAAATGACCATGGTCTCCATCTAGGATCAATCTCTTTTACCACATCATCTCCTTTATATACTCCTTCAACTGATCCGCATCCGTGGGAACTTATACCACTACATCAATATATTTTTTCAGGCCAAAAGTGTTCAGAAGGAAGGACATCCTTGTCTTCCAAATGACGTAGTTGGAAGCCCCATCCAACCTCTCCTGATTATGAAACCTAACTTTGATCATCTCAACAAATGTTGAAAAATCTCCTCTTCCCTTCCGCTCAACTACTACTTAGCTATTTGCACACCCTTCTGGAGTGAGAGACTCTTCTCACAATGACTGTTGTGTTGTAGCCGCTACAACAACACCCAAAATTTTGGATATATTTAAAATTTTGGGTCCCCATCTGCTCGCTTAGGCGTTAAAATATTTCACCCGACCTGCAGTCAGTGACGTCCTCCCGACCTATCCCCGACCCCTCATGAGCATTCTCACCATCATGATCAGATGTTGTTGCTGCAATCACGCCATATGTGGGTGGGATCATCCGGCGTACGCTCGAACACTCTTATCGCAGTTGCGTCATGTGTGAAGAGTCGCCATTGCATGCATTCGAATGAAAGCTTGTGTGTATTTACATTAAGAGCGCTTGTATCATGGATTGTCCAGGCACTCTGTTTTAGCACTTCGCCGAGCTCATATTCTAATATTTATTAATTGCGGGGCACCTTTCTCTGAAAGGTAACTGTAAACTAATTAGTGTTATCATGTCACGTGCAGGAAATCCCACAGATGATATACCAAAGGATATCACCATCGTGTTAGGAGGAAGATATTGGAACCCATCTAACAAGAGCACAATGGTTAGGGAAGTTGTCAATCACGAGGAAGAAGAATATCTTACAAGAATACCAACAAAGTGGTGAAGTTGATGTTTTCTTGGAAATGCGGTCTGGGGAAAATGATGATGCTCTTGAATGATGACAGATAAGGTTATCATTAGATTCCAGAGTGAGCGTTAGTCACAGATGCTTTAGAGCAACAATTACACTCTATCAGATGGAGAAGATGACATTCTTACTCATCATGGTGTTACTCTATCAACTCTTGATGACCTTGAGGATGAGATTGTTTGAAGATGAAAGGGATTATTACACAATTACCAGGAAGCTACATGTTGGTGGGGGTGCTAAGGAAGAAACAATCCCATGCTGCTATTTTAGAAGGAAACAAAATAAGCATAAACTCAAAAGGGGAGCTTTGGAGATCCTGCACGATACCATCTGAATGCCGACGGGTGTACACGAAATAACATATTTCACCACTCCAACAAGTCTAGCCTCAAGTATAGCCCGGAAAACAAAGCGGACTCAGAAGATCTCTCTAGAAAATGACAATCTCATTCAAGGTGTTCTCGTGCCGGATAGCAGAGTGAAAGGACACATGTGGGTGTGGCAAGCCAACGACAGAGTTTCAAATATGTGAACGCACCTTTGAGAAGAAACATCTATTAATCCTGAGCTACATAGTGTGGAATTATTCATGCCGCAAGGAGTACATGTGGAGGAACGAAAGGGCCTTAAAACAACAGTCTCCTTTGCTCTTACAGGTCCATAAAGGTTGTTTATGCGAGACCATAAGAGATGGAGAATTTGAAATTTAACCTAAAAAGTCATGTTTAAAATGCATACACCTTTTGGTAGCCAGACAAGTTGATGCATTTGTGGAGAAAGCCTGAGTGTCATACCAAAGTCAAATAATGGCGAAGTACATTTTGTAGCTGGAGATTGTACAAATCCTATAAAGGCCATTCTTCTCAATCGGCCATAATTTTGACTGGGGACAACTCTGGCAAATTGGGGAAAGGAAGCAAATGTTGTTAGACCTAAACTACATTATAAGTGGGCGCACGTTCTATGTACCAAGGCCACGTTTTTTTTTTTTTAGACAAGGCTCAAACATATGGTTTTAAAGCCATATAAGAACACGAACTAGAATCATATGAAAAATCATCACAAGTGAGCTCGAATATTTCTAAGGTTTCGATGGAGTTTCCCACCTATGCTAAAAGTTTTAGAACAGATATATAATATGGTCTAAAGCCGCGTTTACGTTGCATGGAACTGAATGTGCAATTTTGACGTTGCATGGAGCCAACGTAATTGTCTATATATATACACACGGCAGTTGAATTTTCAACTAAGGCACGAAGCGTCGTGTTATAGCGATAGTGGCATATTATAATTAACAATCTGTAACCACATAAGACCGCCAAGCAAAGCATACGAGGAACGTTCGATTGGCCCAAATGTTTTATGCCAAAGTATTAGTCCATGTCAAAACTTATGGAGCGGACGCACATGTATAACGGTCAAAGCACGGAGCAATTTCTTTTAACAAACCTACAACGGCAACATTGTAGTATGGTATGTTGACAGTCAAAAAGCCGCAAGGTGGATTTTTCCATGTGGCTATCCCAAAATTTATGCGGAAACATCACAAAAGAACCTCGCGTTTCGAGTAAGTATGAAAAGATATCAATACTGAAGGCGAATGCATTACAAACTGTAGTCGTGGGCCGAGAAGCCAGCGCCATAAAAGGCATGCTGCGCTACATTTCAGAGGGGCGGATAAGATCTGATTTTTGCAGCCTCGACAACAATATTCCAAAAGACAATCACGCTTCAAATCTACTATTAGTAACCTGCGCTGGTCCCATTTAGAAAGTCGTTATCATTTCATAGTCCGTGGAAGCTGAATTTGCGATAATGCCACTATTGATCTCGACCAGCTGTCTTTGCAGAGATAAATTTTCTGTCCAAGGGTACTGAAAAACCGGAACATCACATCCCACGTGAATTCATTCAGTGCATTTTCTATTGCAAGCTCATGCAGGAATGAGCTTCTCACCATGGAAGCAGAATGTCAATAATCGTGCATTGCACCAGAACAAGCCACAGTAAAAGAGACAGGTCGATGCATATGAAAGAGGTGGTGATGCGACTATAAGGCATCGCTGGACAGAGAAACGAAAGCAGAGTACTTGAACGTGTAGATGATTCCCACGATAGAAGCTAAAACACATCACTCCAAATGTTGAGACGACAAGGAGGAGGTCACAACCGTCTAGAGGTCGCAGAGTCGCCCCAAAGTGCGACCTCCCTCAGATGGAAAACGCCCACACCCATCTGAACATAGAGCTGCATTCTTGAAACGCGTATTCACATCTTCTTATGAGTAGCTGACTTCGATGTGGTAAAAGGTGAAATGAACCTGAAAGGCGCCCCGCATAGCACGTGGAAACCCGAGCTCAATAAATAGAGAATTTCAAGCTGGATGCAACGATGAAAGTTCATCCTCTCTACAGCGAAGCGGGTGATATTGAACACTTAGCAGCCACATTCCGATTTACTCATGGCGGTGTACCTGGAGACAATCCGAGGAAGCCTCCTGCTTTGCAATACTCACTTCATCCAGGACTATGCAGGAGTCCAAGCTGATATTTAAAATCTCCTGGTTTTATGTGCCAATATACCTTTTATGCATCTACGTTTATATATTTATGATTTCCTCAACATGCATAAAATATTTGTATGCATGAGGCTGATTTAACAGGTTACACATGGCTGATTTAATTCCTCTTATCTGCAGGTTATATGAGAAGATGCTGATCTACTTTGTTGTCTTGCAGGTAATACAAGAAAATAGTAATGCCCATCCAAATTAAGAAGATTACTAGCTCTCTCCGGAGGATGCAAAGCTGTGTTTCAAATCAACCTCAAAACCTCGTGTTATGTGGATGCTCAACATCACCAGCAGATAGAGGCTATTGTTTCATGTGGTGGGAGCTAATACTATCTCAACAGGAAGAAGGTGAAAAGGATAAAATCGCAGGTCGCACATCTGCCGAGGTTGCTAAGTCGCATCCCTTGGTAAATGCTCAATGACGTGACCCAACGTCCCAACGACTGGGTCACAGGTTGCAAATCCGGCAAGGTCGCAAGGTCGCACTTCCCCTTTTTTCCGAGATTTGCGACCTCGCGACCTTGTGACCTAGTCGCAAGGTCGCAAGGTTGCACTTCCTCTGTTTCCGAGATTTGCGACTTCGCGACCCCGCGACCTAGTCGCAAGGTCGCAAAAATCAGTCAAGTCGCAGGTCGCAGAAGAGACTGGGTCGCAAGGCAGCCCAACAGTCAGGAAGATGAAAGGTCAAGGAAGCCCAAAGGGTAGGTTTTGCATTATAAATACTCCCTTGGGAGCTTGTAAAATGGATTTTGTTTAGGACTCGAGCTGAGTGCATTTTATTACCAGTAGATATACATTTAATGATGAATACAAGCATTTTGTGAAACCCCTTTTGTGGATCTGGTGTTGTTTTATGTACGAGCACTGTTGAGTATTATATCTTCAGTTTCTGAATATCTTTAGATTAATGGAACTGCATCTTCAATTCATATCACAGTTGCATAACAGTTTTCTGAGTATGTTAATGGTGGTTGAGTTTATTTCACTTTCGTAGCTAATTTTGATGATTTTGTTTATCTGCGTTTGTGTTATCATTTAAACTTTTAGGAAGTGAAGAGTGTTCTCGCTGTGAGGAATTGTTTCCTTTGTGGTCAGAACAGTCTACAAGCATGACCCTAATGAAGTATTGCTAACAACACTTCGGTCTTCATGCTTTATTATTTTCTCTTGCTACTCATAGTGCTGCATGTACATTTAATGCATCAAACATATGTCTTGTATCAGTTGATTAGGTGTGTACCCACTATTTTATAGAGTTTAAGCGAGACCCAAAGAAAAGGAGAAATCAGTGGTAGCCGGACCCACACCCCGGACGGGATCCCTATTCCAAACGGTTCAAGGTCTAATCGGGACCTTTTACCAGGTAGATCCCCTGCTGTTGGCCGGACAGATTTTCCCGTCAACAGAATTGGCGCTAGAAGGAGGGCCAGATGACAAGCTGAGCCCTGAGAGCCTGCAGTTAATCTCATATCTGTAATGGCTCGTTCCCAAATCTTTCTCCCAAGATGTTTATCGGAGTTTTATGAGCCTCGATACTTCATTCCCGATGAACTTATGTATCACTTGTCCCAGTTAAAATTCGATGGTGAAAATGGGGTGTCCATAACACAGCACTTTTTAGATTTCTGTGACTTTGGTGAGTGCTACGAAATTGACGATGAAGGTTTGATTTGTTTGCTTTTCTTTCTCACTCTCGAAGGTCGCGCTAAGAAATGGCGCTGCACATTTTTGGAAGCTTCCATCCATTCATTTGAACAACTCGCCAGTGAATTGCGACAAGCTTTTCACAGGTACGATCTTCATAACGTTGTAATAAAGTTAAATTACATCAGAATGGAACCTCAGGAATCTTTAGATGAGTTCGCTATCAGATTCGTTCATTATTGTTTCGAGTTCCCTGAGGGGGTTGTGGACTGGAAATGTTTAAGTTAACAGTTCAAGTATGTGATTCTCGTTTCCCTTGAACAATTTCAGTTAGATCCTAGTGTTCCCTATGATGACGCGCAAGCTACTGGTTGTTCAGATTTTGTCCCTAATGCTTCGTTGTCCATCTCCCTGAGTCCAGACCACATTCAGGCCTCCAAGGAGAGTGTTGCTATTTGTGACATTCTCACCCCTCCTCCTGAGTTGTCGGATAGTCGAGGTACGACCTCAAAAGTTCTGAGCAATGATGGATGGGTGCATGGGGATGAAGCCTACGATACTCCCTTTTAATATTTCACGCACCATGTTGAATCAGAGCTTGAAAGCCCCAGTGGCTCATTATCTCTCTCGGTTCATGAAACCTACCTCGAGCCCACTCGGTGTCTCCCTAGACACAAACCTAAATCTGATTTGCATACTGATTATGAATCGACTCCTACCCCGCATAAAGTTGATTCCCTTACAAGGCCTGCTAGATCATCGTTTTCTCTAAATGACATGGATGCACGTGTTGAAAAGCCTTGTAGGGTTAACGCCCCTGCGACTCAATCTTTTCATTCATTATTCCCCGGTTGGTTTCCCGATCCCACCACACCAGTAATTTCTTCGGGACATTCAAAATTTCCTTATACTGGTATTGGCGGCAATCGTAAGCACGAAGATGGTATTTCGCAATCATAGTCCAAAATCGATGAATCTTTTAAATCTGATCTGTCTCACTCAGAATATTTAGACAACCATGGGAGTGATTTCCTATCTGGGCAACTTCAAGATGTCCTCGTTATTGATCCATCCCAGTTGGTAACCCCCGGGGAGCCTAACTGGCCAGGTACCAAACTTGACCAAATCGATGGTTACAGCGATCCCTGCTTATCGGAGAACATATTCCATCATACCGCTAAGGACCATCACTCGCATCTCTTTGACGACCATATGGGGACACCTGAATTCGATGATTCGCTTTGGGAAGATTCAAGTACCCATCAGAAAGTAGAAGCGCTTCAGCTTCTGCCAACTGTTTCTGAGATGACGATCCCTAAGTACCATGCTCCTCCCAGCATAACCGCATCGAATTCACCCTACCCTGGCGAATCTAAAGAATTTGATATATCGATCTATCAATCTATCAGCGCGCAAACATTTGACCAAATTGATACAATGCCCACTGACATTTTGCATGATCACATCCATTCGCCTGTTGATCTCACCCAACCATCAAAGTTGGGAAGCGCTCCGCTCAAAGGTCCGGAGTTTGTTCAAGGCGGTGAGGAATTTCAAGCTCCACTAAACATGGATTCAGATCCCCATGCCCTTGACCAAACCTAGGAGCAACCCCGGACTAGGGTTTTCGAAACTAGGGTTCCTATGCTTGGATGCACATGCATCTATAATTCGCCCGCACTTGCTTATTGTTTCCATTCCATAAAACTGATGGTCCTCAACACCATGATGAGATTTCCGGTCAACTCGACCAACCCTATCCGGTTGATGTTCCTGAAAATAGGCGGTGGCTTGCCCAGCGCCCATCAGACCTAGGATTGTGCATGAATGAATGTGTGTCATTTATAAATGTCGAGTTTCAAGAACATATTGCTATGTATCAAGATGCGAGTGGGATTCAGCTTGCGCAATCCATTCTGGCATGTTCTTTGGCAAGTATCTATGATCGTCTTGCTGTCGCACCTGCTCCTCGGGTAAGTTTTGTTGTCACTGCACTTTTTTGGATACTAGCTCTGATCCTGATCATTGTTGTCATTACAGGATGCGGACTAATGCGGTGGCTGCACTGGAAAACTGATTTTACATAACCCGGTCACCTCATGGGTTAAACTAGGATTTAGGTGTAGGATAGCTAGAACCTATTAATAAAATTTTAGTTCAAATTTAATTAGGTTTACTTGCCAAATTTTTACTTATTGATTTAAAAGTGTGTTTGCTATTTTTGTTTACGATTAATATTAAGTATTTTCCTTTCATTTCCTTTTTCAGTTACTTGTTGTTGCATAAATAATCACTACTTGTATTTGCACTTACAACTGGTTGACCATTCTCGCACACGGCGTTGCATTGCATCCTGAGCCTCGCCTATTACATTGTGTCGTATGCTCTCTTCCTCACATCATTTTTTGTCAGATCGCCTACCACTGCATGAGCCCTCATTGAAACCCTACCACCTTGCTGTCTTGTTTTTCCCCAATTGCTGAAACAGTAACCCCATTATTTTGCGTGAGGTTGCGGTGGCTATCTCAAGAGGCAGCTTTCTCTTAGGACCAGTCATCGAAGTCGCATTCTCAACAAGAGGCCTATGAGTCTAAACTTATTTAGTCTGGGGAGATACGAGCCAGTCGTTTGTGGGAGATCTAATGAGTTTGAAATGGCCCATACCTGTAAGCCTAAGCCTTGTGCCCAACATAATCTTGGACGTCTTAATTTCGTTTTGCATGTTTCACCTATTATGGTAGATGGGATGTGAAGGTTTGGCACAAGGGTAAACCCAAAACAGGATATCTCTCAGTTTTTGTAAAACAAGAAACAACCTCTCTTACTTGTAAAATAAGTCGGGATCCCTCATCCGCCCATGAAAATAAGTGCTGCAAGCACATGAAACAAATAAGGGTAAAGGATCTAGAAAGGCTTCCTGCGCTGAGAGGTAATGCAACGACTTCGTCGGGGTACTGACCAAGCTCGCTGGCAGCGGAGCAACATTTGTGATTTCTTGAAGTGACTCCGCCGAGGTACTGTCCAGGCCTGCTGGAAACGGAGCAACACCAGAAACTTACTTTAAAAAATCTTGAAAATAATAAACCCACTGCCTTGCTCTTCACATCATCAACAAGCTACTGGCGTCAGTGAGCTTTCTCTTTGATGTGTTCTGATTAGTGAGACTTAGCTGAGGCACGAGGATTAGGCATACCTGTAAAGGGAAAATGTAATACAAAGGGTACCTTCGGAACTTGTTCAATATTCCCTTGCATCACTATCTTGACTCAGACTTTTGTTGTGATAGTGACAGAGATGTTAGATTCTACCAGTGGTTCACCATTTGTTGTAGCCGCTACAACAACACCCAAAATTTTGGATATATTTAAAATTTTGGGTCCCCCTCTACTCGCTTAGGCGTTAAAATCTTTCACCCGACCTGCAGTCAATGACGTCCTCCCGACCTATCCCCGACCCCTCATGAGCGTTCTCACCATCATGATCAGATGATGTTGCTGCAATCATGCCATATGTGGGTGGGATCATCCGACATACGCTCGAACACTCTTATCGCAGTCGCGTCATGTGCGAAGGGTCGCCATTGCATGCATTCGAATGAAAGCTTGTGTGTATTTACATTAAGAGCGCTTGTATCATGGATTGTCCAGGCACTCTGTTTTAGTACTTCGCCGAGCTCATAGTCTAATATTTATTAATTGCGGGGCACCGTTCTCTGAAAGGTAACTGTAAACTAATTAGTGTTATAATGTCACGTGCAGGCAATCCCACAGATGATATACCAAAGGATATCACCATCGTGTTAGGAGGAAGAGATTGGAACCCAACTAACAAGAGCATAATGGTTAGGGAAGTTGTCAATCACAAGGAAGAAGAATCTCTTACAAGAATACCAACAAAGTGGCGAAGCTGATGTTTTCTTGGACATGCAGACTGGGGAAAATGATGATGCTCTTAAATGATGACAGATAAGGTTATCATTAGATTCCAGAGTGAGCATCAGTCACAGATGCTTTAGAGCAACAAATACACTCTATCAGATGGAGAAGATGACATTCTTACTCATCATGGTGTTACTCTATCAACTCTTGACGACCTTGAGGATGAGATTGTTTGAAGATGAAAGGGATTATTACACAATTACCAGGAAGCTACATGTTGGTGGGGGTGCTAAGGAAGAAACAATCACATGCTACTATTTTAGAAGGAAACAAAATAAGCATAAACTCAAAAGGGAATTTTTGGAGATCCTGCACGATACCATCTGAATGCCAACGGGTGTACACGAAAGAACATATTTCACCACTCCAACAAGTCTAGCCTCAAGTATAGCCTGGCAAACAAAGCGGACTCAGAAGATCTCCCTAGAGAATGACAATCTCATTCAAGGCATTCTCGTGCCGGATAGCAGAGTGAAAGGACACATGTGGGTGTGGCAAGCCAACGATAGAGTTTCAAATATGTGAACGCACCTTTGAGAAGCAACATCTATTAATCCTGAGCTACATAGTGTGGAATTATTCATGCCGCAAGGAGTACATGTGGAGGAACGAAAGGGCCTTAAAACAACAGTCTCCTTTGCTCTTACAGGTCCATAAAGGTTGTTTATGCGAGACCATAAGAGTTGGAGAATTTGAAATTTAACCTAAAAAGTCATGTTTAAAATGCATACACCTTTTGGTAGCTAGACACGTTGATGCATTTGCGGAGAAAGCCTGAGTGTCATACCAAAGTCAGATAATGGCGAAGTACATTTTGTAGCTGGAGATTGTACAAATCCTATAAAGGCCATTCTTCTCAATCGGCCATAATTTTGACTGGGGACAACTCTGGAAAATTGGGGAAAGGAAGCAAATGTTGTTAGACCTAAACTACATTATAAGTGGGCACACGTTCTATGTACCAAGGCCACGTTGTTTTTTTTGTTAGACAAGACTCAAACATATGGTTTTAAAGCCATATAAGAACACGGACTAGAATCATATGAAAAATCATCACAAGTGAGCTCGAATATTTCTAAGGTTTCGATGGAGTTTCCCACCTATGCTAAAAGTTTTGGAACAGATATATAATATGGTCTAAAGCCGCGTTTACGTTGCATGGAACTAAACGTGCAATGTTGACGTTGCATGGAGCCAACGTAAATGTCTATATATATACACACGCTGGTTGACTTTTAAACTAAGGCATGAAGCGCCGTGCTATAGCGATAGTGGCATATTATAATTAACAATCTGTAACCACGTAAGACCACCAAGCAAAGCATACGAGGAACGTTCGATTGGCCCAAATGTTTTATGCCAAAGTATTAGTCCATGTCAAAACTTATGGAGCGGACGCACATGTATAACGGTCAAAGCACAGAGCAATTTTTTTTAACAAACCTACAGTGGCAACGTTGTAGTATGGTATGTTGACAATCAAAAAGCCGCAAGGTGGAGTTTTCCACGTGGCTATCCCAAAATTTATGCGGCAACATCACAAAAGAACCTCGCGTTTCGAGTAAGTATGAAAAGATATCAATACTGAAGGCGAATGCATTACAAACTGTAGTCGTGGGCCAAGAAGCCAGCGCCATAAAAGGCATGCTGTGCTACATTTTAGAGGGGCGAATAAGATCTGATTTTTGCAGCCTCGACAGCAATATTCCAGGAGACAATCACGCTTCAAATCTACTATTAGTAACCTGCGCTGGTCCCATTTAGAAATCCGTTATCATTTCATAGTCCGTGGAAGCTGAATTTGCGATAATGCCACTACTGATCTCGACCAGTTGTATTTGCAGAGATAAATTTTCTGTCCAAGGGTACTGAAAAACCGGATCATCACATCCCACGTGAATTCATTCAGTGCATTTTCTATTGCAAGCTCATGCAGGAATGATTTGCTCACCATGGAAGCGGAATGTCAATAATCGTGCGTTGCACCAGAACAAGCCACAGTAAAAGAGACAAGTCGATGCATATGAAAGAGGTGGTGATGCGACTATAACACATCGCTGGATAGAGAAACGAAAGCAGAGTACTTAAACGTGTAGATGATTTCCACGATAGGAGTTGAAACGCATGACTCCAAATGTTGAGATGACAAGGAGGAGGTCGCAGAGTCACCCCAAAGTGCGACCTCCCTCGGATGGCAAACGTCCACACCCATCTGAACATAGAGCTGCATTCTTGAAACGCGTATTGGACATATTCTTATGAGTAGCTGACTTCAATGTGGTAAAAGGTGAAATGAACCTGAAAGGCGCCCCGCATAGCACGTGGAAACCTAAGCTCAATAAACAGAGAATTTCAAGCTGGATGCAACGATGAAAGTTCGTCCTCTCTACAGCGAAGCAGGTGATATTGAACACTTAGCAGCCACATTCTGATTTACTCATGGCAGTGTACCTGGAGACAATCTGAGGAAGCCTCCTGCTTTGCAATACTCACTTCATCCAGGACTATGCAGGAGTCCAAGCTGATCTTTAAAATCTCCTGGTTTTATGTGCCAATATACCTTTTATGCATCTACGTTTATATATTTATGATTTCCTCAACATGCATAAAATATTTGTATGCATGAGGCTGATTTAACAGGTTACACATGGCTGATTTAATTCGCTTATCTGCAGGTTATATGAGAAGATGTTGATCTACTATGTTGTCTTGCAGGTAATACAAGGAAACATTAATGCCCATCCAAATTAAGAATATTACTAGCTCTCTCCGGAGGATGCGAAGCTATGTTTCAAATCAACCTCAAAACCTCATGTTATGTGGATGCTCAACATCACCGGAAAATAGAGGCTATTGTCTCATATGGCTAGGGCTAAGGCTGGCCTCTGAAGAACAAGGTTATGATATATCTGAAAGAGAAATGCAGAAGGGATGACCGAAGCTCTAAGGTCGCATAATCTGGGCAATTCGCAGGTCTCACATTTACCCAGGTCGCAAGATCGCATATCGTCGGTTTTCGGCCTTTTGCGACCCCGCGACCTAGTCGCAAGGTCGCAAGGTCGCATCTCTTCGGTTTTTCCACCTTTTGCGACCCTACGACCCAGCGACCTAGTCACAAGGTCGCAAGGTCACATCTCTTCAGTTTTTCTGCCTTTGCGACCTCGCGACCCAGCGACCTAGTCGCAAGGTCGCATTCTCTCATTTTCTTACAACTTGCGACCCCGCGACCCAGTCAAGTCGTAGGTCGCAACAGCAGCCAGGTCGCAGGTCGCAACAACGCCTCAGGTCGCAGGTCGCAAAAAGGACTGGGTCACAAGGCAGGCCAACGGTCAGGAAGATGAAAGGTCAAGGAAGCCCAAAGGGCAGGTTTTGTTTTATAAATACTCCTTCAGGAGCTTGTAAAAGGATCTTTTGCTGGGGACTTGAGCTGAGTGCATTGTATTACCAGTAGATATACATTTAATGCTGAATACAAGCATTTTTTGAAACCCATTTTGTGGATCTGGTGTTGTTTTATGTACGAGCACTGTTGAGTATTATATCTTCAGTTTCTGAATATCTTTAGATTAATGGAACTGCATCTTCAATTCATATCACAGTTGCATAACAGTTTTCTGAATATGTTAATGGTGGTTGAGTTTATTTCACTTTCTTAGCTAATGTTGATGACTTTGTTTATCTGCATTTGTGTTATCATTTAAACTTTTAGGAAGTGAAGAGTGTTCTCGCCGTGAGGAATTGTTTCCTTTGTGGTAAGAAAAGTCTACAAGCATGACCCTAATGAAGTGTTGCTAACAACACTTTCTTCGGTCTTCATGCTTTATTATTTTCTCCTTCTACTCATAGTGTTGCATGTACATTTAATGCATCAAACATATGTCTTGTATCAGTTGATTAGGTGTGTACCCACTGTTTTATAGAGTTTAAGCGAGACCTAAAGCAAAGGAGAAATCAGTGGTAGTCGGACCCACACCCCGGACGGGATCCCTATTCCAAACGGTTCAAGGTCTAATTGGGACCTTTTACTGGGTAGATCCCCTGCTGTTGGTGGACAGATTTTCCCATCAACATGCTGATATGCAAGGGAAATCAAACTTTTTTAGACTAGAATTTCCTTGAGGAAACTTTTCCCTCATTATGTGCTCTTCTTCCACTCGACGCTAGATCTGATCTAGAAAACTGCTGCAAAACTACTATTTCCAGCTAGATATCTGCTCTGCAAAAATACTAGGATGCTCCCTCTACCTCTGAATCCCTCAGTTTGGAGAGATCAAAATTTTTTTGTCCCTCACTCAAAAAAATTGAATTCTTCTCAAGTGACTCAACCTCTTGGAAAAGTGATTGCACTAACCCCTATGGTTTCGATATATTGGTCTCACTAAACAATGAAAATCCTTCTGTATTCGTTACTGAGCTCTCTAGCTAATCATATGTGCTATGATACCATGTGAAAATTCCAAAAACCATAATCTTATTGCAAAAATTGATATTATTTATCCTAATTGTTAATTTAATTTAACAATTTATCTGTAGTTTTCAACGGAAAATACTAATATAAATACACTACAACCTTCACAAATAAAAACTGCGAAAGAATAAACACTAGAAGAAATGATAGCCCACACACATAGATAACAAATTTATTTTTGAAGAAATGTCCCCGGAAAAACCCAACTTGGGAAAACCGATGCAACAAATGAGGGTTTTAATATTAAGCAATAGTGAAAATCATCTAAGTACAACTGGATGCCAAAATTGGAAATCCTACAGAGAAATATTGGCAAGAAAATCTAGTCAGGAAATTTCCTCACTCCACACGCGAATCACGACTCTAAGCTCAGGTCCAGGTGAGCTGTCCAAACTGGCTCTACGTAGCTAATTTATCACACTAGCACAGTCACTTCTATACTCATATTGAACCAAATCATCCTCAAGTCGTCTGCTCTACTACTGTTTGAGAAAATATATCTCCTGACCTCTAGAACCTCTATCCAAATTTTGGCACTGAAACTTAGTTTTTCCCCAGAAGAATCGAATTTCATCTAGAGGCTACTATGTTTCCTCTGCGTTGGCCTCTCTATGGATCTTCTGCCTCTTTGCAAATGCACTAACCGAATTTGGAATCCTTCCTCCAGATTCAATTTCTCTGCCCCTCTTCCTCATTAATTCAATCTCACTAGATCTCTCTCCAGCAACTGACTGTTGCTACTCTAGAAATTAGTCTTCTCATGAAATCAAACCTCTCAAGTGTTTTCTCCATCACCACTTCAACCTCCTCTTATAATCCTCTGTTGAGACTTCAATGGCCAAGATTAAATATTAATCGATGGCTAGGATAAACTTGAAGTCAATATGTGTGAGTTTCTATATCATTCACACTTTTAATTAATCAATTATGATTGATGAACCATATTCCCTAAGTTTATACTTAGCAAATATTTAAAAACTAGCTAATAATATAATCAAGTCATTTCTAGGCGAAATTTCAAGAAACGATTTATGGGTTTTGGAGATCTCATGTATTCTAACCTCTTCAAAAATATTTGTCGCTAGAACACATCCTATGATACAAAAACTAACAACCCACTATTCTCATTCATATTCTCTTAACAACATACACTCAACTCTCGACCTTCTTCTTCTACTCTTGCACTTTCAACCTTTTGCACAAAAACACAAACTCTCATGGGGACTCTTTCCTAAGCATAGACATTCTCAGCCTCTTCTATGCAGAATAGGCTCACTTGGCCTCACACGAAAACGCACACACACCCACATATCTCTCCACACATCTCATTGACCACAATTCTGCTTCCCTCAGTTGCTCAATGGAAACCCTGAGTTTTTTTCCTTTACTGCACACTGGGCCATGTTGCCTCTGTTTTCCTCCATACTTCCCGAGAGTGTACTTCCAACATGGATCTCCATTTTGTTGTTGCATCTGAATTGGCCATTAATACTACATTAAACATGCATTAAATGATGGGAATGGGCCCATGAGCATTTCTCCATACTGAGAATTAGTTCTCAATAAAACTGCACACTCCAACTAGGCTCCTCATGCTAATTAATTTCTCACTGAGATTGAAAGGTGCTTCAACATGGATTCTTTGTTATTCATTTAATGCAATGGGGTGTTCACATGAGATCAGGGATGCCTTGTCTCAGCTCATGATAGACAAAAATAGCTCTCCCTACAATTCGTGGTCCTTGATACCTTGACCCAACGATCTCTGTTTCTATCTCCTGCCTAAGACAGTCGCCATTGACTCCAACGACCAACTCTCCTCAATGCACACACTCTTAGCTCGCAACTCTTCCATATGACATACAACTTTGTGCTGCAATTTTGGTGCAAAATCATTTCGTAATTTTATTAAGGAAATGTTACGAAATCGTGATATTTCAAGCTTGGACTCTAGCCCCTTTTTCTTCGTCCCTTATTTTTTTCCATTATAGGACCCGGTGATATTACCATTGGCATACCACTTAGGTGCTAAGCCCTTGGGGATCCTTCTGGGGACCTATCTCATGATTTTATTTCTCTACACCATTGATTCTCTAGGATGTACGATCAAACACCAATCAACATCGGAAGCCCCTGGTATCAAATCAAAACTTTTTCATAAAACAATTATAGATGAGTTCCCAAAATTATGACCTATGAAATACTTCCCATATGGCGTCACCTAAACACTTAGGTTCTGAGCTATTCTCTTTGCCCTTGGTTCTTTGGGTCCCCACGACCAAACACTAATCAACATCGGAGCTCCCTGGTATCGAGACTTTCTCACAATTCAATTACGGAGGAGTTACAAAAACTCCAACCTACAAGATGATGTCATGTTGTTGTCATCAACCCCATGTGGCGTATCCATTGTGGTGACAAGTGTCACCTAGATTTCCCCCATTATACCACACAATAAGTCTAAAACTAACTTCCACATGTCCTCCATACAACTAGATCATGATGATGTCATCTACCACCGTCAACTCCTTAAGGCCAATATGATGATGCCATGTGTCATGTCCGAGGAGAGAGAAAAGGTCCCTTGATCCATGGTTTTGCGAAAAATTCATTTTTAATCTCTACTCCCTACAACCCTTGGAAATTTCAAAAGGATTCATTAATTAAGAACTTACGAAATCTCGAAGTTATGAATTTTTGAGGGGTTCCGATATTCCAAGGTTTCGAAATCTCGAAGTTCTGAAGTCCCGAAGATCAGTTTGCTTCCCTGGTTCTATGATATATCGGGTTTCTTTTTAAATAAACCTCTCATATTCAAACGTTCTTACCTTCCAGTTTCCCAAGGATCCGACTCTTCAAGGTCTTGAAGTTCTGAAATTCGGCCTTCTTCTGATTGAATTTTAAATAAACGGTTGAGGTCCCAATGTTCCAACCTTCCGACGTCCCGAAGTTCCAAAATTATGGGTTTCGATATTTCGACCTTCTGAAATCCCAGGACTCTGACCCTTGGCCTTCTCCCCTGGTTCTGAGGTTTCGATATTCCATCCTTCCAAAATTTTTACTTCCCTGGTTCTGAAATTCGGCCTGCTGAGGACTTCAAGATCCTAACTTCAACAATCAATAACTTTTGTTCCTGAGATCCATTCATGGACTTCCACATACTGTTGGAAAGATATTTCTGAGTAGTAACTAATTGTGCTAAATACAATAGTATATGAGCTAATATTTTAAGGTATAAAATCCTCCAAATTCTGGGACTCCCAAGCATCATAGCCATCATTTTATGGATTCTCTAATAAGCCTGCTACTATGGTGATTCTCTACGAGAGACCGCAAAAATGATATGACTCCCCATGAGCTTGACACATCAAGCCCATCAAACTACCCCAATTACTATCGCAAATAGCATAATGGAAATAAATTTTGTATTTCCTAACATCATGCTAACACATACATTCATGATGATATGGTTGACATTAATGCCAACACACTTGCTAATTTTGAGGAAATGTCAACTTCCCAACTTTATCTCTGAGCATGAATGTTGATATCGATAACAAAAAAATTGAAACCACTAGCCATACACACAATTCCAATTGTCCAATAGAAATTTCCTCTTATGAATGAAACTCTGATCCATTTATCTTCCAAGATAGATATTCTAGGTTCTTGTTTAGTCGTGGTACATACATAACATCATGAATAAGAATGGATTCCTTAGAGTCCCAATGAAATTTAACAGAACCAAAACCCCTCATAGTATGATTAGATTTTTCCCCAAAGATAATGTTTATATTGGTCTCCCTCTCAACCAGATTTGAGAGGACTTCCTTGTACCCAAAGAAATTTCTATAAGCCCCACTATCTACTAGCTAACTAACACAATAATCCAAAGGAGAGGAACTAGAAAGTGTAGAAATAATAATATATTCAGATTGGGTGGAAATTTCCTTATTATCATATATGGATTTACTTGATATTTTTTTAGGACGAGGGCCTTCTTCATGATCATCAATAGCATATCTTCTTATTATATCATCTCCTCTTCATCCATCATCGAGGGCCCTCTTCATGATCATCAAGAGCATATCTTCTTATTCTATCATCTCCTCTTCATCCATCATCTCCTCTTCTTCTATCATTGAACCTGATGTTGTTGAAACCACGGTTATAGTGGTAGTTTGACCTTGGAGCATCTCTATTTTCTAGACAATCTTGAGCATAATGACCATGCTTGTGCCAATTGAAGCATTCAACTTGAAGCCTATCTTTTCTATACCTTCTCTTGAAATCCTTGGATGATTCAGGGGATAAAAAATATGCTAAAAATCACTCGAAACCAGTTCCAAATCGTATATCTTATCGTTTTGATTCCAACAATTCTTGAATCGCCTCAATCCGACACCATATGTGAAAGTTATCACATTCTTAATTTTTGGCAAATAGCTAAAAATTCACCTTGCAGGGTTGATTGGGTAGCTGACTCAGAATTTTATTGGTTTTATGTTTTGGATTAGCTAGCTGGGAGGCACCACATGGCCCAATGGGAGAGCACCATGTGGCCCTTGGTTTTTATGCAAAATTTTGTTAACGGTTCGACGGACCTCGACAAGGTTTGACCCTGCAACCTTCGATAATCCAACCAACAATATTACCAATAAACTACACACTGAAACTTGTTATGTATGGATCTCAAGTTTTATTTAATTTTTAAATGTTGGAAGATTTGGGGGGGGCAAGGAGGGATGGGATGGTGGGCTGACATCCTCACCCGACTAGCCCTAGCCCTAAGTCATATCCCAGTATCCCAGCCATATGGTGATACACATGTTCGAGCACCGAAGCGGAGGGGGCACCCTAGCCCTGATCCATATGGCGATACAAATGTCCGAACATCGAAGCGAAGGGGGCAGGAAGTTAGCAAAACCCCTGGTTCCCACATAATTGATATAACCACTGAAAAAGATAACAGAGGGGTGGGGCGCATGTCACCCTGCCTGCGCTGCCCGCAACCACATGCATCTTCATACGACCAGGGGCGTGGAGTCGACAGGTGTGTGGCCTCTGGTCCATGCTAATAACCATATCGTGCACCATACAAATGAATCTAAGGGCTAAAAATCGTCGCACAGGGCATATTGGTGTGATTAATGATTTGAAAGAATGTGCCATTTTTTGCAGAATTTCTAACGCTCCTACACCAAATTGTCATCTGGTGGTTCTTCCAAAGGAGGAAAATGTTGCCATCTTTTCCAGTTTTTTTATTTTGTGGGATAGACAATAGAGAAATGGAGAAGGAGGCCTAAATTGGTGATCCATGTAATTTTTGTGAATTCTTTCAAACACAAATCCCCATTATAAAAGACCTTTTATTGACACTTACATTTTCTTTGTGAAATCATGAGTAATGCATTTTCTAACAATACTTTAGTAAATATGAACATGAAATATGAGTAAATAATCATGAATGACCATAAACACATGATATGATAACGAAGTTCACCAAGTGTGGACTACATCTCCGGGCCCTAGGTCAAGAGTGGGGAGGTCGCTTCATTAGTTTCTGCAAGAAGATGATGAGTACATGATTTAATCTCTGTCAATACAAAGATGAACCCCCTTATCTAGAGTGACATGTCTCTCCACAAGATGTTCTTCTATAAATAAATCTCACTCACAAGATGTTATCCTTCAACATGACAAGGAAAAATCTAACATAAAGTGGCATACAATGATCCTCTCATAATGTGGCATACATGGATCTCAGAATCAAATCATCATCTAAGCAAAAATCAAATGAAAACATGGCAACAATGCACCTTATACCTCCAAGTCTAGGGATGACCTAAAAATAGGCTACTATGATGAAGAAACAACTTGTGACATCGTATTCCTTGCGAAAAACTATGAAACATTATTATAAACATGACCCCTTTCTGTCACGGTCAAATCTGGGCACCACGAGAATCTCTTAGATTCCTTAGAATATTCTCTTCTAGACACGGGTGAAAAATATGATGCTCAGATGAAGAAATGGACTGCACCATCAGACTCATGGTGAAAATCCAGTTCAAATGAGTAGAAACTTAGCATAATTCTAACACTATCACAATTTTCCCCAAGGAACCTTAAAGATTTCTCATAGAGAAGATTCTTTGGAATATTCCCTAACATATGCTCTGAAAATATTCCTAGAATATTTTTTAGATTAGTTTCTTCACTGGTCTTCATGTGCCTTCATCTCTCGTGTATTATCCATTTTCTTTCTTTTTTCATGCTCAATATCTAGTTATCATTCACACTTGCAATTCACATCAGAAAGACGACCGCTCTGATACCAAACTTGATCCAGATCTCTTAGCTACCAAAATTAACCAAGCTCTTTTACTTCTGTAATGTTAGAAAAATTTCATGTGAAAGAGTATGAAATGCCACATGTGCATACTTTAAAGAAGAGGAAACATAAAGGCAACCATCAAATCAAAGAACACACATGTTGATAACGAAGTTCACCTAGTGTGGGTTACGTCTCCTGGCCCATTATTAAGAGTGGGAGGCCGCTTCATTAATTGTTGCAAGAAGATGATGAGTACATGATGCATTCTTTGTCAAATATAAGGATAAAATTCCTTAACTAGAGTGGCATGTCTCTCCACGAGAAATTTTCTCATAAGAATTTTCACTCATAAAAACTCTCCATAGACACAACAAAATATCAAACTCACACATAAAGTGGCATACAAGGATCATCTCACAAAGTGACATACATGGATCTAAAAATCAAATCATCATCTCAAAAAAAATCAAAAGAAGACATGGCAACAATGCATCTTATGCCTCCACTTCCGAGGATGGCATGAAAATGCACACCTCCGATGAAGAAATGGTTTGCATGGTTGAATTCCTAGTGAAAAAATTGGTTCAAATGAGTATAAATTAGGTGGCACGCCACCAACCCCACCACCTATTACAACTAGGCAACCAAGTCAAATTTATGGGGGGCAGGCTGTCACCCCCACCAACCCTGCTCGAACCTTATCAACACATATATAAATATAAAAAATGGTTGGTGGGCGGGCCACCCTTGGCAGACCTGCTGACCCCTGGGTGGAATGAAAAATATACAACAAACCAACTGTGTAACATATATAGCCACCAAAAAAACCACAAAAAACCTGTCCAACAACAATATACCATTTATATCAAAATAGTTGCAAATATTGGGGGAGGCATGGGATTCGAACCAGGACCTCTGTCAAAACATTCTCATCCGCCACCAACATACTAGCAACAAATCTTTGATAGCTTCTCCCACCACCATATACTTAAGCTATGTTTCGGTAGAGTGATAGGGGAGAGGCATCGGAGCGCGTGTGAGCAGCAGGGAAAAACCTTGATCCCAAGAGAAGGTGGAACCATGCCCTAGGGAATCTTGAGGGGCATCAGAAATATTCCCTGAGGTACAAAACTTGCCAATGTCATTTTTTGAGAAATTTTATGTCGATTTTACACATCTCGGTGGCAAGAGTTCGATGGTGATGTTCGTTTTTGTAGCTAAGCTCTCCATTTTCGACCATCTTCCAGCTAGGAGGTATAAGGGTTCTTATGTAAATTTTCTTGTATTGATTCTCTTTTTATGCCACTTAATGAATGAAGTCCTCCCCACTATTGAGCAGGGCCCGGAGACGTAGTCCACATTGGACGAGCTCCGTAATCAAATCTTTGGTGTCTTCATCTCATGCATTTTATGTTCTCTTTTCTCTTCGTTTTATGTCCTTAATTTTCATGGTTTTTAAGTTCTCTGTTATATGTAATTTCTTTATACATCTATAAGCAAAAGATCTTTGATCAAGTGGTATCAGAGAAAGTCTTTGTCGATGAAAATTACATGAGTATATGCTAACCAGAAATAAGATGCAAAGAGGTGAAGGAAAGCTCAAGTCCTTTGATCCCAAAGCAGGACGTGCACAACGAAGAAGAAGCATGGCAGATGAGGAAGCTTTTTAGGAAGAAGAGTGGAATTACTACAAGGCATTCTACAACATGGTAGAGAAAGTAGACAAACGGTTTGCAGAGTATGAGAAGATCGTCAAGCCCGAGAAGAAAGATGCAGATGATCACGGATCAATAAATCATGGAGATGGTGGAGAAGAGCCCCCTCCCTCTCCATATTCTAGTGACAATTTCTCTTCTTCTTCTCATCATTTTCGCAGACGTCATAGACATACATCTGAGAAACCTTTCCTTAAACTAGATGTAAAGTTTGACTTGCTTATGTATATTGGAGAATGTAATGCATAAAAGCTAAACCATTGGATTAGACAGATTTAGGTCTACTTCCGGATTCAACAGATCAAGAAAGAGGAGGCAAAGATCCAGTTGGTATCCCTTCGACTAGGTGGCACCGCTCTCATTTGGTGGGAAAGAAAATTGCAAGGCAACAAAAACCTGGGTAACCTTCTATCCTCATGGTCAAATTTTATTTCTGCATTGAAAAATCAGTTTTACCCCTTGGGCTATAAGCAAAAGGAATTAATGGAATGGCAACACCTAAGGCAAGGAAAATGTCAAAATGTGCAAAACTTCACTGGAGAATTTAGAAAACAAGCATTGAACTTAGACATTTCATTAGATTCACCATAGATTGTAACTAAGTATATCAGTTCTTTACATAGTTACATAACACATTAATTATTATTGTTTGAGCCTGCTACTATTGAGGAGGCCAGTGTGAAGTCCATGTTTCTTGAAAGTAGGGGTGCATGAACAAAGTGACCACCCAAAAAGAGCTGCAATAGCCAAGAGAAGAGGATCAAATCCATCTTGTACACATTGTGAGAAAGACAAACACAACGAAGAGAATTGCTGGAAACTGCACCTTGAGTTGAGACCTAATAGGGATAACAGAAAGGAGAGGCAGAAGAGAGCTGCCACCATGCAACATGATCAAAAGTATGAACAACTGTGGGAGGTGCACAAGGTAGAAAAATTAAATTAGGATCAGATTCTGATGACTAAAAGAGGATTGCAACTCTTGGAATTGCGACAGATGGACCCATCGATTTGGGCTCCGAATTGGGCGACGAAACAAAAATTTCAATAGATAGTGTACCAAAGATGAAAAGGACGCCCAATATGGCATGGCTCCAGGAACTTTAGGAGATCAACCAAAGAATTCAAGAACAGAATACTGAGCTAAGGATACTCCTACAAGACGCAAAAAAGGAGAAACAAGGTTGCTACACCAGTTGCATGCTAAGGACGAGGCCTTGGAAAAGCTACAACATAACCACCTTGAGTTAAAAAGTGATTCTTCAATTTCATATACTTTTCATGATGATCATTTCACTTCTTTTGAAAAACATACTGTAGGAATAAAATCCAAATCGTTGAACAAAATGGGGTATCAGGGGAAGGGCCTCGACATTGATGGCTAGGGCATCATAAACCCCATCAAAGTAGAAGAATTACCTCATCATGCAGGACTTGGACATGTCAGGAAGGAGGTTGGGGAATGCTCCAAAACAACCAATGACCCACTAATGACAGATGATGAGACTCATCACATTCCAGCGACAAAGAGGGATCCATGAACACTTATCAAAGGCACATCAGGAGGAAGCATTCTAAGACGATCCAGAAAGTCTGGAAGAGGAAGAATCATTGCAACAAGGATGAACACTAGAAATCTGCATGTCAAACCCTTCAGGCCCAAAAAACACCCATGAAGAATCGAGGCATCAAAAATATTCCACAAGCAAATCCGCCACAGGAAGACGACCTATTTACTTTATTAAGTAAAATATGGTTTTTTTAGAGGTATTAGCTTGTTATGGCCACAGTGTGTAAATCATGCGTTGCAAATAAATGTAAAAGTGATGATGTGTTTTCCATCGCTTCAAACACAACAATGATGTTTTGGCCTTTTCTTATGAGTAGTTGAGGTATTGGTTTCTATTATGTAATCCTTGACCAAAGAGTGTGTGCTATAAACTCTTGGAAGTGTGGGGTTGATTGAGTCATGTATAGTTTGTATGTGATAGAAAAGGATGTACCAGATTTGCAGGTGATTGAAAGTATGGTTTAGCGAAGACACGGGTAGTGTGTTGGATGTGTTAATGATTTTGGTGGTCCAAAAAGCTCCTTAGTGGGGAGGATTGATCGAGGAGGATCTCCAAGTACAAGTGGCTTTAAATTTACTCCAAAATAAAAATGGCCAGAATGTGGCTAACTCAGTACTAGGTTGAAGTGCTCGTCACCTTGATTCCAAAGGTGTGAATGTCACTCAATTCAGATCTTGTATGAGGAAGATAGAAGTAGTCAAATTTCAGGGTTGAATTGCACGTGTGGTAGACTTAAGGAGGCAACAAATTGGTGGGAATCTGGCCATTTATCCGAGAAAATTTGTGGTGCGAATAATATGTCTAGTAACCCCCATTTTTTAGAAGCTTTTAAAAAGAGGCATGGTTATAAATAAAATCAAAAAAATATTTAATTAGGTGGCGGGCCACCAACCCCACCACCCATTACAACCAGGCAACCATGTCAAATTTATGGGGGGCACATTGTCACCCCCACCACTGTCGCTCGGACCTTATAAGCACATATATAAATATAAAAAATGGTTGGGGGGCAGGCCACCCTCGGCAGACCTGCCAACCCCTAGGTGGAATGACAACTTTACAACAAACCAACCATGTAACATATATAGCCACCGATGGAACCACAATGCACTAGTCCAACAACCATATACCATGTATATCAAAATAGTTGCCAAGATTGGGGGAGGTGGGGGATTTGAACCCCGACCTCCACCGAACCATTCTCATCCGCCACCAACAGAGCAACAACAGAGCTTTGATAGCTCCGCCCACCACCATATACTTAAGATGTGTTTCTATAGAGCGATAGGGGAGAGGCAGCGGAGTGCATGTGAGTAGCAAGGCGGAACCTCGATCCCAGGAGAAGGTGGAACCATGCCCCAGGGAATATTGAGGGGCATCAAAAAGATTCCCCGAGGTGAAGAAATTTCTAGTGTTAGTTTTTGACAAATTTTATGTCGATTCTACACTTCTCGGCGACAGGAGTTCGATGGTGATGTCTATTTTTGCAACTGGGCTCTCCATTTTTTGGTCATCTTGCAGTTGGGAGGTATAAGAGTTCTTATTTAAATTTTCTTTTACTAATTCTCTTTTTATGCCACTCAATGAATGAAGGCGTCCCCACCGTTGAGTAGGGCTCAGAGACGTAGTCCACATTGGACGAACTCCGTAATAAAATATTTGGTGTCTTGATCTCATGGATGTTATGTTCTATTTTCTCTTCACTTTATGTGCTTAAGTTTCATGGTTTTTAAGTGCTCTGTTATATGTAATTTCTTTATGCATATAAAGAAAAATATCTTGGATCAATCACACCACGCATTCCTTGTGAAAAAATGAGAAAAATGAATATAAACTCGGCATGGTTATGAGATCGATATTTTTGGGCCTCTAAAGAATCTCAAAGATTCCTCAAGATTCTATAAAGATTCCTTGTTGCAGGTTGACTGAAATTCTGCTGCTCATATGAGAAATTGGATTACACCATCACGTTCCCTACAAAAAACTGATGAGAATTAGTATAAACTCGACATAATTTTATCATTGTGAAAATTTGGCCCCAAGGGAATCTTTTAGATTCCTCATGATTCTGCGGCAAGAATATTTTATGGAATATTCCCTTGGAATATACTTTGTCTTGAAAATTATGCCCTAATCAAGTGCTTAGTATTTAGCACAAAAATAAAAGTTTTAAAAATTGCTCAAAACAATGACGACAACGTAGAGCTCCTCACCAGGATTCCAACACAACTCGTTTCATAAAGATTCGAACTCGTATGAGTAAGTTATGGCCTGTCGTTTGCTTTCTCAAACAGCGACAAAAAATTACAAAATTGGACAGGTTGTTGACATGGCAACCTAATCAACGAAAATGAATCTTCTGTAATATACTTCAAGTTTTTGCCAATGAGACTGTGACAAGTGGCACTTTTTAATTCGCCATTTTGGTCAATGTAGGAGTAAATTTCCTAATATTTCTAAAGTTAAATTGTATTTTTATTTATGTATTTAATTATTATATATATATATATATTATATAATATAATAGATTATATGTTTTTGGACCTATTATATTAAATAATATATATTATATATATTTTTATTAAAATCAAACCATACTCCACTTATAAAACCATTTCAAAGTTTACAAATCCGCATTCAAAGGTTCGTTGAATTTAATTCAATGCAATGCCATGCCAAGTTCAAAAATCCTTAGGGCCTGCATTTCAAATGTGCCAAAGGTTCAAAGTCGCGTTATTGATATGCCAAAAACATTTTAAATGGGGATGCAGGATAGGTTTTTGAAGATTGGACCTATAGCCCCCCGCCCCAAACCAACGTGTTAACCAACAAGCCACAACACATTATTTGATAAGTCTCTTGGATCAAATTTATTCAAACCAAATGCACAGTGGGACCGATGGAAATTTAAGCACATGCTTAACATTATTAAGCCACAGTTAACTCAAGTTAATTTGAATTAGCGCTAAACGCGCTTATTCAATGAAGTGCGCTTATCTTATTTTTAAATTGCACTTAGTTTCTAATTAATATGTAGTTAAATTGGCGGTAAAGATGGCAAAGGCGCCTTTTTAGGCGGAAGCGCTAAATTTGGAATTTTAATTAGCAGTGTTCGAAAAATAGTGGAGAAATTGGGGGAAATACAGTTTTTGCCATAATTGAGGCAATTTTCGCCCAAACAAACCTCAGAAAGAGGTATTGTTGGCTAATTGACATGCTAGGAACTCAATGAAGTAGGTTGCAGAGGCAGAAGATGTCATCTACATGTATTTTTGTGCATTTGAATATTTTTGAAGTCGAGGGCCACCCGATGTTAGAGGCATTGCCAGAGCATCCATAATCTAAATTCAGCAAACAAATAGTCATTTATGGTAGATTTTGATGTTTTAAACTCATTGGAATAGGTTCCAATAGCATTTGAAGTTTGTAATATCAATTTGGGCACATTTGAAGTTAATACATAGGCCCACACTATGGAGCTAGAGCAAGGAGACGTAGCCTAGGAGGGGTGAACTTCTTCAACAAAATTCTGTGTATTGAGCTATGTTATGTGTGTTTGTTGTGTTTATATTTGTTGTTGTTCAGTTATTTAAAATTATGCTTTTAAGTTTACGACAAACACTAAATTTCACTAATTAAATTGTTTTGACACTCCCCTGCACTAAGGAAACTAACGCACCATAAGCAAACCAAAAGCAAATAAATTATAATTCTGAACTGGTAATTAGCACAACAAAACTAATATGTCAATTTCAGATCATGCTCAACCTGAGGACAACTATTATTTCTCAAGCTATAGTCTATTTAATGTTGGTGGACAGTGTATACCCACTGTGAAATTTAAACAAACTTAAATCTAACGATGGGCATCTACTGTCCAACCACATTAAATAACCTATAGCCTAAAAAATATATGTTACCCAACCTAAACACAATTCCTCTTCCAGGTTTCACACACACTCCTCCATCGTTGAATGGAAAAGTTGGGTTTTAATAAACTTTGTAATTGACATTTCCATTGGCTCCACCTAGGTGGGGTTGGTAAGAAAATTAAATTTAGTTCATTGTTCAACGAAGGGCTCAAGGTTTCAAACCCCACTTGTGTTTTATATATTTTATAACATAAAACAACAACCTCCCGCCTGGAACTTACGTGTGGTTCTATCCAACTGTGACCGCCATTATAAAACATACACCACTTTGTTAAACGGTTCGTTCGTTCTATTTTTTAGTTGAAATAATATGCTTATACCAACCATATAAGAGTCTCACACCATATGGCTACAAACCATTTAATATATGTTTATAACCCACAACAAATATGCTCAATTATATGGATCCGTTGGTATCGATTGGTGTGCCCACCATTTTCCATTTAATTATATCCATGGGTTATATGACAAACCCCATAATTAATAATAAGGCCCATACATATAACCATAACCAAAATTTTTGTTTTTGGAAATTCGTTGGTTTTGTTTTTAAATATGCTTAAATTAAAGCGTTTCTAATTAATAACCATTTTTTTATGCTTATTTTTTATGGTATTGTTTGATGTGCCCACCATTTTCCATTTAATTATATCCATGGGTTATAGGGCAAACTCCATAATTAAAAATGGGTGATATGTATATTTAAGAGTAATATGATTATACTAGAAAAAGACTAATGCTAGTATTAGTCTAGATATAAAAAATGTGAGTGAATAAATAACCTTTTAATCTTAGAAATGGAGTATCAATTGTATCAACTTTGCGATATAATGTAATGTTGTTTCCATGTTGCCTCGATACATGTGAGATTTCCAATAAAACTTCAATTCAAAACTTTGGTTGAACTTTCTTGAAATCAAATTATGAAAATGAAAGTTTGGTTAAGTTTTAATAAATCGGCCTGTCAACACAAATTAATATGGTCAACGCTCAGTAGAACACTATAGTTCCATTGCCATTGGCAGGGACTAATAAGGCCCATACATATAACCATGACCAAAATTTTGTTTTTGGAAATTCATTGGTTTTGTTTTTAAATATGGTTATATTAAAGCGTTTCTAATTAATAACCATTTTTTTGTATGCTTATTTTTTAATATCCGTTGGTATTGTTTTATGTGCCCACCATTTTCCATTTAATTATATCCATGAGTTATATGGAAAACCCCCCATAATTAAAAATGGGTGATATGTATATTTAAGAGTAATATGATTATACTAGAATTTGATGTCAAAAGACTAATGCTAGTATTAGTCTAGATATAAAAAATGTGAGTGAATAAATAACCTTTTAATCTTAGAAATGGAGTATCGATTGTATCAACTTTGCGATATAATGTAATGTTGTTTCCATGTTGCCTTGATACATGTGAGATTTCCAATAAGACTTTAATTCAAAACTTTGGTTAAACTTTCCTGAAGCCAAGTTACAAAAGTGAAAGTTTGGTTAAGTTTTAGTAAATCGGTTTGTCAACACAAATTAATATATGGTCAACGCTCAATAAAACACTATAGTCCCATTGTCATTGGCAGGGACTAATAAGGCCCATACATATAACCATAACCAAAATTTTGTTTTTGGAAATTCGTTGGTTTTGTTTTTAAATATGATTATATTAAAGCATTTCTAATTAATAACCATTTTTTTTATATGGTTATTTTTTTTTATATATATTTTTTGTTTTTTTATGAAATTTGTTTTTTCATGGTATTTTTATTATATTTGATATTTTAATAATATTTATTTTGTCTCTTTGTGGTAATAAGGAGCCAATGATCAAGTGCCAAGTGTCAACGATATTGGTCATTTTTCTTCCACATAATCTTGTGGGTCCCCCTTAGCTCTCTAAGTGGGATGCCATGTGGCATACTATGGGACCCTTTTTTGTTTGTATTGTCAAACTTTAAACTGAAATAAGTTTCTCATACGAACTTATATTGAGGCACTATTTGAATCGTCAGAAATATCTCGTTGATATCTATGACTTGGTTCTAGTTTCATAAAATTGTGAACACTTTGATTTTTGAGCCTTTCTTGAGCCCTTTCTGACTTCTGAGCGTTTCTAGAGCCACCTGGATCGCTTGGCCATATTTCGGCCCTTTGGAGCCCAAGAAGAGCTTACATAGTGTGTTTTTGACATAATGGAAACATTATTTTTGTGATTTGAGCATTATATGTTGATGTAAATTACATGTTGAGAATATAATATAAAGGGCCAACATTGGAAGTTGGACCTAGAGATGTGGCCCTCGAGGGGTGAAATCCATCATTAAATTGTTGTTTTGTGATTCTGCATGTTCTCTATTTTTCTCTAGTTATATCTACAAAATTTAACTAAAATTACTAAGTTTGTGGGATTTTACAATTTCGATCCATTTCCCACAAGACATAAACTAGCTTGAAAACTTTTTTAAGAAACCTTCACTATTTTTAATTTCAGACCAATTTGGAATCATGGTCATTACAAAAAATACCAAAGTTGATACATTGTTTGATAGTGGATCCCAAGTCAATCTTACTTCTGAAGCAATTGTCAAGAAACTAAACTTAGAAACTACACCTCATACTAAACCTTACCCTTTGGGTTGGGTATGTGAAGATGCTAATTTACAAGTGAAAAGAAAATGTAAACTCAAATTCGTCATCACTGCACACTTTATAGATGAGCTAGAGCTTGATGTTGTACCACTTTACATATGTGGAATTGTTTTATGGATTCCATACTTATATGACTGAAAAGCCATATTCTATCTTCATGAGAACAAATATCATGTATTTAAACATGGAGTTGAGTATATTGTTAGAAAACTAGTGAGCCCTAGTATTGTACCAAGAATGTTGCAACTCCCAGGGGCTGCTCTACTTTACTTTATCAACCCGGGGCTCATACAAACGTTGAGGTGACAGTGCTATATACACAACATATGCATTTTGTTCATGTCATCCTCTTCTGCTTCACTAAAGGGTGCTATTTCTTAAATTATGAGAACAACTGGAAAGTAAATTGCTCGAAGGAAATGGTAGAAAGGAAATTGAACTAAATTGCTGGAAAGGAATGCCAAGAATGAAACTAATTTAATTTGCAGAAAAAAGATAGCAGAAAGGAAATTAATTCTAAACCACACTTAACTTGGCCAAACGGCTAAATGCACTCTACCTATCTATGATCTATCTACCATACTCCTATCCATGCAAATAAACTATCGATGCCTTAATTTTAATTAAAAATGCAGCTTAAAGGGAAGAAAATGGCTAAGAGGGCTAATGGGGGGTTTAACACATTAAATGATGGAAGCGGAAAGAGGGGGTTAAACCCTTAGAAAAATTTATGATAGCGTGAGAAAGGGCTTTGGAGCGGACATAGGGGTTTAAAACCTTAGGAAACCTTATTATAATGCAAGAAATGACTTCGGAGTGAGAAGAACTCAGAAATGCGATGGACTTCAAAATTTGCGATATGTGATGTCGTAATCTCAACTTCGCAAGTTTAAATGGATAGCAGTAAGGACTTAACGGAATGAACTAAATGGTGTGTAGGGCAAAGTGCGAAGAGTGACGTGGCGGGTTGCGAATCGAAATATCACAAGTTTACAAGGATAGCGGTAAGGATTAATGGGAATAAACTAAATGGTGCGCAGTGCGAAGAGTGACATGGCAGGTCGCGAATCACAATATCGCAAGTTTACAAGGATAGTGGTAAGGATTAACGGGATTAAACTAAAATGTGCGAAATGCGATTTTCACTGTGGTAAAGGTTGCGGGAGGTGATTTGCGATGTGATAAGTTCCGCGAGATGCGATTTGCGATGTGGTAAGTTCTGCAGGATGTAATTTGCAATGTCGTAAGTTCTGCGAGATGCGATGTGCGATGAGATGACGTGGCAGTGGAAAAAGCTAAGAGTTGTGATTTGTGATTTCACAATCGCAGAGAATGAGCGGTGAGTGTTAACGGTAGAAGGTAACTGGTGCGAAGTGCGATTTGCGATTTCACAATATCACAATCGCAAGGAATGGGTGATAAGTGTTAAGGTAATCGTTAAATGTTGCGATTGCGAAGTGTGATGTACGGTGGAGGGAGTCTCAAGGAGAAAAGGCGGAGGTTGGGTTTTCGGTGGTTCTATATGGTTTTTCGCGTGTTTTTCGTAAAAAGGGTAAGGCGGCTGTGAATGAAGAAAAACAGAGAAGTAAGGTTGAAGATGTTACACCATTTTTTGGTCATCTGGCCTATTATCATTAGAAGGATCCAAGTACACCATGTAAGACCAATTTTACCCTAAGTAAAATTGCTTTCACTATAAAAATAAACTTAGTAAACCTCAAGAGATCAAGGATATTGAGAAGATTGGGAAGATGGCGCGCGCGGGAGAAAATTTTTTCGTTCTAGGGTTACAGTCCTCCATCGCCGCCGCGGGTTTGAGATCATTGCTCAGGCGGCGCCTCCATGGAATGAGACTCTGCATTACCATCGCTGCTCCTTGTGTCTTTGTTCGGGCTGGGCATCCATTTGCGCCTGAGAGATTTTACATTTCTGCTGTGACAGGTTCTTGGATACCCTGCAGAACCAACAGAAAGGGGTACTGGTGCCTGACCAGTCTATCAAATGATATAGCGTGGCGTGGAATAAGTCCCTGCGATCGCCATTTGTTCTTTGGTGGCTTTGACTTTGAACCCTCGCCGGGGTATGTGCTCTGCTGCACCTCTCATGGTGACAGTGGGTGCATTACTCTGTTTTATCGGTTGGTTGCTCAAGCTGGGACTTTAGTTTTTCTATGTTATTGGGAGCGGATATCGCATGACTATCTCTTTGGCAAGCCGGCCTTCACATTCTCGCCCTGGGCCTCGAGGATGGGCAGATTTTGGGCTTCGGGATTAAATGCCTTGCGGCCTCCACAGATGCATACGAATCAGAGGCTGCAAAGGCCTGCTAGCTTCTCCAATACAACTGATACAGGGACTTTAGATCTCAAGGGGACTCTGTGGCTGCACTCGGACCATCTGAGCCAGGAACAGGCCCACGATGAGGTGCTTATAGACAAAAATCGCAGCCTGCATATCTGCAACACCGATTCTCAGGTAGGCTCGACTCCATATCAAGTGTTCATTAAGCCTCCTGTAGGTAATAGCTTTATTCTATGGATTCGAACAATAGATTCAATACTACATCTGAAGGAAGCAATCCAGACTAAGGCGGGTTACCCAGTTCATGCACAGTCTATGATTTTTGGGGGGAAAGCTTTAGCTGACCATTGCTCTGTTAATGACTACTCCATTTCCACTGGGTCTTCCATCTGCCTCAACCTTAGACTGAGGGGTGGAATGATGGGCCAAAACAGGGCACATGGACCCTCCATGGGCGCAGGTGCATCCAAAACAGTACCCACAAAAGGTTCTTACAGGAATATATTACAGGGGGACAAAAACATTCCCACAGTACCTGTCACCCCTGCTGAAAGTTCCCCCAAGCCATATATTGTAGAACTGCAGGACAACGTGCCTGAAATAAACATAGACAGCCTAGATATTGATATGCATAGAACTGCCTACGAATCCCAAGCAATTATAGGCAGATTCAACTGCTTCTGGCCCAAACCAATGGAGCTGTTCCATTGGATTTTTACAAACTGGACCATGGAATGTGAAATACACCTATGTTCTAAGGGGTTCTTCATTGTCAAATTTTCATCCACTGAGGTCATAGATGCCATTATCAGTCAGGGACCATGGTTCTGGGGCTCCCAGGGACTCTTCATTACACCATGGTTCCCAAATTTTGATGCCAATACCATGGAGGTGACCAAAATGTCGGTCTGGGTAAGGCTCTACAACCTCCCGCTACATTTTTGGAATGAAAATGTTCTTGGCTGCATTGGAAACACCCTTGGCAGATACATTAAAACAGACACCCAACGCCTGAAAGAACGCACATTCACCTTCGCACGAATCTGTGTGGAGGTTGATTTGAGCAAGGGACTCCCAGAGTCCATTATGTTGAACAACAAACAACAGAGATGGACACAACATTTAGACTATGAGAACACAGCCTTTAGATGCCGGATATGCAGGTGCACAGGAGACCTACAAAACACATGCCCGTCAGCAAAAAGGGATAACAGGAAAAAGAAGAAAACAGGCAAAGCGGCAAAAGGTTGGCAATTCCCCTCTGAAGAGCCAAAACTACAGGAAGAAGAGGTGGAACCAACACCACATGAGAATCAACAAACAGATACTTCCTTGGGCACACAAGAACAGGAAATACAAGATCCTCTTGACACCACCACAAAGACTCAGCAGGATATGGTACCTGGAACACTAGACAGTGGGGGATACAAAAGAACACATACATCAGACACGTCTGACTCTGATAAGGATCATGGAGCACCAACAGAAGAAAATCAGCTTGTCCTTATCGAGACCGAGCCAACACTTGGTGCTTGGCGTAAGGTTGAAAAGAAGAAGGGGAGAAAATCTTAATTGTATCACTTTTGCATTTTTATTTGCGGCATTTGGATGTCTTTGGACATATACCAGCTCATACAACATGTAATTTTGTTTTCTCATAAATAAAATTACGAATTTTTTCTTTGTGAAAAAAAACTTAGTAAACCACCTTTATTAATTTGTTTATGGTCTAAACAGGAAACCCCATGAGGAAATATTAAATAAATCTACATTTGTTTGATTTTCCTCAAGGAATAATTAATTAAACAACATTTTGATTAATATTCCTGGTTATATTTAACCCAAAACAAGGAAATTTATTAGATAAATCATTATTTATCTTATTATTTCCTAAAGAATAGTTATTTAAACCTTATTTAAATAATATTCTTTGTTAAATATGACTAAATCACCCATAAATAATTAAATAAATCATTATTTATTTGATTATTACTCAACCACATTCTTAAAATGATAAATAAATCATTTATTTATTTATTATTTACAAATAAAGGGATTTAACCCAAGTCAAATTCCTTTTCCATCCAACAAATATAATAAAATATTCCATAAAAGTTGGATCTTGATTTGGTTAATAATATTTAATTATGCACCAATATCTAGACTAACTCAATATTTTGTTATAAATAGAAGGGTTTTTCCATTCATTTATCACCTTTTGTTGCCTAAAGATCACTCTGGATCTATACTTTTGGTCTAACTATTGATCCACCATCATAGTCATATTTTGCTACCATTTTTGTCTGGGTTTTCTACACCATCAAGAGAGAGGAATTTTAGATCTAAAGTGTTGAGGACTTACAATAACCCATCCCATTGAGGAGAATTGGGAACACCCTCCTGTGTTTTCCTCCCAGGTGCCCCTAATACAAAATTCATTCAACATATTCTTGTCTTGTCTATTGGATGCATGGAGTAAACCTTGTTTTTTCTACTGTTTAATGTCTTCTAATGCATAGATCTAGATTTTTGCAGCATTTATCTTGATCACCTAACTGTAGATCTGAAGATATTGACAACCATCTTTGCTATTAGGGCTGTTGTTATGCACAACTAAAGTGTTCTTTTTTCGTATGCTTGGAATCAAGATTCTTACTAAAAACTGTCGCCCCCACCGGTGCATCCTAGGCTCTCTCGGGCCCCCATCTTGGAGCTGTATGCGAGGTCAAAGTGTTGGGATCTTCTCAAAGAAGAACGAGCACAAAACTGTACCATATGCACAATCATGGTTCACTTGCCGCTTGCATAGCAACAACTGTTGTTTCAATGACAACATCATCATTTGGGCCCACCCATAGTAGGTCCCACTCAAAACACTCTCCACAAGCATCATTTGGCCCCCAGTGATGTGATGGAGTGTCTGGTTTCCCAGGATCCGCAGCATCGCTGTGGCCATAGCACGGGTCTCTAACCTCTCCAAATCCCCGATGGGTATCCGAGTCCCTTTGACTTGGAGACCTGGTCGATAATAGCTCTCTACAAACTCTATGATATTCCACACACATGGTAATACTGGATGAGTATTCCCTACCATCCCAAGTGGTGGGATACCAGTCAGGAAATATATATCCTGGACCGTCAACTCGATCCGGTGCCCCTGCACTATAAATACCTCATGGTCCGGATCCCAATAGCTGACAATCCGGGCCAATAAGGGCTCTCCAACTCTCATCAAAGGGTTCTCCACGAACTTCAGAACCCCAAACCTGGCCAAAGCACTGCGGACACCTTGATCCTCTCGGATCTCCGATCGTAATGCGCCCAGGTCTCTCTCTTTCCAGTTGATCCGTAATTCTGCCATATCTGCACAAAACCATCATATTTGTTAGTATACAGATAGGAAAGACTGTATCTCATCATAAAAACCTAGTGCTCAGCCAAAAAACAATACAGAAAAACCCCTCCCTGACAGGTCGCACTTTTCAGGCCCAAACCTGGGATAGGTCGTAGTTTTTTCCCCAAAACCTGCTACCCAGGTCGCACTTTTTGCCCCAAAAAGTGAGACCCGACTATGAAGAGGAGTAGGGGTCTATTCCTGAGCCCTAGGGACCTAATCTGAACTTTCAATCCACTGAAAAGAAAGAGTAGGGTTAGGCCTCTTACCTGCAACTAACAGATCTCGATTCCAACGGTCAGTTTGTCCACTACGATCGTCACAAGATTTAGGGCCTTCTCTCCTCTCTATATTCACCACAGCTCCACATGCAAATGAGTGAATTTGGAGGGAAAATGCCTTATTAAAAGAGAAACCCCTATTTTTTCTTTCGCCTGCTGCGACCCAACCGTAGCTCCGTTTACCAAACCGTCTATACCGTTGGAAAGATCTCATCGAGCCATCAAATGGGTATCTATTAGTTTTTAGTGATTTGATACTTCACCAAGACACATTTTTCCAAGAAGCGTCACTTCACCCTTCCTCAAAATCGAATTTCTTCACTTGCAACACTTGTACTAGGGGCACCACTTTGCCTCCATACTTTTCCACGCTCGTGTCGACTTTCATCGTGAGTTACCATCTTGTACTCATGTTTTTATGGTCCCCATTGGACCTTTTTCTGTGTGGCAGCACCATCGAGTCACCCTTGTTTAGAGCATCCGAGTTGAGTCATCATTGCATCCATGAAGTCTATCCCGAGTCCCTTTGCATCCCGCTATAGTCCTCCATCCTTCATTGCTTGGTCCCTCTCTTGTGTCACACATCATGGCCTTCAGTCCCACTATCCCCTATCCCTCATGAGGTTGTGTCAGTCGCTGCCAAGACATCCATGCCCTTTATGCTCTAACAAGGGAAGTCATACGTTCGCTACTCAATACCCTCCATTTCATCATCATCATTGGTGTCAGTCTATCAGTCGCTCTACTATTTTCTCTCGTGCCTTAGTTGAGGATCCCTTATTGCCTCACCTATGGCAGACCTCCTTCTGTCAACATCAGCTCATTCATTCCAGAAGGCAAGCCTAGAGGGCGGTATACCTTGGTTCCAGCTTCCACTCTTGTTCGGCACCCCGGATCAGGCAAAGGGACCCCTTATTTCCCTTTGACTTGATTGTTTCTCAGCTCCATCTCCTTTCAGCATGATCGAGATCCATATACCTGATGGTTCAGTGATGCAGCAGCTGATATCGATGATTCTCGAGTGTGTGTGAGATGTCACAACCCTCATGAGGGGGTGGCCCTACAAATAGCCCCCCACATACCCAGATGACTTCTTCACTCTAGCCTTCGATGCAGCTCCATATATTTGATGATGTCGGCCTCAGTCGCTTGCAACACCTTCTTGATTGCATGTATCAGTCAGATTTTCAGAGCCCTTTCCTATTTACAAGGGCATTTGGGTTGTATTTATATCTCATGTACTCAGATATTATTGTACAATTCCTGGCTATTATCCCGGGCACAATATGTATGTGGGATCCATTATCATGTTATTTATCTGGCTCATATTCATGCCAACATTTATTATAGTGGCCAGTCCCATGGTTTTCCGGACACCTTATTTTTTGTACTATTGCCTCGGCGGGTATAGGTATGCCTCCCCCGCCACCTATAGCAAGTACTCCCTTACAAAAGAGACTTGTCGCACCTGTAAGTCTCGCCTCCTTAGGGTCTAGTCCTTTCAGCACTTTGGTCTACCTTATACTTCTCTCTCTTTGATTTCCCCTTCGGTGTCTAGTGATTGAGTTCTTACAATGTACTTCGGTCATACGATTAGCTCCTAATGCTCGCAAGCTGGGGGGCAATCTGTTACACCATTTTTTAGTCATCTAACCTATTATCATTAGATGGATCCAAGTACACCATGTAAGACCAATTTTACCCTAAGTAAAATTTCTTTCACCATAAAAATAACTTAGTAAGCCACCTTTATTAAGTTGTTTATGGTCTAAACAGGAAACCCCATGAGGAAATATTAAATAAATCTACATTTGTTTGATTTTCCTCAAGGAATAATTAATTAAACAATAGTTTGATTAATATTACTAGTTATATTTAACCCAAAACAAGGAAATTTATTAGATAAATCATTATTTATCTTATTATTTCCTAAAGAATAGTTATTTAAACCTTATTTAAATAATATTCTTTGTTAAATATGACTAAATCACCTATAAATAATTAAATAAATAATTATTTATTTGATTATTACTTAATCACATCCTTAAAATGATAAATAAATCATTTATTTATTTATTATTTACAAATAAAGGGATTTAACCCAAGTCAAATTCATTTTCCCTCCAACAAATATAATAAAATATTCCATAAAATTTGGATCTTGATTTGGTTAATAATATTTTAATTATGCACCAATACCTAGACTAACTCAATATTTTGTTATAAATATAAGGGTTTTTCCATTCATTTATCACCTTTTGTTGCCTAAAGATCACTCTGGATCTATACTTTTGGTCTGACTATTGATCCACCATCATAGTCATATTTTGCTACCATTTTTGTCTGGGTTTTCTACACCATCAAGGGAGAGGAATTTTAGATCTGAAATGCTGAGGACTTACAAGAACCCATTCCATTGAGGAGAACTGGGAACACCCTGCTGTGTTTTCCTCCCAGGTGCCCCTAATACAAAATTCATTCAAGATATTCTTGTCTTGTCTATTGGATGCATGGAGTAAATCTTGTTTTTTCTATTGTTTAATGTCTTCTAATGCATAGATCTAGATTTTTGCAGTATTTATCTTGATCACCTAATTGCAGATATGAAGATATTGACAACCATCTTTGCTGTTAGGGCTGTTGTTATGCACAGCTAAAGTGGCATTTTTTCGTACGCTTGGAATTAAGATTCATACTAACATAAGAGATTAAGGGTGTTCAAAAGAAGGTAAGTACAAGAAACAGACAGAAATGTGGGACGAAATAGTGAAGGAAAGGCTTGGACTTGGTAATACATATTCTTCCTTGAACTCGAACAAAAAGAAATTTTGGCCAATGGGAAGGTCTGCCCCTACTCGAACTCTTTTGAAAAAGATGAGAGGGGGGAGACTTGACCACAGTTTTTGATTTTTCCCTCTATTTCACTATGCATAAGCAATTAAAACTACAGCAGCACAAAAAATAAATAGCAATGAAACTTATCAGAAGCAGATCTAACTTAAATGACCGAGGAAAAACTAGCTAAATGACAGAAAGGAAAAGATAATAATAGCAGAGAAGCTGAGGCACATGGATTGGGCCCTAACCCACAAGCCTAGCCCTCTGAACTTAAATCAATTTAAATGAAATCAGTCTTCTCATTTCATAAAATAATAACTGCATACATCTCTGAAAGTTTCGATCCCTAAATAAAACAAAAATCTTCAATAATTCACAACAATAATTCTGAATGGAAGCGAGACTAGGATAAACTAACTCTTCCTAGCTCTAGCTCTACTCTATTTATTCTACAGGGTAGCTACCAACAGCTCCCTAGAAAATGGTGATTGAGTCCACTAGACTCCAAGTAAACCAAGATTGAGTGCTCTCCTCTTTGATTTGCTTGACTGCCTTTGGAATTCGAATTTTTGGAGAGAATCCTTGGGATCCTTCGACTGCCTTTGAGGGTGGACAATCCTGCTATAATTTCTTCTTGTTGCCTCCTCCAAGTCTTTGTGATAAAATCTTTATAAAAATTCTTAAAAAATCATGATTTTCCTCACTCAACCTTATATTAGGCATTCAGAGTATGTTAGCCTTAATCACCACCTATACTAGCATCATAAACCCCAATAATAATAAAAATGCAAGAAAAAAAGATCTAAGAAGGCAAAAAGGTGACTGTTAACCCCTCTAAATATGTATAATGATGGAGCTCATCATCACCCCCCTATTGAATGGTTGCTCATCCTCTAAGAAACTAATCCTCCTCCTCCATTTCCTTCAAAGCTTTTACAACCCCCCTGATTTCCTGAGGAAGAAGTGTGGGAGTTTCCCCAAGGGGGTAAAATCCATCATTCTTTTCTGCGTTCTCCCATTCTCTATCTTGTGCATCTGTGTCCTCTTCATCAGTCAATGTAATATTCCCAATTAGCCTCAAGCTAATTGGAATATTAAATTTTTCTTTACTTTTCTGTTCATGAATAAATGTATAAAGGAGGAACACAGAAACTCCTAAAACAACAAAATAAATCAATGCCCCATGTGAACAAGGCTAAATCTGGGCTGCCTTAATAAAACACCCATATGTGTGAAAGGGATTGAGACATTTGACAGGGTCAATGGGACCAAATAAACAACGTTGTCCAGATGCAATGAACCTCCTAGATGCACATCACAGTTCTAGTTGGAGGCTACACATGTGAATGGAGCTAAATCATTGAGATGGTTAAGGGTTTGGCAAGATTTATATCTTATAAAAGGAAGAGGAGGACATAAAGAGAGGGGTTGTTGATGACCATATTATTTTTGAAGAATTTTTTTGTTTAGACATTTCTCATTCTCTTGGCTGTTTAGCAAAGAATAGTGTTGTTTAGCACAAGGATCTCTTGTTTAGGAATCCTTCTCTTTCCTTGAGTAGCTCTTGGAAGAGACTTGTATTTCTTGTCCACTATCAGGCTTAAGGCTAAGCTTCTCCTTTCAACTACAACTCAGATCTTGTTGAGGGTTTGGTTTTCTTTGCAAGCTGCAGCAAGTGGAGGCTAGATCTATTCAGATCTAAGCCATTCTAGTGCCTCTTTTCAGTGGGAGAGCCTTCTATTCCCCCGGTAAGAGATTATTGGATGATTGGAGCATAGTTTCAGATCTTGGTTTAAGGCCAAACCATGTTCTAGAGCCTACAACGTAGTTAATCTTCCTAGACTACGTTATTTGCAAGTGATAAAGTTGCAGGGTGTTTTGGCACATTTTGGAGGAGAGATCTCTAGCGTTGGGAATCTGCCCTTCAATGTGGTGATCCATGGATTACAGATCTAATCCATGTCATATTCAGATCTGATCTGAATACTGTTGTATTTGCTTCAGAATTTCTAAATCATTTTGCTGATCTGCTGCATTAGATCTCAGATCTACTCCATGTACTTCACTTTTTGCTGAAAATGCCAAGGGGCATTTGAAGAGGAGACTCTATAGTGTACAGATTTGAAATAGATCTATATTTTTTTACACAGATCTTCTCTAGATCTAAAGTGTAATCTACAGCTCTTTTCAGCTAATAAAACAACGTTGTCAAGCTTGTACAATCATATTATATGGTTGCAACCTCTTATTTTGAGCAATTCTTCATGTAAAGTCTCCTATTTTCTGTTCTAAGACTCATGGGCTTCAATATAATTCTGATTTTATAATGTATATTACATTATTGAGCCTCCATATTGGCCTCCTTCTTTCATTTTTCTGAATTGCGTTATTTTCTAAGCAGTATTATTTTGTGTTGCTGCAGTCCCTTCCTTGGGCAGTTTTCAAGACATTCTAGGTGTGGAAGACCTGTTTACCTCACCTAGGATGATTTGTTTCTGATCTCCTCTTGTATTTAGGTCTTAGATTGTTATATCTAAGGTATCCAAGGGCTAATTTGGATTTCTGTAGCATCCATTTATGAAAAATGCATTTTTCATACATGCATTGCTGACAGTCCCATTTTGGGATATTACAGTGGTATCAGAGCATCATCTTGGAACAACATGTGTGATTTATTAAAGAATCCAATTTGCATTCCACAGAAGGAGATCCTCTTGCTAACAGAGAGAAGAGGAATCAAAGAAGAAAATATAAAAAGTATGATTACACTGAAGACATAGAAGAAAAGGGTAAAATCCCTTTATCTGGAAGAATGAAAGGGAAAGAGTTTTCAAAAACTTTGTTCCAAACTTTGCATGAGCTTAAGAATGAAATCAGGAGAATGAGGAAAGAAATACATGCAGATCCCTTGAAGATATTTGCACATGAAGGAAGCCCCAGTTCTTCATACTCTGTGTGTGAGCATTCAACCACACAATCTGATCTGCAACGTTGTAGCATGCCTACATTCCTAGCAAGAGAAGAAGCAGAAGGAGAGACACCAAAAGAGGAGACTCTTGGTGACTATCTCCAAGAATATGAATCTCAGTCTAAAAGATTCAAAGAGCATCTAAGCTTCCCAGAGTTTTGTCAGCTCAAAGAAGAAAGAAGATCCAACATATACAAGAGAAGAAGAGGGTGCATACAACCCACTTTGGGTAGGACTTTTCTACCTACATTTTATGGATCAACTGAGAGCTCAGCCAAGTCTTGGGTAAAGAATCTTGACACATATTTCTAGCTGCATCAAGTTTCAGAAGAAGAATCCTTGAGAGTAGCAGCGTTGCATATTCAAGGTAAGGCTTATGCTTGGTGGCTATTTGAGTCTTCTTCCTTGAAAAATGTAAATATCTCTTCTTATGAAAAGTTCACTAGGAGGATAGTGAAAAGATTTGATTTTGAGCCATATGAAACTTCTTTGGGTAAGAAAAATAAGCCCAAGGATTAAGAACCTTTGCATGAGGTGGAAAGATCCATGAAGATAACTCCATTTCAAAACATTGTTGAAGAAGTTAAAGATATGCTATATGATTTGCCAAGGGCAAAGGCCCTACTTCAACAAGAACATTCTTCTCAAGAAGAAGACATGAGTGTTCCTTTTTCAAGGAGAGATCGAGATAAAGGATCTCTTATTGATAAGGCATACTCCATTTATGAGGAGAAGAAAGAAGAAGAGCTGAAAGGTTCCTCCAGCGCTGTGACAGTAGGAGGAGATCTATTTTTATTGGGAGATGGAGATAAAGCCATTGCTTCCACTAAGAGGGCTCTTGTATCTTTGCAAGAAGGCCCCAAGGATCCTATACATGAAGAGGATGGGCAGCATGTGTCTATAATGATAGACAATGAGACAAAACAATGGAGGGAATGTGTTCCAACGTTGCATCCAATTTTGGGTACACACACTATGATAGATAAGTCCTTTGTGATCAAGACTCTTGACCCCAAGGAGATGATGGGTGTTCATGAGTTAACTAGATCTAAAGGGAGCACATTAGACTATGAGATCTTGCAGAAGGTGGGTGATGAAGAAGAAGATGGGGAAGTTGCTCCAATGCCCCCTTATCATGATACTTCCACACAGAAATCAGAGATGGATTTGCGTAGTGGAAGCAGTCATAATATGTTCCCATCTGTTGTTCACATGGGAATGAGCCATGAGACATCATTATCCTATGGTATACCACCTGGGAGACCACTTGATTCAGATTTGATGAAATATGTTTCATGCATTGATGCTCCTTTCATAGATCCAAGGAGGAAGGGAGCACTAGAAGACCATGCTATAGCGCTGAGAGTATGGGGAAGGTACAAGGATAGGGAAAGTATTTTTCCCTTAACATCATTATCCATTCTCTCATCTCATACTGCGCTGAGGAAATATGTGGCAAGAATGAAGGATGACACCATCATGAAGCAAGGAAGGCAATCCTTGAATCAGAAAACAAACTTGTTTGGAGGATCCTCTTCCATACATGGTGAGAGATGGTGGTCACACATGCATAATTTCACAAAACCAAGGAGGTTTTGGATAGCTGATAGCCTTCCATGGGAGACTAACTTCCAATAACTTCCATTTCCTTTTGAGCATGTGCATGTGCAAGGATGGAAACAAGGAAGGAATGTCAACCTTCCACCTTGTACCTTTGGCATGGGAGATGACAAAGAGGAGAAAAATGGGAAGCTTGGCTTTCCAACATACACCTTTGACATGGGAAATGTCAAGGATAAGAACAAAAACATGGAAGACACTTCAGATGACACATTATCAATGCTGTCATTGTTGGCCACATTAGATCCCTATTGGAAATCCCAACTGCTGGTGGAATATTCCAAGGATCTTCATACTTGCATGATTCTTGATGACTTGCTACATGATGAGAGCTATTCAATCCTTGATGGAGTCATCTATAATCATGGTAGGATCTTCTTTTCTAGAGCTTCCAAGCTCAAGGAGAAGTTACTATAAAGGGCTTATGAAGAGTTCTATTTCAGTCACACATACTCTATAAAGCTCAACAACATCATCTTGAGGAGCTACTATTGGGAGGGTTTTGAAAAAGAACTATATCAGCATTGTCAAAGATGCATGAACCTTGTGGATTTGGAGCAGCAAAAAGACTCTAATATAGAGTTATTTCAGCCAACTCTTCCTACCTTGGGAGGAGAAGAAAGATCCATACACCACTCCACTTGTATAAGGGGAAATTTTGGTGAAGAACATACATATGTAAAGCATGTTTCATTTTCTGTTTGTATGTATTATTTCACTATTTTTATGCAGGCCATGACTCCAAGAAGGAGTGATGCATCTTGTATATCTCATGGCAAACAATGGGCTACAAACATTTCTGAATTTGGCCACTCCCTTGGAAGGAAAAGGGAGATTTTGCAACATGATGGGTGCTTACCAAAGGCACCAAATATATCTCACACTTTCAGCTATGGTGAGATGGTATGGGCAGCAAGTAAGTGGTTGGAAAACCACTTACCACATCTTGATTTGATGCGGGCAGGGGATGCTCTGCGCTGGCTCCACATATGGGACTATGATCACCTCCATGTGCACACATTTTTGTTTGTTTGTACATTGTTTTGATCCCCTATATTGATGATGTACTTGTACTTTTTATGGGGACGTATGGAGGAAGGAGGGAAGACATGCATGTGCCCTATGGTATGACTACACTCCTTGGACTTTATGTCTTATATTTCAGGGAGTGCATTGGGCAAACCATGTTTGTTTCATGTGATTTATTGTTTCCTTATGGGATGAGTTGTTTGCATCTCATGAGAACCTTGTTGGAACAAGTCATGGATGGATGGATTGGAGATCACTTATCTCATGGGAGAAGCTTATCAATTGAGGGTGTCACCAATGGAGGAGGAAAGAAGTTGCAACACTCACCTTATTAGTTGCTTGAGGAAAAGCAACATTTTGGAGGGGAGGACTGTGATATTCCCAATTAGCCTCAAGCTAATTGGAATATTAAATTTTTCTTTACTTTTCTGTTCATGAATAAATGTATAAAGGAGGAACATAAAAACTCCTAAAACAACAAAATAAATCAATGCCCCATGTGAACAAGGCTAAATCTGGGCTGCCTTAATAAAACACCCTTATGTGTGAAAGGGATTGAGACATTTGACTGTGTCAACAGGACCAAATCAACAACGATGTCTAGATGCAATGAACCTCCTAGATGCACAAAGCAGTTTTAGTTGGAGGCTACACATGTGAATGGAGCTAAATCATTGAGATGGTTTAGGGTTTGGCAAGATTTATATCTTATAAAAGGAAGAGGAGGACATCAAGAGAGGGGTTGTTGATGACCATATTATTTTTGAATAATTTTTTTGTTTATACATTTCTCATTCTCTTGGCTGTTTAGTAGAGAATAGTGTTGTTTAGCACAAGGATCTCCTGTTTAGGAATCCTTCTCTTTCCTTGAGTAGCTCTTGGAAGAGACTTGTATTTCTTTTCCACTATCAGGCTTAAGTCCAAGCTTCTCCTTTCAACTAAAACTCAGATCTTGTTGAGAGTTTGGTTGTATTTGCAAGCTGCAGCAAGTGGAGGCTAGATCTATTCAGATCTAAGCCATTCTAGTGCCTCTTTTCAGTGGGAGAGCCTTCTATTCCCCTGGTAAGAGAGTATTGGATGATTGGAGCACAGTTTCAGATCTTGGCTTAAGGCCAAACCATGTTCTAGAGCCTAAAACGTAGTTAATCTTCCTAGACTGCATTATTTGCAAGTGAGAAATTTGCAGGGTTTTTTGGCATATTTTGGAGGAGAGATCTCTAGTGTTGGGAATCTGCCCTTCACTGTGGTGATCCATGGATTACAGATCTAATCCGTGTCATATTCAGATCTGATCTAAATACTATTGTATTTTCTTCAGAATTTCTGAATCATTCTGTAGATCTGCTGCATTAGATCTCAGATCTACTCCATGTACTTCACTTTTTGCTGAAAACCCTAAGGGGCATTTGAAGAGGAGACTCTATAGTGTATAGATCTAAATAGATCTATATTTTTGTACACAGATCTATTCTAGATATGAAGTGTAATATACAACTCTTTTCAGCTAATGAAATAACGCTGTCAAGCTTGTATAGTCATATTATATGGTTGCAGCCTCTTATTTTGAGCAATTCTTCATGTAAAGTCTCCTATTTTCTATTCTAAGACTCATGGGCTTAAATATAGTTCTGATTTGCTGATGTATATGACATTATTGATCCTCCATATTGGCCTCCTGCTTTCATTTTTCTGAACTACATTATTTTCTTAGTAGTATTATTTTGTGTTGCTGCAGTCCCTTCGTTGGGCAGTTTTCAAGACATTCTAGGTGTGGAAGACCTGTTTACCTCACCTAGGATGATTTGTTTCTGATCTCCTCTTGGATTTAGGTCTTAGATTTTCAGATCTAAGGGATCCAAGCGCTGATTTGGATTTCTGTAGCATCCATTTCTGAAAAATGTGTTTTTTTAGACATGCATTGCTGACAATCCCATTTTGGGATATTACAGTCAGCCCCAACAACAAAGGTGGGTTGAGATTTAGTCCCAACCATCGAATATTTTTGGCCTGCATGGCCCTCTTGTATAATGGTTCCCTTTCCAATGCACCCTCAGTATTTCTGGAGTATGATAATCCTTGTTCTTGAGGCTATGTGGGAGGTTTTTCCATCTCCTCTGGCTGGCCATAATGCACTCCTCTTCTATCTTCCTAGAAACATCATCAAAGTGGCCTATCACCTGGTTTGAGTCTGAAGGTAGCTTTCAACTAGTGCAGGTTCCTTTTCAATCTCTCAATGGTTAAGGATGACTCCTCTTGGGTTGAACACTTCTGGTCTGAGATATAAGGGTTCTCTATTTCTTCTTCCCATGACCTTCCATATCTCTTTGGCTCTATTGTACTCATTCACCATATAAGATGCTAGAGCCATTAACTGCATATCCCCCATTGTAGGATTGGGGTCCCAAATCTCCAGATATGTTAGCACAAATTTATGCATATAAAACTTTGCCATCTTTGCCTGATCAAGTATGTTGGCTTTCTTATAGAACTTCATGAATTGCCTACAATCTTGGAAAGGGAGGGATCCATGGGAGGCTAGAGTGTTGATTTGAAATAGAAGCCATTGTTATTTGAGGTACACAGCATATGAGTCAGAGGGGAATCCGTGCTGAAGGGATTCTATGCATAAGTCCGCCATGGTGGCTACTTACTCCTCTTTTTGCTGCAATTTCTCCTTTAGCGTTACATTCTCTACATGTGCTTCTGCAGCTGCTCCTTCAGAAATATTTCTTCGATTCTTTCCTCCCCCCTTGGTGATTCTTAAATGATGATCAGGCTTATGGGAGAAGTTTCTGGCTTTCTCTGATTCTTGTCAACTCCGGAATACCTAGAGATCTGCCTTTTTATTTTTGCACTCAGAGGAGCCATGGTGGCAGTTATCTTTTTGTAGTGAGGGGATGTGACGTTGGGCTGTGAGTTTATGTCTCGCCCAATTTCTACTATATTTATGACTTCTATGGCCATCTCTTCTGTTTTTATTTGGCCCTTGTCTCTCTCTCTTCTTCTTCTATTTCTTCTTGTTTCTACTGGTTCTTCCTCCTCTTCTAACGTTCTTATTGTTTCTTCTAGTTCTACCCCGAGTTTCTTCTTTATTTTTTTCTTTCTGGTTCTTATTCTTCTTCTTCAAGCACTGTGTGCTTCCTTCGGTACTCTCCCTCTAAAAATTGTCAATTCACTAGTTTGGATGAGATGACATCTCCTTTTATTAGATGACACAACTAAATTTGGAGTGTCAATATAACCCCTCTTAGTTCCAGTTATGTCGTAGACAATTGGTTCCTCCTCCCTGTTAATTCAGGATGGACTGAGCGTTTTCCTCCCCTCATTCTCCTCTACTCCACTGATTAAATTTTTTTTTTTGTAGGTCCAGGTGGTGTGTACTCCCAGTTTTATTCCAGCCATACCTCACGGTGGTGGCCGAGTTAACTGGCCACCTTTCTGCCCCTCAAACTCTAAGTCTACAAATTAATTATTTCTGGCCATTATGAATGAGTAGCAAGGGGTGAGAGCTTATACCTGAGTTTACCTGTTGTTTATAAGGTGGTTTCAGGAGCTGGAGGTTTGAGACAAGCCTTTTTATATGTCGCATTCTTCACCATATTCCTGTTCTTTGAGTGAGCAACTTGCTGAAGGAGCAGCTTCTTGAATGAGATGCTAATCTTTGTTTGTTGTTTTCTCTGCTGTGTATGTCGCGTGGGGTTCTTAAGATGCTGTGGATGGAATTCTCGTTCTCCTGTAGTTTGTTATGCAGTTTCCCTTGTTGTTCTTCTTGGCAGTCCATGAACACCTTTTTTTTAAAGGAACTTCCTGATGTTTGTAGCAGTCTATTTGTGTGTTGCTTCTCTTGCTACGTTGTGCTTGGGAATGGAGGAGTGTGGCATATGGAGGTGATGGAGGAAGTTATGAAGATGAATGGAGTGAATTTTGGGATGGGAGGCAAGATAGAAGAAGGGAAAAGAATATGAATGCTTCCTTGTGTTTTCTAGAAACCATTAACAACTTGAAAAATTTCAAACACAGAAAAACATAGTGATGCAGATGCATTTTTTGGTTTTGTTCTTTTTCTCTTTTTTCTTTCTTTGAAAGAAAGTGGGATTCCTCCATGTAGGTTTTCAACCCACAAACTTGCCTTGGGCACCTCAGAGAGGTTTTCACCCATGGATATTTATTCTTCCCCCCCACCCCCCACCCCCCTTTTTTTTGAGCAAGTGAGTTACCTCTATCGAGGTTTTCAACCCACAAGATTATTAATTTTTTCTTTTTTTATTTCATGGGGTGTGGGAAACTATGGAGTTTCCCATCATATACACCTCTCTACTTATTGAATTGATGAATTATTCCCTTGAAATATTCTTCTTGTAAATTTTAAGTCTGTGACCATTGACAAGCAAGGGGATCCCTTCCTCATCTATGGTCTTGATTTGAACTAAGCCATTATCAAAGCATTTCTCCACTGTGTTAGGCCCCCACCATCTTGTCATCAACTTTCCTTTGAAGTATTTAAACCTTTAATCATACAACAATGTCGAATCTCCTTCTTGGAAGGTCTTTTCTTTGATGTTCTTTTCATGCCATACCTTCCTTTGCAATTGAACTACCTATGTGTGAAGAAGTGCTTTCATTTTGAACTCATCCAATCCATTTAGCTGCAACAAACTCTCTTTTTTGGCATTTCTTAGATGTAGATTTAATTAAACTGCCATTCTTAAAGTATTAAATTCAAACTCAACTAAAAGTAGAGATTTCTTACCATAGACTAGTTCATAAGGAGTGGATCATGTTGTTGTCTTCCAAGTGGTGTTGTAGGCCCAAGTAGCTTCTACCAATCTATCTGCCCAATATTTTCTGCTGCTGCTGACAACCTTGGTGTGGATGCTCTCTAAAGCTCTGTTAGTTACTTCTACTTGGCCATTCGCCTGAGGGTGATAGGAAATAGAAGTTCTATGTTTAATCTTGTGCTTCCTCAAAAGATTATCAATGAGGTGAGAGGTGAACTGTGATCCCTGATCAGTGACTATTTCTCTAGGATATACAAATTTTTAAAATACATTCTCCCTTAGAAATTATGCTACTTTTTCTTCAATTGCTACCTTCACTGATTTTACTTCAGTCTACTTTGTCAGGTAATCAGTGCAGACTATGATATAATTCTTTTGTCTAGATGGTGGATTGATGGGTCCAACAAAGTACATTCCCCACTTTTCAAATGGCTCAAGAGCCACTTGAGGGTGTAAAGGCATTTCATCCCTTTGTGTGGGTTTCCCCATCCTTTGGCACTGGTCACACCTGCTGGCATATCTTTTGGAATCTTAGTGAAGGGTAGGCCAATAGTAACACACTTGCAAAACTTTGTAAGCAGTTCTCTTTGCAGCAAAGTGGCCTCCACATGGGTTGTCATGACGTTTAGAGAGGATATCAAAAAATTATTCCTCCCTCACACATCTTCTTAGGATTTGATCAGGGCCTAGCTTGAAGAGATTCCCCCTAATCCATGTGAAAGGGGCGCTTTTTTTATAATTACGCTCCTCTCCCTGAATGAAAGATTAGGAGGGAGTCTTCCAACAACCAAGTAGTTGGCTATATTATAAAACCATGGTGAGAGTGATGATATGACAAATATGTGTTCATCTGGAAGCTAGTCATCCACCATTCCCTCTTCACCTGCAGGGAGAACTAACCTAGAAAAAAAATATGCAACAACATTTTCCTTTCTAGGTTTATCAACAATAGTCAAATCAAATTGATGCAAAAGTAACAACCATATAATTATTCTAGCATTAACATCTGGTTTGTTCATTAAATACTTGATGACTACATGGTCAGTGTGAACAGAGGTCTGATATCCAGTGACATAATGCCTGAATTTTTTTAATGCATGGACAATGGCAGACATCTCCTTCTCAGTAACAATATAATTCAGCTCGACTTTGGACAAATTATTACTGATGAAATAAATGGCATAAGGGATTTTTTCCTCTAATTGTCCTAATGCTGCCCCTACTACTTTGTCGGATGCATTAGTGTGGATGTGGAAAGGCAGAGTCCAATTTGGACCTCGATGGATGGGGGCAGTAGTCAACTGCTTCTTAATGAGCTCAAAAGCCTCTTGACAAGGACCAGACCAAATAAACTCAGAATCTTTGGCCAATAACCCAAATAATGGTGAAGCCATCTTGCTGAAATATTTGATGAACCTTCTATAGTAACCAGCTAAGCCTAAGAAACTCCTGACATCTTTCTGCTTTTGAGGAGAAGGTACCCTTTTGATGATAGTGATTTTGTTCGGGTCTACCCGTATTCCTACTTGAGATATGGAGTATCCTAATACAACCCCTACTTTCTTCAGGAATTTACACTTTTCTGGGCTCAAGGAGAGATGCATCTCAATGCACCTTCTTAGTACTTTACCAAAATTGGAGAGAACTTCTTGGAAGTCATCCCCATATGATGTGAAATGATCCATGTAAATTTCGACAGAGTCATGGACTAACTCAGAAAATATGCTCAAGACAACTCTCTGGAAGGTGGCTGGGGCATTGCATAGCCCAAAGGGTAGGACTCTATAAGCAAAGGTACCCCAAGGGCAGGTGAAAGTAGTCTTATCCTGGTCTTTAGGGCTGATTTGAATCTGATTGTACCTATTGAACCCATCTAAGAAGGAAAATAACTTCTTCCCTGCAAGGCCATCTAGGACTTGGTCTATAAAGGGCAAAGGGAAATGGTCTTTCTTGGTAGCTTTGTTAAGTTCTCGATAATCAACACAAATTCGTCACTTCCCATTCTTCTTTAGGAATAGGACAAGAGGAGATACCCACTCACTGTCGGATATAGGATATATGAACCCCGCATCCAATAGTTTCTGTAGCTCTTCTTTGACTATGTCCTTTAGATCTAGGTTCATCCTTCTTTAGGGTTGTCTCATACACTTGCATCCTTCTTTGATGTAAATGTGATGCCTGCATATTGAAGGATGCACCCCTTTCATGTCCTTGTAATCCCAAGAAAATGCTTCAATATTTTCTTTCAAAAGTTGTCATAGCTTCTTCTCTTCTTCATTTGAGAGGTTTGGGTTGATTTTCAGAGATATGGATGGGCCAAAATCGATAGCCTTGGTGGTTTCAGAGGTTGTCTCAACTGATTGCACTTCCATCCAAGGTTAGCTTTCAGACTCTTTGACTAGGGTTTCAAGAGGAGTGTCAGAGGAGGAACTGGTTTTGAATTACATGGTCGATGAGTTCATCTTCATCAAGCTGCCCCCCTCTAAGGATAGCATCTATGGTACACATAGGGGCAGTGTTATATAACTCATCTTCTTCATCCTCCAACCATATAGGGAGATCATGATCAATGGAAGGCTGGGTTGGAGGATATAACACTAGCTGTTTAGACAAAGGCCCATTTTTAATAGTCATATTTCCAGCCCGACAACTAATATAAGCGTTTGCAGTGGCTAACCAAGGTCTCCCTAAGATGAGAGGATAACCATTAAACTTGGTTTTTGGCTGCAGGACCAGGAATCTGTAGGATACTCCTAAGATTCAATGGTAACCATAGCATCCTCAAAAATTCCTTCCAGAGTTACTATGGACTGATCTGCAAGTTGCAGAACTATTGTGGTTTTCCTCAAAGTCCCTTAGAGATTAAATTTCAACATAGTTTCCTTGGTCATGATATTGGTGGAAACCCCTAAATCAATCAGAGTGTTGGGGACTGTGACACCATCTATATGTACATCAAAAACTGGACTACCAGGGTCCAGGTATTTTGGAAATATCACCTTCGCCAGCATCAGGTCAGACAGTTGTCCTACCACATTGATGGTGGGGGTTTCTCTCTTCCTCCTTCCAGGTTTCTTGAAGAAATTTTCTTTGATGAGCCTATTGTAGATATGGACATACTTAATGGCCTGGAGAAGTGGTATCTTTACACACAAATTTTCCAATTCTCCCAGGAGTTCAATCTCCTCTAGGGTGTGTTGACTAGGGTGGATCAAGCACTCAGGAAAAGGAGGTTGTTGGATCTGATTGTTATCTTCTTCCTTTTCCTCCTCAACCTCTACAGGTGGAGATGGAGGATTTTTGTTTGGGAGTACTCTTCCTGACCTGAGATTAGCCTCCTGTATCTCCACATCATAAGCTGGATGGGATGTTTCTACACTAGGAGCCTGATGTGCCTGTCTGGTGTTCGGGTTCGGATTGGGTTGTGCAGGTATAGGTAGCCTAGGTGGAGCAGCATGAATAAGCTAAGGTTGAGGTTGGGGTGGAGAAATTAGAGCAGGTATTTGATTTTTTTGAGGCCTCCACCCTTGGGATGGATTGTTCCACTAAGGTTGTTCTGGAACATACTGCTGAAATGGTTGGTTTAATGGCTGAGGATGATATGAAGGGTTGGAAGGCCAAGTAGGAGGTGTAGATGATCCAGGTGGATATTGGTGGCCACCCGCCTATTCCACTTGAGGCCTCACCATTGTCTCTTTCATTTTTTCAGTTTCAACATAACTTACTATTTTTAGCAGTTTTTTGGGTCCGAAACTTCTAGAGCTGTTTTGAGGCCCTAAACGACGTTTTTTGGGAAAAATGAGAGAAACATGGGTCCATGGATCAATGTCGCTCACATCAAAAGTTTTAGTCTTCGGATAGATCTTTCTAACAATGTATGGTTTGCGCCAAACGAAGATCGTATGCCAAAGTTACGTCCCTGGGAAGTTGAAACACCAATTTACCCAAACGGGGCCCATAGTTTTGGTGCTTCATCTCCTAGGGTTAGGGTTTTGGATGTTTAGGATTTTTCCGTTGTTTCTAAATAATAAATAGGCCCTCAAGCCTCATTGTAACTCAGTTCAGAGGCTTGTAGCTGCCACATCTCTTCTTAGAGATAAGCTACTAGCGCCCCAGCCAGTTTATTTCCATTCTGTCTGTAAGCAAATTTCAGTTCTTTGATATTAATGAAATTAAGTGTTATTTATGCTGCATATTTGTATTTATGGTTACATGTGTATTTTTTTGCATTCTTAGATAAATCCGAATTAGTGGTTTCAGAGCGGTCTACTTTTTCTCGATTGTTCTTTGCATGTCCCCAATGAGGTCAGGGTATAAGGAGTTAGGGCTCGATCTGGTTGAACCTTTGCAAGATCAGCCTTACAAACCTCGACGACTGCCCATGGGGGACGAAAAGAAAGATGAGGGAGCAGGAGATCCTATCAAAATATTTCTCGAGGAGGCCCTCAAAAAAAAAGGAATGCGATGATGGATAACTTTGCCCAGATCCTTCAACGACTGCCCACCGACAGTGCATCTACATCCAGCAGCCACTCCGAAGGTGCGACTCCCTTTAAGGTACAAGTAAAATTTGACATTCCCATATTTGAGAGTCAAATAGATGCAGATGTTGTAGATAGATGGTTGAATCTATTAGAAGGATATTTCTCGATTCATGACTTTTCTGACCGGGATAAGATTACTTTTGCACTCCTCAAAGCTACCCCCCATGTTAAGGACTGGTGGGAAACCTACTATGAGAAAAAGGACGATACAAAACCCTCTTTTTTCTCAGGCGTACCCACTTGGAATTATTTCCGAGACGCCATCAAGGAACAATAATATCCCATGGGGAGCTATGAGGACAAGTACATACCATGGACTACGCTGCGGCAAAAAAGGGATCAAGATGTGCATGAGCTGACGAACATTAGCGGAATTTTGAGGTATAAAATGGGGCTCCTAAGAAAATAATAAAATAATAGCTAAACCAATAAAATAATATTTATGAATTTGCAATTCACTTTTTGTACAAAAATCCATATAACCATGGTTAAATTCAATACAAAAGTTGTACCAAAATAAAAATAATAAAATAACTGTATTGATGTGACTATAAATAAGAATGATATTTTCAAGAAAAAATCATTATCATTGCACAACTAATGCATTTGTGTTGAGGAGGTAAATCCCCTCTGCGGACAGAGGCGATCCCTACTAGCCCAGCAGGGGTCTAGCAACAATCAAACAATGTTATGATGAAAGCTTTTAGTTACGAATGGAAGGACTAGGAATAGAAGCCTACCTGGATTCCAACGCTATGATCTGAAGAAGAAGCGTCCCCGTTCCTCAGCCTCAGCAGATCACAATCCCTCCACGATCTCCGCGGATGAACACCTGCACATGGAAGAAACGAACAGATACAAGCATAAAATCCAATACACGTAACTAAACATCAGTCAGAAAGGATGTTACTCGCATTAACATGATGGAAAACGGAGTGGAACCATAACCATTACAACCAAGTTCTGACGTCGCGGTCTCCTTCGGACGGGTCTCCGGTCGTCCACGTCTCGCAAAGCTCGCCAAGGAAAGGGAAAACCTCTCCGGAGTCTCTCGACAATGGTCTCCTTACTTGAGTCGGCCTTAAGGGAAAGAGAGGATTCTTTACAACACAAAGGCTCTTGGGAATATGGAGATACAAAGCTTAGGCACTTCAAGACTAGCTTGCCATGGGATTGAGCAGGCTTTTATAGATGGGGAAGGAGGGAGTTGGGATCCCTATTATTATGGGATTGGCCCTATCAACAAGGAAGGTTCCATGGGAGGTGGAAAAACCACTTCCCTTCCATAGAATTCCCGCAGCCAAACCTCCCAACTCAAGATAGGCAATGGTTTGTGAGTTTGTTGGAACTCAACTTCCGCCATCTTTATTTAAAAAACAACTCCCAAATTGGGTGGCGCGACTACGGCTCTATGACAGAGCGCCAGGTGGCGCGACCTCTTTGCAGTAATTTCCCCATTGGCGCGAGTATTGAACTGCCTGCCCGCGCCAATGCCAAAAGGGATGTTTTTCATGACTTTGCAAGGAGATGTCTCAAGGGCAAATGAAGCTCATGTTCAGAGGGATGCATTGATGATGATTTCAAGGCATGACAATGTCCACAGGTCACAGAATGGGTCCTCCATTGTGCGGGATGGGGAATGGTAAGGACAGTGACAAATTACTGTGTAACAATTTGTCCTTTGTACTTAAATAACTTAAAAAAATATATAAATATAAAGTCATAAATTCTTATTATATAATGTACTATTAATTAAAATTTATATTATTTAAATTATATAATAACATGTAATTAATATACTGTATAAAAATAATATAATAGAATATATTGTTTTATGTATGAATTTTATATTACATATTGAATTGATTTGATTTAAAAATAAATATTTGAAAATATACAAATATAATATTTATTTAAAATTGTGTAAATACATGAAGATTTTATAGGGATATGCATTGTTTCTTTCAAAAAATATGAAATGACAATAACAATATTTTATTTAAAAAGTGTGAAATAACATTTATTATGAGTACTTTACTTTATGACTTTAAAAGCACTTCGAGCACTACCATGGTTAACCATGAGTTTTTATCCACCATTGAGAATGTGACAAATAAGTACCTTTAACTCAAGCAATGCCACCTCAACTATTAGAGATGATGTCATCCCCTAAAATGTGATTGGTTCTCATAAAGTGAATTTTGATTGTACATTTTCCTTAGGAGGCCTATTTTTAGACCTCGAAATTCCCCTAATGTCTATTCCATACCCTGCGCACAAAGTTGGGTATTAAAGATTCAGAGAAACATTTAATGCTAAAGTATCGCAGTTGTCTGCACAGAGACATTCAGGAGGAAATGGAGTTCCTCGACATCTCCTCGCTTGGTACGACATATCAGTATGCTGACAAGATTGAGCAGAAATTCAAACAGAAGAAGCGAGAATTTGGATCTACAAATCAAAAGCAAGGGAAAGGTACCCCCAAACCGCAGAACAAAGGATAAAGCCAAGGCATGGCGGCCCAAGACAACCTGCCAAAGCCACAAGCAAAGAACAACACCGCGAAGCCAAAAAAGGACACGGGAAAGTGGTGTGAGTTCCATAAGATCTCCAATCACAACATAAGTGAGTGTCAGGCAAAGCAGTCGCTGGTGGCCGAGATGAGGGCTTCTGAATTAGATGCATGCTCCGACTCTGAATCAGAACATGACAAGGGGAATGACAAAGGGAAGCATATTATTGATGCGGAGCCCAATGCCACTGTTTCCACTGCGAAGATCCAGAGGGAGGAGCTGGAAGATCCAGAGGAGGCAGAGCGCCTCTTCTACTCCCAGATGTGGGTAAAGGGTTCCCCACTACTGTTCATTGTCGACAATGGGAGCCAAAAGAACCTCATTTCAGTAGATGTCATGAAGATTTTGGGCTTGCCGACCACAGCGCACCCACAACCATACACCATCGGGTGGCTTCACCAAGGACGGGATCTCCGCGTCAGCCAGCAATGCCGCCTTTCCTATAGCATCAAGCCCTTCACGGATGAGGTATTGTGTGACATTTCTCCTATTGATGTTTCTGATGTATTATTAGGCCAACCATATTTGTGGAAGAGACATGCTGTGTACGAGTCCCGACCTCACGCTGTTATTGTTACTTTGGGAAATAATTTGTACAGGATACCAGAGGTACCACCGCCTCCCACTATCTCTTTAGTTACTGCAAAACAATGCAGTAAGCTCTTTTCCCAAACCAGGAAATTTGTTTTCCTGATGATCCGCCCCCAGGGTAAGAAGAAGACTGTGGCCATGACCTCCAGACATGGCTCCTCTTCATGACAACAACAAATGGACAAGGTTGTGGAGGAGTACAGGGACATATTCACCTCATCCACAGGGGTGCCTCTGCATTGTCAGGTCAAGCACCCCATTGACCTGACCCTAGGTGCGCCACTACCCAATGGACCGATCTATAGGCGCTATATTCTGGAGAACGATGAAATAAAGCGGTAGATTCAGGAGCTGTTGCAGAAAGGTCACATCCAACCAAGTTCATCGCCCTGTGGGAGCCATATCATGTTGGTACAAAATAAGGATGGGACTTGGAGACTCTGTATTGACTATCAGGCATTGAACAAGGTCACTGCCTGGAATAGGTACCCGATCCCACAGATTGATGACCTTCTGGACCAACTCAAAGGGACAAAATATTTTAGCAAGATCAACTTGAAGTCTGGGTATCACCAGGTACCAATCGAACCCTCTGATGTGTGGAAGACTATCTTCAAAGCCAAGGAGAGCCTTTTCGAATGGATCGTCATGCCTTTCGAGTTGATGAATGCTCCGGCAACCTTCATGAGGTTGATGGATGAAATCTTGCATCCATTCACCAACTCATTTGTAGTGGTGTACTTGGATGAAATTCTGATCTTCTGCGAGACTTGGGAAGAGCACCTTCACCACATCCGAGAAGTCCTCCAAACACTACGGCAACACAAGTTGTGTGCCAATTTGGAGAAGTGCACTTTTGGCATGACCCAGGTTTAATATCTAGGATACATTATTGATGAAAGGGGGGTACATGTCGATCCAACCAAGATCCAAGTCATTCGTGATTGGCCAACCCCAACCACTCTAACAGAGCTTCGCAGATTTATGGGTCTTGCTAATTTCTACCACAGGTTCTTGTTGGGATTCTCTCATATCACTTGGCCCTTGAGTCAAGTCACCAAGGGAGAGTGAAAGAAAAATTATTTTGGTCGGAATCTCAATAGAAGGCGTTCGTAGAATTGAAACATCACCTCTATTCTGCCCCAGTGCTCACATTACCAGACTTGCAACTGCCATTTGAGATCGAGACATATGCCTCTAACTATGCTATTGGGGCAGTTTTTACTCAACAGGGGCATCCAGAGGCATATCACAGTGAGACATTGTCCGACACAGTTCACAAGTATCCCATTTATGACAAAGAAATGTATTCTATTGTGTAGGCTTGTCGACAGTGGAAGCATTACATTTTGAAACAATTATCCACACAAACCACCGACCCCTGCAGTTCATACAGACACAAGGGAAGTTGCAGAATGATTGGCATCAGAAGTGGTATACATATCTACAAAAATTTCATTTGAACATCAAGTACAAGAAGGGTAGCACCAATAATGTTGTAGACTTCCTCAGCTGACCACCAATCGTGGCCATAACCACCATTCTCAACTCTTATGGGCACGAGACTTCTGATTTGCCGCTTCTCTACAAGAACGATCCAGAATTCAACCACACATACAAGGCACTCTTGGGGGGTATACAAGTTCCAAATTTTCACCTCCAAGATGCACTTTTATGTCACCTGGGACACCTTTGTGTTCCTTTAAGCGAGTGTGCCAAGATGATATGGGAAGCACACTACAGTCGAGTCGCCAGGAATTTTGGGGTCGAGAAAATAGTCGCAGTACTGCAAAAGTATTTCTATTGGCCGAACCTTCGACAGGATGTCAGTAAGTACATCAGATCCTACACTGCTTGTGCCATTTCCAAACCGATCATCAAGAAGCAAGGCCTCTATACTCCGCTACCTACCCCTAGTCGACCTTAGGAATTCATCTCCATGGATTACATGTTGGGCCTTCCTTCTACTAAGCATGGAAATGATTGTGTTTTCGTGGTCGTCGATAGATTCTCAAAGATGGCCATTATGGCGGCCTACAAGAAGAATATCATACTAGAAGCCATTGCTAAACTCTTCTTTGAACGAGTATGGGTTCACTTTGGGGTCCCACGGTCTATCATATCAGATCGCAACAGCAGGTTCTTGAACACATTTTGGTCCAGCCTCTAGTCAATGTTGGACACCAAGCTCACCAAGTCCACATATTTCCATCCCTAAACTGATGGCCAAAAAGATGTCGTCAACATGATGATTGTACACATTCTATGCATGTACAATTCAAAGCATCCACGCACATGGGATGAGAGCCTCCCCTCTGTACAACACAGTTATAACTAGGCTGTCCATAACTCAACCAGCCACAACCCCTTTCAGGTGGGCTTGGGATTCCAACCACTATGTCCCATTGACGTAGCCATGCCATTTGCGACTACTCAGGCTGATTCGGCTCATGTCCAGTCTGAAGTTGAAAAAGTGAACAACTTCATCGAGCGCATTCAGCACATCCGCCAACAGGTTCATGACATATTGGACAGAGCCAATGCTAAGTACAAGCAATGACATGATAACCATCAGGTGCCACAAAACTTCCAAGTGGGTGACAAAGTGTGGCTACATTTGCAGAAGGAGTGCCAAACTAGACCCCACCGCAAGATTCCCCCGCTCTGATATGGGCCGTACACCATCACAAAGGCTGTAGGGAACAATACCTTTGAGCTCAATATTCCACCATTCTTTGGTCTGCACCCAGTATTCAATGTAGACCACCTTCATCCCTACATCCCACCTCTACTGGACACCTCTGACATTGCAGAAGAACTCCAACCAAAAGAGTTAAACCCAGACTACATGGAACAGGCCACCACAGATTGTATCATGAACATGAAAATCAAGAACACTCACCAACAAAAGATCCAACTGTATCGGGTTGTCAAAGTTGGCCAACTCCTGCACCAAGGCAAGTGGTTCACCAGGGACCAAGTTCAACAGAAGTTTTCTCATCTCATGGAGGAACTCAATGCAATGGGGACCATTGCTTCTTAAGGGGGGAGGAATGATCCAGGTGGATATTGGTGGCCACCCGCCTATTCCACTTGGGGCCCCACCATTGTCTCTTTCAGTTTTTTAGTTTTGGCATAGCTTACTATTTTTAGCAGTCTTTCGGGTCCTGAACTTCCGGAGCCGTTTTGAGGCCCTAAACGACATTTTTTGGGAAACTCGGGAGCAACATGGGTTTATGGACCGATGTTGCTCACATCAAAAGTTGTATTACTTGTATATATCTCTCTAACGAGGTATGGTTCGCGTCAAACGAAGATTGTATGCCAAAGTTACGTCCCTAGGAAGTTGAAACACTAATTTACCCAAACTGGGCCCATAGTTTTGGTGCTTCATCTCCTAGGGTTAGGGATTTGGATGTTTAGGGTTTTTCCATTATTTCTAAATAATAAATATGCCCTGGAGCCTCATTTTAACTCAGTTCAGAGGCCTGTAGCTGCCACATTGCTTCTCAGAGATAAGCTACCAGTGCCCGAGCTAGTTTATTTCCATTGTGTCTGTAAGCAAATTTCAGTTCTTTGATATTAATGAAATGAAGTGTTATTTCTGCTGCATCTTTGTGTTTATGGTTACGTGTGTATTTTTTTGCATTCCTGCATAAATATGGATCAGTAGACCAGGATGGAGGAGTGCGGGTGTACCAAGGTTACATGGGTGCACTCTAATTGTTGTAATAGTAATAGTGAGGTGCACCTTGCATACCTTATTGATATGGCCGAGGGCCCTGAGGCCTTCTTTGGTTGATGAAACATAGTTTCTCTGGCATTGTTTGCCCACCTTGATATACAACTTTAAGTCCAGGTAAGGAGGGACACTTTTCTGTGGCATGATTCTCTTCACAGACTAAGCAAACCTCTATGACATTCAATGGACATTCATTTCATGGGTGTTTCCTGGTACATCTAGGACAAAATATGGCCAGGGCTCTCTCTGCTTCCTCTTGCTTCCTTTTTATCTGCATTATGTCCATTTTCAAAGCAAAGGTGTGCAGCATGTCACTCTTGAAGTCCTCTAGCATGTTTCCAATCTCATGTTTTATGAAGGTGGAAGAGGAAGGGGTATTGGATGTACTTTGGCTAGCTCTGCCCTTCTTCCTAAATGCCCTAGAATGGTTCCAAAAGATATTTTTGATTATTTCATAGGGTTTTTGGTAGATATCTCCTCCTGATAGCATATTCAAGGCTTCTATCATCTCTTCACTGATCCCTCGAAGAAGTACAAGTTTAAGTGAGTCAGGATCAAGACTACAGTTGGCTCTCTTATAGTTCAATTGAAACCTCTCTTGATAGTCCTCTAGGGATTCATCAGGCCCTAGAGTAATCCTAAATATCTCATCCTTAGTTTCCTTGGACCTACAATAGTATTTGTACTTGCTATTGAAGGTCTCTTCCATCTGTGCCTAGGTAGTGATGCTATCCCCAGGCAGACCCATGAACCAGCGCAAGGCTGCATCCTTAAGGGTGGATGGGAATAGCTTCAACTTATGATCATCAGAGGTGTAGTCATAAGTCCTACAGACAACAACAAATTCAAACGTGAATGTGTTAGGGTCCTCAGAGGTAAGTCCATGGAAGTGTGGAAGAGCTGAGGGGATAATTTTTTTCATCTTAGTGTCCTCATCTGCCTCTCTTATGGGAAAGGCTCTCTGGGTCCCAACCATGGTTAAGATAGGTGAAGAAGGTCCCTTAGTTGAAACAAGGTCTTCTTCTTCTTCCCCAATGGGATCCTCAAAATATTCAGGAGGCTCTCCTATAGGGGGTTCAATATCACTGCCACTGAAGAAGAGTGAAGGGTGGCTAGGAGGTGATGTGGGGGTTTTACGTAAGGTTTGTCTTTGAAGTATTCCTAGTCCTACGAGGCAGGAAAATCATATATTTTTTGTACTTTTTCAATATTTCTGAAGTGACATGAAAATAAAGGAAATAAAAAAAGAATGCTAACAATGCCAAAAAGTGGTGATCCCTAGTATTGCACCAAGAATGATGCAACTCCCAGGGGCTTCCCTACTTACTTTATCAACCCGAGGTTCATACAAACTTTGAAGTGACAGTGCTATATACATAGAAGATGCATTCTGTTCGTGTATCCTCTTTTGCTTCACGAAAGGGTGCTATTTCTTAAATTATGAGAACAACTAGAAAGTAAATTGCTGGAAGGAAAGGACATAAAGGAAACTGAAATAAATTGCTGGAAAGGAATGCCAAGAATGAAACTAATCTAATTTTTAGAAAACAGATAACAGAAAGGAAATTAATTCTAAACCACACTTAACTTGGCCAAACAGCTAAATTCACTCTACCTATCCTATTATCTATCAACCATACTCCTATCCATGCAACTAAAATATCCATGCCTTAATTTTAATTAAAAATATTTAATTTGCATCTTAGAGGGAAGAAAAAGGGCTAAGAGGGCTAATGGGGGGTTTAACACATGAAATGAGTTTTGCAAGCAGAAAGAGGCGGTTAAACCCTTAGAAAAATTTATGATAGCATGAGAAAGGGCTTTGGAGTGGACAAAGGGGGTTAAACCCTTAGGAAACCTTATTATAATGCAAGAAATGACTTCGGAGTGAGAAGAACTCAAAAATGCAAAGGCATAATGCAATTGACAACAAAATTTGCGATGTGAGATGTCGCAATTGCAGCTTTGAAAGTTTAAATGGATGGCAGTAAGGACTTAATGGAATGAAATAAATGGTGTGCAGTGCGAAGTGCGAAGAGTGACGTGGCGGGTCGTGAATCACAATGTCGCAAGTTTACAAGGATAGCGGTAAGGATTAACAGGAATAAACTAAATGGTGCTCAGTGCAAAGTGCAAAGAGTGATGTGGCAGGTCGTGAATCACAATATCACAAGTTTACAAGGATAGTGGTAAGGATTAACGGGAATAAAATAAAATGTGCGAAATGCGATTTGCGCTGCAATAAAGGTTGCGGGCAGCGATTTGCGATGTGATAATTTCTGTGGGATGCGATGTGCGATGGGGATGATGTGGCGATGGAAAAAGCTAAGAGTTATGATTTGCGATTTCACAATCGCAAAGAATGAGCGGTGAGTGTTAACGGTAGAAGGTAACCGGTGTGAAGTGCCATTTTTTATTTTGCAATATCGCAATCGCAAGGAATGGGCGATAAGTGTTAAGGTAATCGTTAAATGTTGTGATTGTGAAGTGCGATGTACGGTGGCGGGAGTCTCGAAGAGCAAAGGCGGAGGTTGGGTTTTCGGTGGTTCTTTATGGTTTTTTCGTAAAATGGGTAAGGCAGACATGAACGGAGAAAAACAAATAAGTAAGGCTGAAGAGCTTAAGGGTGTTTGAAAGAAGGTAAGTGCAGTGCTAAGGTGAGAAGTAAAAGAGCGAAATGGAAGTGTAAGAATAGTGCTCATAAGTGAAGCACACTTGCGGATTCATGTACGGGAAACAGACAGAAATGCGGGACGAAATAATGAAGGAAAGGCTTTGACTTGGTAATACAAATTCTTCCCCGAACTCAAACAGAAAGCAATTTTGGCCTGTTGGAAGGTCTGCCCCTACTCAAACTCTATTGACAAAGATGAGAGGGAGGATACTTGACCACATTTTTGGAGTTTTCCCTCTATTTCACTATGCATAAGCAATTAAAACTATAGCAGCACAAAAACTAAATAGCAATGAAACTTATTAGAAGTAGATCTAATTTAAATGACCGAGGAAAAACTAGCTTAATGACAGAAAGGAAAAGATAATAATAGCAGAAAAGATGAGGCACATGGATTGGGATCTAACCCACGAGCCTTGCCCTCTGAACTTAAATCAATCAAATGAAACCAGTTTGATCATTTCATAAAATAATAACTGCATATATCTCTGAAAGTTTCGATCCCTGAATAAAACAAAAAGCTTCAATAATTCACAACAATAATTCCCAATGGAAGTGAGACTAGGATAGACTAACTCTTCATAGCTCTAGCTCTGCTCTATTTATTCTATGGGGCAACTACCAACAACTCCCTAGAAAATGGTGATTAAGTCCACTGTACTCCAAGTAAACCAAGATTGAGTGCTCTCCTCTTTGAGTTGCTCGGCTACCTCTGGAATTCGAATTGCTGGAGAGAATCCTTGGGATCGTTCAGCTGCCTTTGAGGGTGGACAATCCTCCTATAATTTCTCCTTGCTGTCTCCTCCAAGTCTTTGTGATAAAATCTTTATAAAAATTCTTAATAAATCATGATTTTCTGCACTCAACCTTATATTAGGCATTCAAAGTATGTTAGCCTTAATCACCACCTGTACTAGCATCATAAACCCAAATAATATTAAAAATGCAAGAAAAAGAGTTCTAAGAAGGAAAAAAGGTGACTATTTGTTGGAATCATGATTAGCATTAGACCAAAACCCGCAGGTGTTAGTCTCCGCTACAATCGCCAGAGTTAGGATCCACGAGAGGCAAATAATCCATGTCGCGAAACACACGGGGAGTGTTGAACCTAATGTCCAACAATCTCCCCCACAATGCGAGCTGAGTGAGTTTCGAACTCGAGATCTGTTGCTCTGATACCAGTTGGTGGAATCACGATTGTCGTTAGACCAAAACCCGCAGGTGTTAGTCTCCGCTACAATTTCCAAAGTTAGGATCCACGAGAGGCGGTTAGTCCATGTCGTGAAACACATGGGGAGCATTGAACCCAATGTCCAACACTATTAACCCCTCCAAATATGTCTAATTATGGAGCTCATCAAGAACATCGTAAGAGGATGAATTCATTTCTTGTAAGTGTTGGTTAAATGAATATGATTGTAAATTCTAGTAAGAATTTTTTGTTTCTAATGATTGAAGCTAAAACTACTGCTGAATCTGAAGCTTTCAAAGGATGTGATTCTAAACTTAAGCATGATTTCATTGAAGTTGTTAACACTTATGACAAGATTTTTCAAGAACTTGAAGGGTTGCCTCCTAAAATAGGAATCCAACATGATATTGATTTGGAGCAGGGTGAACCACTTCCAAACATTGGCGTGTATAGAATATTAGTTTTGGAGAATGCAGAGATCATGAATCAAATTCAAGAGTTGATTTACAGAGGGGTCATCATGCCTAGCACATCTCCTTGTAGGTTTCCTATTGACTTGAACAAGATCATGGTAAAGAATCACTATCCTCTTACTCACATTGATGATTTGATAGATCAGTTAAAGGATGTTGCTTATTTCACTAAGTTAGATTTCGGAAGTGGTTATCATCAGATAAGGATTGCTAAAGATGATATTTGGAAATTTATTTCAAGATAAAACAAGGTTTGTTTTAATCGTTAGTTATTACATTTGGGCTTTGCAATGCTCCTACAAAATCCATAAGAGTTATGAATGATGTGTTGAGACCATTCCTTGATGATTTTTTCTTAGTCTTCTTAGATGATATTCTAATTTTCAGTAAGACTCGTGAAGAGCATGTCAACCATGTGAAGCAAGTTTTAGATATCTTGAAAAGAGATAAATTGTATTTGAAGATGTCTAAGTGTGAATTTTGGAAAATCTCTTAGGTGTATTTGGGTCATATTGTAGGATGGAGTGAATTGAAGATTTATCCCTCAAAAGTTGAAGTAATTGTAAATTGGTCTAAACCCAACAATGTAAGAAAATTTCGGAGTTTTTTGGGATCAACCCGATATTGGAGAAATTTTATTGCTAACTTCTCATATATTGTAGCACCACTACATGCTTTGAAAAGTGTGAAACAAGTCTTTCAGTGGGGAAGAAAGAAACATAAATCCTTCAACACATTGAAAGATAAAATCAATATAATACCAGTTCTAGCACTTCTAGATCTTAACCAACCATTTAAGATTCAAATTGGTGCAAGTGATTATGTTATGGGAGAAGTTTTGATCATGGAAAATTGTAGGGGCTAATATTTGCAGATGGGCTAATTTCCCATGCTTTTTCCAAAAAAATATTCACCAATTCCAATTTTTTCATAGAAATGATTCGCCCAAATTTTATTTGAAAAAAATATTTTACCTTAAAAATCGCTAAAATTTTATAGAAACTATATAAAATCATTAGAAGTTTCAATATTTTTACTAAATTCTCACCAAACATTTTATAGTTTTCATATTATGGATTCGTAAGATTCGCCAAGGTTTTTAATCTTTAAGATAAATTTCCATCCTTAAAATTATCCTTGGTTTTGATGCAACATGGTAAGCCTATTTGTTATCATTTTGAAACCTTTTCCAATGTAGTAATTAACTATCCAACTTATGATAAAGAGTTGTATGATTTGGTAAAAAGCGTTAATAAATTGAATCATTATTTGATGGGTAAAGAAACGATTATTCATACTGACCATCAACCTTTACAATATTTACAATCGCAAACCAAGCTACAATGAGCTAGACATTTCAGATGGATGAGATTCCTACAAGAATTTCATGTGGTAATCAAGTACAAGAAAGGTATATACAACAAAGTTGTTGATATTTTATCAAGGCCTGGTGTTAATTTATTTTTCATTCTTAAGAATAACTCAATTATACATGAAATTTATATTGAACAATATGCTAAAGATGTTATTCAAGGAAATCATGTTGAAGAGTTTCATTATCAAGTTCATAACATCTTGTTGTATCGTCTTGGAAAATTATGTTTTCAACATGGTGAAAGAGTCAATGTCATAAGGTAAGCCCACACTTCTCTTATTTCTTGTCACTTTGGTGTAGGAAAAAAAATTGCACAAATTCAGAGGTATTGTTATTGGCCTTGCATGAATGAAATTGTTTCAAGATATGTAAGAGGATGTTCCATGTGTGCTACTAGCAGGCCTAGCAATAGGAAATTGGGTTTGTACACTCGACTTCATATGCCCTCTCGTCCTTGGGAAAATATTTCTATGGATTTTGTAGGGGGAATTCCAATGTCTAGAAAAGGTCATGATTATCTATATGTTGTTGTGGATCATTTTAGAGAAATGCGTGTGTTGATGCCATGTAAGAAACTTGTTATAATTGAACAAACCACAAAGATGTTATTCCAAAATGTATGGATTCACTTTGGGTTGTCTATTTTTATTATTTTTGATCGAGATTCTCGATTAGTTGGGAATTTTTTGTCAAGTTTATGACAACTCATGGACACAAAGTGAGAAGAGCGCAACATTTCATCCATAAACTGATGGTCAAACAAAAGTGGTAAACAAAAAAATAGTGCATCTCCTTCGTGGATATTTTGGTAAGCATCCTAAACTTGGGATGAAAATTTTAATTACATCCAACAACCTACAATCGTGCCAAGAATTCATCTACGCGAGTATCTCCATTTGAAGCTTGTTTGGGTTATTTTCCAAAGTCTCCTTTGGATTTCATATTTGGTAAATATATTGCAGTAGATGGACATAGTGATGTAGACAAATCCAAAAATTTCATTGAACAAATTCATCTAGTACATCAAAGAGTACAAGAGCATCTTGATAAAATAAAAGGTAAGTACAAAGAAAGACACGACAAGCATAGAGTTGATCATGATTTCCAAGTGGGAGATCAATTTTGGTTGTATATCAACAAGGAAAGACTTCAAGGTGAAGGTAAAAATATCAAGCCAATCAGATATGGTCCTTACAAAATCTTAGAGAATATTGTTAACAGTGCTTTCTTATTAGATTTTCCACCTTACATGCAAATTTATTCTGTTATGAATGTCGAAAAATTGAGATTGTATGAGCCTCCAATGATTGATGATCATGAAGAAAATGTTCATATTCCATATATAGAATATTTTTCTCCTGAATATTTATATGAGTTGTAGGAAGACTCAATTCTTGACAGGAGAATCAGGACATCATGTACAGGAACTGTGGAGTACCTTCGAGTGGGGCTCAAAGGTACCAATCCAAGTAAAGCAAGGTGGATTGAGATTATGAAAGTGAGGGGGTTGTACCCTCAATTAATTGTTGAGTAAAAATAAAATTTTGGTGGTAAAAAAGATTTCGGTGGGGAGGAATGATCCATGGGATCAACAATATGCTAAAAAATCAAAGTGCTCAAAATTGCTCGAAACGAGTGTCAAATTGTATATCTCATCGTTCTGAATATGGGGGCTAAGAATAAGCACACAAGGAATATTGGTGGGATTAATGATTCGAAAAAATGCACCATTTTTGGTGGAATTTCTGTCGATCCCGCGCCAAATTGTCACTTGGTGGTTCTACCAAAGGAGGAAAAAGTTGCCAGTTTTTCTAGTTTTGTGATTTTGTAGGAAAAATATCAGAGAAATGGAGAAGGTGTCCTAACTTAGATAATTTTCAGCCTTTTTGAGCCCAAGAAGAGCCTACACAGGGTTTTTTGGGTGTTATGGACACAATGACAACATTATTTTTGTGATTTGAGTATTGTATGTTGATGTAATTTACATTTTGAGCATATAATATAAAGGGACAACATTGGAAGTTGGAACGAGAGACACAACCTAGGAAGGGTGATCTCCATAATAAAATTATTGTTTAGTGATGCTGCATGTTGTCTATTTTTCTCTAGTTAAATATACAAAATTTAACTAAAATTACTAAGTTTATATGCTTTTGCAATTTTGATCCATTGCACACAAGACATAGACTAGCTTGCAAATTTTTTCAAGAAACCTTCAATTTTTAATTTTAGATCATTGGATTCAGGAGAAGACTTTTCAATATTATATGGTATTCCTCTTCCTTTCCTTTTCTTATCTTGTGCAACAAATGCAGAGGGCTCTTCTTCTTCATGCTTTTGAATTCTCCCTCTTGATGTCATCTTGGTTACTTCTTGAGTACACTTGCCAACGAGCTCATCAGATGTTGAGAACTTATTGTTGTTGCTAATAATAGCAATGAAGGTTTCCCAAATAGGAGGAAGACCTTGAAGAGTGACCAAGGGCCAACTCTCTATCAGAAATAGGCTCACCAACAATCTAAAATTGATCTCTTAATTAGGATATCATCATGAAATATGGTTGCAAAAATTCCCCCTTGTTCATATTAATGTCCTTGAGTTGATTCTTCAAGGAAAGGATGTGATTCAAATTTTTGACCTCACACATTCCAACCAACTTATCATAAACGTCCTTAGAATTCTTCAATTTTCCAACACAAGTAAGTAAATTATCTTTCAAAGACTCAATAAAATTTGTCTTTGCTTTGAGCTCACCTTTCTTATATTTGGACTCGACAACAACACAAGCATTTCTTGGTGGCTCAGGTACCTTTCCTTCCACATATTCCAAAACATCATTATTATCCAATATGACTTCCAACTTGATCTTCCTAGCAACAAAATTTGATGAGTCACCCAACTTCTATGTATCCTTTAAATAAGAGGTATAAATATTGTCCAAGTCAAATAGTCTCCTTTAGATTCTTCCAAATATGATTTATTTATTCTCTTATTTCCTTGGGATTTCCTTAACTTGGCTCTGATACCATGTTATTTTTCCATTGTTCTATTCTTAGTAAAATCACTTAGCCCAATTCAATCTTCAATTATAAATCATTTTTAAACAAAAATAATCTTCCAATGAGAAATAACAATTGTATACAAAACAATAAATCCAATATGCAATAGAAGATAATCAAGAGAAATGACAAGAGACACAATATTTGGTCAAAGACCATGGAAACACCCCACAAGAGGAAAACCCTTTCAAATTATTCTTCTATTAGATTGTCATCAAATATTCAGCAGAGAGATTACAATATTCCAATTCATCAATCAAGAGTCAAAGTCAAACCTTTGACTAGCCAACAAAACTAATCAATCAATTTTTGAAATATGAGCCCAATAGTCAAATTTGGTTAACATGTCAAATATACAATTATGGTCAAAGTTAACAACAACAACAACAATACCAAATGGTCAAAGGGAAACAATAAATAGTTAACTTGCCTCCAAAAGAGCTCGGTTAACTGTCCAAAAATGCATCCTTGAATGCTCATCAAAACAGTCCCAAAAGAGTCTGCCAAAATTGATAAAGTCAAAGTCAAAGTATGTCGAAACCATAGTTGAAAAACTACAGTCAACCAAGGTCAAAGTTCCCAGAAAATTTCATCCTCCTTGCCAAATAATTCGGCCTCTAAAACATATGAAACATTTCAAGTCAAACCACTTCTAAACTCCAAAAAGTCAACACTCATCAAATGCTAGTCAAAGATAGATTTTGGCCCATCCAAAAGTATTCTCTCTCATACTTACACGTGTGAAATGACCTACAATATTTTAGAAGAAGTCAAACCTCCAAACAAAAGAAGAAGATGTGTGATGATGATGTGCAAATGAGGTTGCCTTGACTTGTATTTATATTCTTCTTTGGAGACCCAATTATAACTTTAGGCTGGCCTCAAATTTTGTGTACATGTGGGTTTTCCATTAAAAATAATATTTTCCTTGACCAAATTAAATTCTTTCAAGGGAAAATATGGTCTTCTCTGGATGAGGAAGGTTGTCCAGAGGAGGGAATTTATCCATGGGTTGCCAAATTAACATTTTGAAATAGGGATTTTAGAATTTTAATTTAATTATCAAGAATTATCAAGTTGATGGTAGAAATTTAATATTCACAAAATATTCTTGAATATTTATAATAGAATACAAAAATCAACGCTTGACATTGATTTCCAAAGTAGTTATGTTCTTTTTCCCTTTTAATGAAATCAATTAATTAAAAAAATGTAATACGAACATGTTTCATATAAAGTCAATTGTGGTTTTTTGGGAATTTTATATGAAGTGAGTTATGATTTTTTGTCTATATGATATTGATAAACAATAGTATTATAACAAAACCTATTTACATATTAAGAATCTCCATGATAAATGAAAGAAAATGTTCATAGTCAAAAAAATTGTTTCGTGTGTGTATATATATATATATATATATATATTCTATTTAATAATAATCATAATAAAATAAAATAAAATTATAACTTAGTTATTTTTTATGAGTTTAATATATAATAAGGTATCTTATAATTACGCTCTCCTATTGGAATTGGACATTTTAATCCTTTTCCTAATCACAATTTTTTATCAGATGAAATTCACAACATTAAATTCCTTGCATATCTAAATCATATGTTTAAACCATATCACCAAGTATGAATCTTAGAGAAGATGTAATTAAGAATAAAAAGGTTGAAATGTACATTTAGCATACGTTACATTATTATGATTTACATTTCTAAAATTGTGTGTTTAAAAAAAAATCCTAATTTCCCAAATAATATCTATCTGCTTCATTATCAGTTCGATTCATTAGCCTTCAGCCTGTCTTGAGGTTTAGTAGGTTTGGAATTACCAACATCGTGGCTCTGGAAGCACCCGACATGAACAAACTGCATCGGAAATTTGAATGTTGTACGAAAGTCATAACAAATGTGGCTTCACTAGCCTCCCTCTTACTGAATTCACTATTTTTTAGGATTGAATACTTCTCAGATGTCTGAAGGATTTTGGGTCCATATCCAAAATAAGGCACTCTTTTATAGTCTTTTGTTTAGCAGTTCATTAAATGTTTAATCTTGTTGGCTTTTAGAAAAAAGTGTAGAATATTTGATTTTAACTCACAGCTTCCCATACCTTTTGTTGAGAATCGACCTATGGCTATGTTTTCTTCTGGTAACAGGGTTTTCTAAAATATTAAATTATACAGTAAATAAAGGGGCATATTAAGGCGTGTATGTTTCCACAGTCAGGGACATGTTGTTGAGAATTTATAGAAACCTGTGTATCCAAAAGGTCAATCAAAATACATAGGTTTCTAGAAGTTCTCAACAACAAAAAGTTATATTTCCAATAATCAACCTAATTTTGTTAAGTGGCCAGAGAACATTCACAACGATCACTTGGGGGCTCTTAATGTCATGTTAAAATGGTTAGCAACAAAGATCATCAACAAAAAAAATATAATTCTTGTTTATATGGTGCCCCTTAGAATATATGTTTAGGAGTTGGACTTGTCTCTGCATCTTTGATGCAATGAGAAATTATATTCATTGTGGGAATTTTAAAATTTTCACTAATTTGTTTCTCTTCAAACTTGCAAAATTGGCCATATAGTGCACTTGAACGTATTCTTTGTTAATGTTATTGTTGAACAATCCATTACATTTTGATAAATAATATTTTTATTTATTGCTCATCAGTTTAATAATTTTTTTATTGTTCAACAGTCGATAATAAATTCTGATTTTCTTTGTTTGAGTAGGTAGATCGTCTAATAAATCATAGTCCTAAGGATGCGGTCCAATGTTTAGGTGGGAAAATTTGTTCCAACAGGTCTTATGGTCCAATCCTGAGCAAGAACTATTCCAAGCACGATTTTTCAATTGAAAAAAAAAAAATCATCTACATGATTGCGATTCTTTTTGCCTCTTAGATTTCGTGTTTGCCTAGTTTTAAAGCCTAAAGAAAGCACCCAATTTGACTCTGGACAACACCATGGCATTCCACACTTCATTAGGTTCAATTGCGATGAAGGCATTGGGTGCAAGGATTTGGGCTACATTGCCATATAAAAAGTTGTGTATAGTGCACTTGACCGTATTCTTTGTTAATGTTATTCTTGAACAATCCATTACATTTTGATGAATAATATTTTGATTTATTGCTTATTAGTCTAATATTTGTATTTATTGTTCAACAATCCATAACAATCTTTGACTTTCTTTGTTTGAGTAGGTAGATCATGTAATAAATCAGGGAAGGATGTCCAAAATATTTACATGAGCGCGATTCTTTTTCCTTCTTGAATTTTGTGTTTGCCTAGTCTGAGGGCCTCAAGGGAGCACTCGATTTGACGAAAACACCATTGCGTTCCCAACTTCGCTAGGTTGAAGTGCTAGCGAAGGCGTGGGGTGCAATACTTTGGGCTAGATTGCCATAACAAAATTTGTGAAGTGAGACGAAACAAAATTTGTGAACGTCGTGTTCTTTCTATGAGTAGGTTTTTATTTGAAAAATAAATAAATATTTTTGTGTATAAATTGGATTAAATTGAGAAGTCCAATCATATTATTATTTGTGAAATCTATGGTTAAGATGTATACAATGTATGAATGTGAATATATTGTGATTTAAAAATTAATATCTAATACGGTGTGGCTCTATGTAGATCTATGTTCCTTTAGTTACAATCACAATATGCCTCATAACAACTAAACATATTCAAACAATGGGTAATGATGAAAAGATGATTTGAAAACCATCTTAAATTTTGGGAAATAACTTAAAAATAAGTATAAAAATTATATATAAAAAACATTTAGGTTGTAATCAAGTAAAGATTACGTTGATATATTTCGAATCAACCAGTGTATTTTCGTGGTTATTTGTGGCATTAACACAAACTACGTCACGAGTTTCAATGTATTGATCATGCTAAAAAAACCTAAATTTAGTTTATGGCCACCTTGTGCACTGACAAAAAAAAATCAAACTTAAATAGTGTATAGTATAATGTAGATTGAAAAATCACTGAATAGGAACAATCGTAATTCCTAGGTTGTTTGGCATATTCATTATATATTTATATACCAGACTCTATATTAAATGATATATGTCAATAAGAATAACTTATTGATTTTTGGCACAATATTATAGTTTGACTGGGCATAATGGTTAAGAGCATGTATTTCTTACGTTCAAAATCAGAAGGGGTAGAGTATATATGCCTTTATAGATTTAGTAGTCAAATATCTATATAGAAATAGGTCCCTTGTCCTACAAATAAAAAGGTCTTATAGACTAATTTGGTGTCTAACTTGACAGTAACCTTAAAATAAGATAATAATAGTAATAATAATAAACCAAAAATTAAGTAATATAAATTAAAAAAAAATCAAAATTTTCATAAAAGTTAAAATTAAATTTGTTATTTACCATTCATTATAATTATAAAAATAATTGATAATAAAAGGTTTGATTGCACTTTCATGAAACGACTAAAATATTAACCACGATTTTAGGTTATAATAATCATTTTAGGTTTTAAGTTTTAATAAAATATATAATATTAGTTTTTTTTTTATGGTTAATAAAATATATAATATAATATTAGGTTTTAGCATTAATAATATAATTATAATATAATATTAAATTTTAGTAGGTTAATGTAATTTTAATGTTAAAATGGTTAAGTTCAACCAACCACATTGTTAATATGGTTTTAATATTATGTTTTATATTTTAAGTTTAAGATTTTTATGCGAGTAGTTTTTAGTGCGATTTTTTGAAGGTTTTTTTGGTGGATTTTTCTAGTCTAATTTCTACAAAATTCGGCAATAATTTATTGAAAACAGAACTTTGATGGGTAACCTTGCACAATCGAAGTGCCCTAGGGGTTTTTTAGGGTGCTAAATCCATATATACAGTAAAAAAACCAGTTTAAATAACAAAAATCAAGATTTACCTCAAATTGTTTCACAGAATTCCGGCACCGGAAACTCCAAAAAGACGCACTAAAGACAACTCCATTTTTATGTATTGAATATTTTTTAATAATGATATTAGGTTTTATCTTTGGATTTTAATAAATATGATATTTTATTTTAGTTTTTAATATTAAGTTGTAATAAAAATACTTTATTTTATTTTATTGTTTATATTAAAGGTGGTTTTAAATTAAGTATTGTATTTTATTTTACAATAAATAAATTTAGAATATTTTTAATAATAATAAATTTTTAATATTTTTAAAAATAATAATGATGATATTTGAATTTATGCTTTTGTGATTCATAGTAATTTTTTAGATATCTTTAAGTTGTCATCATATTAGCCAGAAAAGTTTCAACGCACTTCAAATCAATTGTTTAGAAAAATGATATTTATAACATTATTAATAATAATTAAATTTTAAAAGTATTAATATTTAATGTTATTAACATAATAACATTAATATTATTAGTAATATTTAAATTATAATATTAGCATTAATAATTTTAATGTTATTAATGATATTAACCTTGTTAATATAAATAGTATTAACATAAATATTGATAAATAATATTAGTAATATTTCACCCGATGGGGGTGGAAAAACATTTGGAAACATGATTTGGGGGTTCGCTCCACAAGCGGTAAATTTATGATTATGGTGTACAACATTAAGCGATGGGCTGGGGGTGGTTCGAACTCTCCAGAATCACTTGTTTTGGATATAATGAGGAGAAACTCAAATGAAACGGTTCCCGATTCTTGGGTGATGAATTTGGGTTGCAGGGTGGTGGATCTGAGCATTGGTGGCTATGCGACCTTGTCGGGGCCATGGGTTAACTGTTGTTGCGAGAAGGGGCTGAGTATTACCATAGTGGATTTTCAGGAGGGTTTTCTGCCTTCACTTGGGATCCTGGAATGAAGGGTTGCAACACTTCAGTCTGTCACTGTAAGCAAGTGCTCTGTGGGGGAACCTTAGTTGTCATCAGTGGTGGGATGCTCCAGGAAGAAGGGAACCCAGTGTTCTTCGGGTAATTTGTCTTCTTCGGCTCTATTCTTTTTATGATAGTTTGATTATGAGTATGGTTGGTTTAGCGTCATTGCTGGGTGTCCTATTGAGTGTGTGGTCTGGGACGTGGGTAAATTTGTGGGTGTGGGTTTATACTATTCATAATTATTCCGGGGGCTGCAAGAACTTGTGGGGGATTTCTTTGATACCAAGAATTTCAGAAGGAAAACACTAGGCTTGTAGTAGAGTTGGTCGTTGTCTAGCCATATTAAATCCTGGCCGCTTTTACCTGCTTTTTTCCAATGTGGTGTTAGGTTTATTATCTAATGTTCTTTTCCTTAGAGTTGTCATCTGCCTTCTCAAGTTTTGTTTGTGCATTGCTGGTGGGGGTGAGTCGACCTAGGGATTAGAGAGGGTGTGGGTAGGGAAGACTCTGTGTAAGCCTCGGTGTGGTCTTGGTCATGGGGGAATTGCGTTGTGGTGGAGGCAAAATCCTGGCTTTTTTGAGTGTGTCTTGGTGGGTAATTCCTCTTGGGTGGCTGGGGTCTCTTTTGTATTCCTATTTATAGGTTCTCCGGCATTTCCAGTCATGCCTTGTTAGCTGGTCTTCCCCACCATGGAGGGGGAAAGCATGGCCCTATTGGGCATCTAGCCAACTAAAATAGCTCGACTTCGAAGGATTCAGAAAGTGGGGAAAGGGTGGGAGAGTTGGATCATGACTATTGTCGCTCACTAGGATTATTAGAGGCTCTAGCCATGATAGAATCAATTTTTGAAGGACTTTGAGAATTTCAGGCCAACCTGCACATCCTTAGAGAGCACCATTACAAATTGGTGGTGTACATGAATGATATTTAATTCAGCCTTAGTGAAACTCTAGAACAATTGGAAAGCATTCGTCGTAATAAACAACACATCAACGATTGACTACACAACTTGGAGGCTCGAGTGGATCATATTGAATTCAACATGTAAAGGAGAGATGAACTCCTTGTGGTACCTCCTGGGCTTCCTCCTCAATCTCCCCCGTGACATGATGTTCTCAGGTTCTCTATCTATTTTGACGCCTTTTTGCTTTGTAAGGCTATATGGCCTATGAAAAATAATGTTTGTATGGTTATATCTCCTACATTCTCCGTCTATCCTCGGTATCTTTTCCGGTCTAAATTAAGCTAAAAGAGTTGCGAAAACAAATTTGTACTCTGATTTATATGATGATAATATATAAATTCTCCTTTGAATGAAAAAATATATATATTAATAATATTTACTTTCTAATAATTAATAATTGAATTATTGATAAAAATTACAACTTAAACTTTTTATTCACTTTAACAATATACAATATTAATGATATTAACATTGATAAATAGTATTAAGGTTGATATTAATAAATAATATTAATAATACTTACATTCTAAAAATTGTAATCAAACATGGTAAAACAAACTCAACTGTGGTCATACATGGTTAAACATTATCAACATGGTCAATCATTGTCACTCATTGTCACCCATGCTCAATGATACACAACCTTAGTTAGTCATAATCAACCATGGTTAACCTTGGTCAACCATAGTCATCCATTTCAACCTAGAAAACCCCTTGCTCTACCCATTCCTAATGGCCAACTAGGGCCAACCAAGGTTAGAAAGGTTGAACATGGTCAACGATTATCCACCATGGTCGATTATGGTCAACCATTATCAAAAAGGGCAACCATAATCTACCACAGAAAAGTATGGTCAATCATGGACGGGTATGTGAAACCATGGGCAGTCATGTTCAACCATGGGAATATTATATCAACCATGGTTAATCATGGTCATCATTTGTCAACCAAGTCACCATTATCAAGCTTTGGAAACCATGGTCAACCCATGCTCAACATGGTAAACAATGGTTAATATGGTCAAACATGGTCAATCTAAGAAAAATTGTCATAATGTCACGACCTTTGTTGCAATGTTAGATTACATTGCAATTTATCCAACATTGCAATGCAACATCAAAATGGTGCATAAATCTATCCAATGTCTCAATGTGACAAACATTTCCGCAATGTGGCAAACATTTCATCATGTGAAAAACATTGTCACAATGCTACATTACATTGCAATTTATCCAATGTCAATGCTCTTCAATTTCGGTCAAACATAACCAAATTTTAATATTATTAATTAATATTAATAATCAAACATGGTCAACCACATTAGTCAAACATAGTCAAACAAAGTCAATTATTATTAAATCATAGTCAACCCTAATGCTTAATCAAGGTCTCTATGGTCACCATGATCAACCATGGCTAACCATGGCCAAGATGATCAACTATGGTCAACCAAGAGCAACCATGGTCAACTAAGGTCAACCATGATTGAACGATGGTCAACCAAGGCCAACGGTGGTCAACTAAGGTCATCCAAGATGAACATGATTATAATGGTCAAGAAATTTCTACCAAGTTCAACCATGGTCAACCATAATCAACCATGGTCAACCATTTTCAACTCATATCAACATGGTTAGAATGTCCAATTATCGTCAACCATAATGTTTAACCAAAGTCAACCATGGTCAACAATTATTGTTATAAATGGGTCAACGATGGTCAACTATGGTCAACCATTATGGTCATCCATAATGTTCAATGATGGTCAAATAAGGTCAATCATGGCCAACCATGATCAACGATGGCCAATCAAGGTCATTTAAGATGAATTATTAGAATAATAATATTAGAGTTTATAATTTAGGGTTTATAATATGAAGGTTTAACACATAGGATTTATAATATTGTGTTTAATATTATGGTTTATAATATTGGGTTTAATAAATAGCTTGAGAACCAATGGTAAATTAAGGTCAAATATGGGAAACCATAGATCACAGACAAAATAGGAAACCGTGATTAATTAAGGCCAATCCATTTTCAATAATGATCTCCATACTCAACATGGTTAATAATGGTCACCCATAGGAAACATGGTTGGACATGGTTAACCACAGTCAACATGGGTTTCTTGATCAGCCATGGTTCACCACAATAATCTATAGAAAACACTCACAACATTAAAAAACCTTGCAACCCATAGTGAACCATATGTTAACCATATTCAACCATGTTTGACTAGCTCATCTATGGTCAAACATGGTTAAAGAACTACCATTGGCTATGATTGTCAACCATGGTTAACCATATTTTTATTTAAAATATGGTTATAATATTATATTTTTATTAAGGTTTAATATTAGGGTTTATAACATTTAGTTTTTAACATCATGGTTTATAACATTGGGTTTAATATTGGGTTTATAATACAGGGTTAATGTATACAATTTAATGTATAAAGTTTTTAATATAGGGTTTATATATATTAGGGTTTAATGTATAGGGTGTATAATATTAGGGTTTATAGTATTGAGTTTAATATCAAGTTTTATAGTATTGATTTTAATATCAGGGTTTATAATATTACGATTTATAATATAGGGTTTAATATTAGAGTTTAAAATATTAAAATTTTGATATAGGGTTTATATAATAGAGTTCAATAATAGTGTTTAATATTAAGAGTTTATAATATAGCATTACAGGGATTTATAATATTAAAGTTTATATATGTTAAAGTTTATAATATTGGGTTTATAATATATAAGGTATAATATATTAGGATTTATAATATAAAGTTTAATAATATTATGGTTTAATATATAGGGTTTAATATGTTAGGATTTATAAAGGTTAATAATACTAGGGTTTAATATATAGAGTTCATTATATTAATATTAAGGTTTAACATTGGAGGGTTTATAATAATAGTGGTTTATTTACTCATATATAATTGTTAATATATATTAATAAATATATAATAATAAAATAATATAAATATTAATATATATTTCAGCTAATTATATACTCTCTATATATAATTAATATTATATATATATATATATATATATATATATATATATATATATATATATATATATATATATATATATATATATAGATATATATATATATAAAATTGATAATTATATTATTATATTAAGTAATATATATTAATCATTAACCATAAAAAATAATGATAAATAAAATAACTATTATTATGTAACCTTATATGTTTTTTTTCACAGAAACAGTTAGAGTGATATATTAAAATATGGCCTAAATGCCTCAAAACTGATTACAAAATTCTAGACAGAGCCCAGTTTTCTCCCTGTCAAGAAACAAAGGAGTTTTCCTTATTCTACATCCGAGGTAATTACGGAACAATCTTTGGTCCAACATATCTATCTTCCCCAATTTAAAGGTGCAGACAAACTGGTTCAAAATTAAACGATAGAACATGATAATAAACAGTTAAGGGATGGGATCCCATCCATTATCTCCATCTCTTAGAAGAGTTCTGAGAGGGAGGAGAGCTGCTATATTGGCTTCGATATCCGCTTCTTTATTGTTTTCCCTTTTGACGTGATAGAACTTCAAGTCCCGGAAAGATTTTGAGAGGATTCGAATTCTGCTCATCAGTCTGGACAGTCTTAAATCTGGATGGGAATTATTGTCGATTAAGGACTTTATGATTGACTGCGAATCTCCTATTATAACAGCAGCGATGATACCAAGGGCCTTGAGAAGCTTGAGGCCTTGGAAAAGGGCCAGGGCTTCCGCTTGGGTGCTGGTGTTAAAGCCCACTCCCCAGGCGAATCTATGATCAATACAGTCAGCAGCGTTTTTGACCACACCACCTGCACCTGATTTGCCTGGGTTTCCTTTTGCTGCACCGTCGAAGAACAGAATGGGCTGCGCCTGCATAGTGCAAAAGGCCAAGAAATCTGATGCACTGAGACAAATTTTCCAATCATTGAGAGCCACGAAAGGTCTGTAAATATCAGAGAAGTTGAGATCAAGAGTAGCGCTCCATGCAGCATCTTGATCACTAAGCTCCGCACCATCAAGCTGATTACCAACGCAATCCTTTAAGAGGCTTTTTACTTTAACCCAAACAATCTTATAGTCGCTCTTCCTGTCCCTGAAGATCCTTTGCTTTCGTTCTAACCATGTTTTCCAACAGATAAGTTTGGGGAGAATGCACCATATGGCTTTTATGTGGGCATTCCGAGTAATGCCACCAGGATAAGTACGCTTCCAATTTGAGAACAAATCAGGAATGCGACTAGGAAGGGTGAAGTATGCGTTCCAGTGACCAGTAGCCTCTCTCCAAATGCCTGCAACGAAATTACAGCTGAGCATAATGTGGGCAGCAGATTCTGAGTTTTCTCCACACAGCGTGCACCGGGAGGGGCCATGAAAGCCTCTTTTCTGCAATCTATCTTCAGTCAGAATGCGCTAGTGACAGAGGAGCCAGCAGAAGGCATCGATTTTGGGGATTGTGGTCTGGAACCATACCCCTTTCCAAGGATTCGGATCCAGAGGGACGTGAGGGTGGGCAGAGAGCTGTCGATACCCCTGTGAGACAGAGTAACGCCCTGGAGAAGTCCCCCAACCACGAGAATCTTGTTTCCTGTTGTTCAAAGGAGCCTTGCCTCCTAAAGAAGTCAAGAAGTCTGCATATTCCTTGGCCAAGATTTGAGGAACCTCAATCGATTTCCAGCTATGCCAGACTCCATCCTCCCAATTAGAAATATCCCATAGAGTAATGAAGCCCGCTCTGGACATCCATTCTTTCAGCATAATCAGAGATCGGTCTTCCTCCAAGGAGTCGGTGCCCATAATGCGGTCCTCCCATATCCTGATGCAATTGCCATTTCCAGGGATCCAGTGTGCGTGCTGATTGATTAAGGAGATGGAATTTGCACAGAGCCTATGGATCATTGAGCCAAGGATAGGTTTAGGATAGTCGAGGCACCGTTTCCTCTGCCCCCGGAAGTATTTTTTCCATAAAGCAAGTTGGGCCCAGCCCGAGTTTGGAGCGATTATCCTCCATAGCATCTTAGCACCCAACGCAATTTTTTGCTTATCCAAATTCTTGAAGCTCAAACCACCTTCAAGTCTGGGCAAGGATATTGTGTCCCAACTGATTAATGGGAGTTTCTTTTCATTAGCTTTCCCTCCTTTCCAGAAGAAATTTTTTATATGAGCCTCCATTTTCTTCATAATGCCCACGAGAGCAAGCATAACGGCAAATTGATAAATGGGGAGGCTGCATAAGACTGCTTTTATAAGCACAGTCTTGCTAGCCAGATTAAGCCATCTGAATCCCCAGGAATTTATCTTGGATTTTAACTTTTCTAGCATAGGAAACCAATCTCTGATGACTGCACCTTTTTGAAAGATAGGGAGACCCAAATACTTGAATGAAGACCAAGTCGAAGAGGCAGAAAAATCTAAGCAACTGGAAATAGCCTGAAGCGTGCTGGTAGGTATATTCCAACAATAAATATTGCATTTTCTTTTATTGAGACTGCTTCCAGAGGCTTCACAATAATCATCAATCACAGCTTTGAATTTTTTTGCAGTAGAAACTGTAGCAGCGCCCAACAATAGGGAGTCATCTGCAAACAACGCATGGTTAATATTTTTGACTCCCCTCGCAATGTTCAGCCCTATAATCTCTTGATCCTGTTGTTTTTTATTCAAGAGGAAACTAAGGACTGAGGCTTGAAGGACAAAGAGCAACGGGGAAAGAGGGCACCCTTGTCTCAGACCACGAGAAGCTTTGAAGAAATCCGTGGCTCTCCCATTCACCAATGGGGCTATCCAAGGCTTGCTAATACAAGCCTTAATCCAGTTGATAAATTTAGTGCCAAACCCAAGCTTATGCAGGACATTTATCAGGAAACTATGCCTCACTCTGTCAAAGGCATTTTCCAGATCTAACTTGACTACCATGCCTTTCTCTTTGCGTCCCATGCTTGAGTGGACGGCTTCTTGGACTAGAATGAAGTTATCCACAATCTGCCTTCCTTGGATAAAACCTCCCTGATTCTTAGGGATTATGTTTGGAAGAATGGCTTTTAATCTGTTGGCAATCACTTTGGTGATTAGCTTGTAGCCGATATTACAAAGGGAGATAGGACGAAATCTGCTGAAGGTGTTGGCGCCTTTCTCCTTGGGAATGAGGGCGAGGAAGGCCGAATTGGTGCTTCCCCCTAATTTATGACACTTTTGAGATTTCCGCACCATTCTACAAAGATCTTTCTCCAAAATCTGCCAACAAGCCTGCAGGAATCTGGCAGTGAAGCCGTCAGGGCCCGGAGCCTTGTCCGGTTCCATAGCGAAGAGGGCGTTTTTTATTTCTTTATTAGAAATCTCTACTTCCAAGAATTGATTCTTTTTGTCTGTTAGAAGGCAGTGTACCTCATCCAATAAGATAGAGGCATGTCCCAAGTCCTCCTCTTCGCTATAGAGATTTTTGAAGTGGAGGAAGGCAACATTTTTTATACTTCTGATGTCTCTATGCGTGGTAGAATCAACCTTAATTTCTGAGATGGAATTTAGGCATTTTCGGGCTTGGGCTTGCTTATGGAAAAAATATGTGTTCCTATCGCCCGCCTTTAGCCAGAGACTGCGAGACTTCATTCTCCAGAACTCTTCCTCTGCTGAACTAGCCTTAAGGAGATTCTGTTGAAGCTCAGCCTCCTTTTCTAGAATTTATTTGGTGATCTCTACATGGTCCGTGTCCAGATGGTGCTTCTCGAGGCATTCCTGAATCTTTTTTCTTTCTACTGCAGGATTAGGTAAGGTTTTGACCCAAGCTTTTAACGCTGCTTTGACTCTTCTAAGTTTCTCCTCCCATACAAAAAATGCAGAGCCTTTGACAGGATGCTTTCAACAATATTTTATTGAAGACAAGAATGAATATTCCTTAACCCACTGAGGGCAGAACTTAAAAGGAATGGGGCCTTGATCCAGATGTGCCAGCAGTTCAAGTTTTATGGGTTGGTGATCGGAGACACAGCAAGCGAGAATAATCATTCTATATTCTAAACCAAGAAGAAGAAATGAACTTTGAATGAAAAATCTGTCTAACCTTGCAGCGATATGGCCCGGTCCGAGTCTTTTGTTGGACCAGGTATACTTGCCGGACACAGGTTTGATGTCGATCATGTCCCAATCATGCAGCAAGTCCTCGACCCATTCCCGCGCCTGATCCCTCACAATAATTCCACCTCGCTTTTCAGCCAAAGATAAAGTTAGATTTAGATCCCCAGCAATGATGATATTTATTAACTCTTCAGTATCTACTAGACTTCTAATAGAGTCCCAACAGTTCTTTTTTTCTCCTGCGCATACTGGAACATATACGTTAAAAAGGGAGAGAATCAAGCTAGAATCCACGTGCTGTAGTTTTAAGAACAACCAATGGGTGTTGGAGATTTCTTTGACCCTTGAGAATTTTTCTGCATTCCAAATGGTGCCCAGACCACCTGAAGCACCTCGAGCTGAGACAGCTTGACCATCGATTTTCTTCCACAGTCTCTTACCGATTTGGAGGAAGATATTGTCCTCCATTTTAGTCTCTTGGATGAGGAGTATGTCAGGAGATTCTGTTCTTAGCAAGTTTCTTATAGCTTCTTCCTTTGTTCTACTCCCCATACCCCTACAGTTCCAGGAGATGATCTTCATCACTTGCTTTTGGATTGATGAGCTCCTTTAGAGCTCTGGGACTAATTTCTGGTCGACTTCGGTGTTTTTCCCAAGAGTTTCTTGAGAGTTGGTTGGCTTCCCTGGAGTTTGTCTTTATAGGTCTCCTGCTCTCTTTTTTCTCGAGCAGATTTCCGGCCTCTCACAGATCTTCTAGCCGAGGTATGTGAGTCTCCTATTTCGCTTTCTTCTTCTGAGTCCTCCAAACCTCGCCCTTCCTCGATCTCTTCTATCAATATCTCTTTTTCTCTATCAGTATTGCTTTATCTTGTTGTGATCCCGAGAGGATCACTTTCTGTTGCAACCCTTCCTTCTGCATCACAGGTTCTTGAGTGTCTTCTAACACTGAGCGTAAATGAGCAAATTTATTACCTTGTTCTGCGGTGGGTTGAATTTGGGGCCCCGATGCTGTCTGAGAAGTTTTACCATTCGGATTGCCTGTTCTAGGAGTTTTATGTGCGGTTTTTTTCCTTTTGACCTGAGTCCAACCATCCTCCTTGCCTTTCTCCACTTAAATATTCTTCGGGAAGCTTCTCGCGAAATGCCCATAGACATGGCACTTCCTGCACTTGAACGGGAGCTGTTCATAGTCCAGCATTTGAAGATGTGTCCAGCTTCCAACTTTTATCTTTATAGCTTCAGGTATACCTACCTCCAAGTCGACTTCCACGTAGATACGAGCACAATCGTATTGCTCTTTGCTGTTAGCTCGGTCAATGAATTTACCTAAAGAGTTGCCGATATGTTTGAGAGATTCCCAATTCCAGCAATGAACAGGCAGATTTGGGAGCCTAACCCACACTGGGATGGCAGTGGGGACGTCAACTGCTGGATGAAAATCTGGCGTCCACTTGTTGAGATACAGCCCCTGAGGGCCCATGAAATAGGGGCCGTTACGAAAGATCAGATCCTTGTCTTCCTTGTCAGAGAATTCGAACAGAAAAAATCCCTTCCCGAGAAAATACGAGGTGACATTGTTTTTAATCAGCAGAGCCCAATTCCTAGCGACCCAACTCTCTGTGGTTTTTGGAGAGGGCCAGAGCCCAGTAAACTGACCGACCAGAGCTCGCTCCGCTAAAGAAAGGGCAACCTTGATCGGGCCCTTCGGAGGAAGCGAGATTTCGGGCATGTCATCCTTTCGTTTTACAAACTTCGCTGCTTCGAAAGATTTCTTCTTAGGCAGAGAGTTCAGGAGGGAACGAAAAGCCTCTTCATCAGAGGGGCAACTCCATTGAAACTTCGATCCCTTCGCTCAGGGAAGGCGTGCACTCACCGCTTCCAGCATACATACCATCCTCCACAGACCGCCTCTAAGGAGCAAAGGGGAGAGACCCCAGCAAGCCAAGAAGATAGGGTCAGAGATCCAAGAGGCTGCGAGAGACCAGCCGCGCTATGCGAATGGCTAAGCATCGCGCCACTTGAAAGAAGGGACGAATCAACGCCTCGTCGACCCAAGGCGCCGATGGACCCACGAACAAACGTCTCATGAAGAACACAAAAGCCTACAGCCCGAACAAATCCAGAGAAAGGGGGCCAGGCCCACCGGGCGGCGAGAGGAGCAGCCAGCCTCCCTGGCTCGAGAGGACCCGAAACGGCCGTAGGTCAAAATCGTCAAGCTATAATCGACTTCAATCGCCCGATAACCTTATATGTTAATATTATATTATATGTTAATTATGTTATTGTTTTAAAAATATAGATATCAATATATTAATATAATATTATACAATAACATAATATTATATTAATATATAATATAAAAATAATAATATTATGGTGCTTGCTATTATATTATTATTATTAATTAGTATTTTTAAAATTTTCTTTTTCCAAAAAAATTTGCATACTTGTTATTTCATGTAATTAAAGTGCACATATTACTGTTCAAATACATCCTTTTGGACATGTCTTCTAAACTAGAACAAAATGAGTCAAAACATAAAATGGACAAGATCCCATCAATCATAGTATCTTTAATTTAGAAAAATGTTGTTGACATTAATCCTGAGAACATCAACGTCTTTTTCTGTTATCATTAAAAGGGCAACAAATTGGAGTAATGCTTCCTTTGATCTTTTATTCACGTCAACATCGTGTTCCCTGTGAATATGTGATACCTCCATCTCCTCAAAAGATTCTTGAAGTTAGATAATTCTTTGTTTTCGAGGATTAAGGGGCAAACTATATAATGTGTCAATTCCCAAAAACCAATCAATAACCACTCAAGAATCACCAAAGATTTGAAGGCACTTCACATTCCTAGATATTGCAAAATCGAGGATGAGCTAAAGCCCTATTAATTATGCTTTATTATTAGATCCAACCCTTAACCCAAGCTAATAAAGAAAGAATAATGGTTATTTAGGTGAAATGCAACTCCTTGTCTGCAAAAAATTCCATGACATGGCTCTTGGATCCATTAAAAAAATCCCAAAATTTTGAAGAAGCAAACCTAGGCCCAATCGAAATTCTATTCTTTTTCTTTACGCCTTTGTACTTAGCTCTTTCAATGTTATTTTTTATATATGCACCACATAGTTTATGGGCATATATCAAATACAATTATTAATGTGGTTGTGCATTTACTTAATATAGACCTATAAATGTATATCAACCATATTGGTTGTACTAGTTTATTATGAATTGATATATATAGAAAATTTAATTTAAATAACTAAACTCTTGTTTTATAAAAATTAAATAATAATGGCATAAAAGTAGTATTTAAGTGCAACTTTTTGAAAACATTTCAGGTTTATTCAGTAGGGATTCATTGAAATCACAAGTTTTACGAGTGAAATTTTTACAATAGAAGTACCCCAAGGGTTTTTGAGGGTATTGTATCCATAAATGTAGTGAAAAACCAGTTTAAACAACATAAATAAAAATTTGGCTACAAGTTTTCCCCATGGGTTTTTGAGGATGTTGTATCCATAAATGTAGTGAAAAAAACAGTTTAAACCACGCAAATAAAGATTTGGCTACAAATATTTTTGCCATATTCTAGCAAAAAAATCCACAGGAAACTCTAAAAAATCACATTTAAAGGCTACTCATAATGAAATAAAAAAATTAATCAATTAAAATTTAATGACCGAAGGTATGCACTGATGGATCCAAAGTAATGTGTGCTTAGTGCTCATTGTTGGCGTCACAAAAAAACAACCAGAGAAATTTGTTACACTGACCTCCTCTTCTGATATAAATCGGAGAAATTTGTTACACTAATTGCCTCTTCTTATATAAGCCAGATAAATTTTTTACACTGGCCTCCTATTCTGTCACCCAAAGAAAACTGAAAATGATTTTACTGGGAGAAGGTGGTGAACAAATATTTCGCATTAAAATTTAAACATTACACTACGTTGTGCTTGTTGGGAGCCATTGAAGGTTGATGAATGCTAATGGGAGAGAAAAAATTGGGGGAGAGGAGTGATCCATTAAGAAGTTTAAAGAGATAAGCATCCATTGCGGTTCCAATGGATCTAGTTATTTCACTATATAACACTAATTCATGGCTTCGTAGTTCTTGACAACGAAAAATTATTCTGTCACGCCTCGATTTTATCAGAAGTTTTTGTTTATATTGATCATAGTCATTAACAGTATAAGCATGAGAAATTATAACCATTTAAAGGTGGGAGGGTAGAATCTTGCAGTGCTCATGTTAAAGGTGGGACAAAGGCACTTTACATTTATGATTTATCACGTTAATTTCAATGACACGGGGAGTCATGCTTTATGTTTATGGCATTAAATTTCAATGAAAGGGGAAGTCCAACATGAGGCATATTGGAAATAGGGCTTGTGAAAGACAGGTCATAAATGCGAGTACATTTTGAAATTATTGTGTATGAATGATTTTCGCAATCTGTAAAACGCAACCTGAAAACACTCTGGTTTTTTAAATCTTATTGCTGACCACTCTGAATCTTCCTATTTATAGAAGGCATAACACAGGGAAATTCAATATAGAGGTGTTAGACTCCTATACCAATAGGTGTCATTTTTCTGCGATTGTCTTGATTGAACTATGGAATATGTCTAAACCTTTTTCTTGAGCAAAGGTGTTCCATATTCTTGAAAAACCAAAAAATCAAAAAATTTAAAAAATGTAAAGAGGGTATACCCTAAAATAAAATCAAAGGGTAAGAAAAATAAAATGGTCAAAAAAGTGAAAGAAATGAACCCCAAACAAAAAATAGACCAAGGAAAGTGTGCAAATCCAAAATGCCACTACTATTTCATTTTGTAATAAAGCAATTGTGTGCAGCTTGTCAAACCTTTGCCACAATTCATGAATAAGTCAAACTGTTTAAACTTGGCTTACTCATATTTCAATTTCATGTTGTAGATTAGAGAATAAATATCTGACCAAACAGTTTAATCTTGGCATATAAGTAGATAGGTAGAGTTAATAAAAGGTGCTCAACAGTTTAATCTGAGCCCTTGGATGTAATAAGGGTAGAATTAGATAGATTTTCCTTGTAAAAGAAAAGAAGATTGATAAGGGTTTGCCAGTCTAAGTGCACCCTAATAAAGAAGAGAAAATGGTAGTGTAAAGTAGATAGGGTAGGTAGATGGTGTTGCAAAGTTTTATATGATGAATGATGGTGTTAAATGTGTTTGATCTTTAACTTTCATCACAAGTACTGAAGCAGAATATACATTGGAAAATTTACAGAAAGCAAAGTCAAAATCATTAACTTCCCACATCACTTTCTCCCTAAGAGTTTTACTAATTTCCCCAAAGTGCTAAGGTATTTGAAGATTAAAGGGGCTCAAGGCATTTTCTTGACTTTTGGAGGGACCGGACCCTCGGCCTGATGATAAAAAAGACCTAAGTATTTGAAGTTATTTATTATTATAAACATTCCCTTTTAATCTTTTCCTAAGTAAAATTTTATTTTACTTAGGAAAATCATGCAAATTTCCATAATAATCCCTCAAAATTACTTACTATTCTATGTTTAAGTGTTGAAATTGAAATGATACAATTTACTTCAAAAATCTCCACTTTCCTAGTTGTGTAAAGTATTTTGAGTTTCCCTTGTCCCATTGTCATATTAACATTTAACTTTAAATATTAAATCCTTATATAACTTACCTTTTCCTATATGTATAACTCCTTCTACATAAATATCCCAAAAGCCCATCTTATTATAAAATTTCAACCAAAGTATTTATTTTCCAATTATTCATAAAAGACCCACATTATGTGCCCTTTGGTTAGAAATATATCTTCATAAATCTATCCCCGCCCCTATGATAATAAATTACATTGATTTATTACCATATAATAACAATATTGAAAAGGTTTTAAACATATGTTTTATGTTTTAAACGGAAAAAACAAATAAAACCAAAGCCCCGCCGCAACCCCAACTCTCATTAAACCACGGGATTAATTAATCACCCAGATTAATTAATAACCAATCCCTCAGTCAATAAGACGCCGCCCGGAATAGTTAAATTAACATTAATTACTTTGGGCCCGCGTGTTAAATCCCCTACCTTCTTCACGTCATATCACCCGTCCGATCGCCCATTCCCAGATCAACGGCCCGCTGTAATTCCGCCAGCCATCCATCGTCCGATCGTTAACGCGCAGGATCACGGTGGTTTCGAAACAGTGCACCCGCCACGTGTTGATCTCCGAATGGAATCGCTGCCTCCCCGCGGAAAACCGCCTGCTCCCGAAAGCGGTGCGGAATTTATCGCTTACCGTCCGACCCCGGTGACGCATCCATCGTACATCAGTGACGTCATCCCATAAAAATAATAAAAATTCCCCCCCATTTGACTTTGTCGATAAAACAAAACATTCACGTCTTTTTCATCATTTTGTACGCCAATGAAAGAAAACGCCTTCCACGCAGAAAAATTCAAAATTCTAATTTGTGAAATCCACTTACCTTATCCTATCGAAGAAGATTGCAGACAAGCCTCTCAGAAGATTATCTACCTTAGCCGGCACCTATCCAAACGTTTTTTTCTCCAAAAACAGGTATTTACCCTAAATTCAAACTGAACTCTGTTGAAATCTCGGCTTTCCTTTTTTCCTTCACTGAAACAGAGTTAGAATTAATTACTAGTTCATTCCGTGACCCCGAGAACTGTAATTGAATTACTAAATCTGCAAATGGACATGTTTTTCCCGTAAATTTACTCAATTCCTCACCATTAGCCAAATTTCCATTTTTCCACAAGAACCAAAATGGGAGTTCCTGTAGCCTTGAATGATGCTTCATTTTGAACCTGGTCAAAACCTCACTCCCTTGTCCATTGGGGAATTGCTTGAAAAATCTACTCGGTTGTCCCCTGAAGAGGTGATCAGAAGATCACATCCTTGGATAAACAGTCTTAATACTAGTCATAATATTTGTTTACTCCAAGATTGTTATCAAATCTATTCAAACAGAGGTTAGAAAGCATAACAGCTAAAGAGTATCAGTGGTTAAAGTGTATCAGGTAAAAGTCAGTGAAAGTTAAAATGAAGTTACAGAGCAGTCAAAGGTAAACAATAAAAGTAAATACAAAAGGAAGTAAAATGGTAAAAAGAGATGAGAATACTTTCACCAATAGTGAGGTTTGTCTAAAGTGAAAGTAAAACAGTCAAAAGAGCAAGAAAGTAAAAAGATGGAAAAACATAACAAGAAGGAACATTTTTGCAGAAATTGCATATTTTAGTCATAGTTTTGCAGAAACTATTGTGATCAATCCAAGATGAATTTTACAAAACTGAAGGAGTTTTATGTTCTTAAGAGGGCCATCTACAAAAACCTCTCTCACTTTTCTAACAACCATTATGGTTTTGGAAATATTAAACAATGTTGGAAAGCACTTTTTGCAGAACATTCCTGTTAAGTCATCATTTTGCAGAGAATATTGTGGCCAATAAAAAATACATATTACAAAACTGAAGGAGGTTTTTGTTCCTAAGAGACCCATCTACAAAAACCTATCTCATTTTTTTGACATTGATTTCAGACTGAGAGATACATGCACATCTTTAGAGGCTATTTTTCAGACTCTGTAAAACTATGTTTTACACATCGTTTTGCAGAGCCTATTGTGCACAGCTGGAGAGTAATTTTAGGAAAGTGAAAGATATTTATCTCACCAACATATTTATCTACAATAACCTCTTTCAATTTTTACATATCTATTACGGATTGAGAAATATAAAGGTATCATTGGACCCCAAATTTGCAGAATTGTTGGAGCAGAATTGCACAAAGAAAGGAAGCAGTTAGTGACTTGGATGCCTCATCATCAACTAAGAGTTGGATCAAATTAGAATTCTCCTCTTTGTCATCACCTATCCATACAAAATAGTGCCAAATAGATGAATTAGTTTGAGTGTCCTTTACTTAAGTTCTATTTATGTAAAATAGTTGGAGAGATTTGTGAACTAATCTTGATATTTTTTCAAGATATTTTAGTTTAGAATTTGTATAAATACTTCAATCTTGGAAGTATTTTGGGTGGATTCTACTACTTTGCTGTGACATTGATGTTTTTGGAATAAAAGTGCTTTGGAGAAATTTATTTGTGGCTTGCTGGATGATAATTTGAAGCTCAGGACTTTTTGCAGGATTCATGTGTCGGACTGCAGTTCAATAAGTCTTTCTATCCTATGTCTTAAGTTTTATATCTGTTTATAATATCATTGTGTCCATTTCTGAATACTTGACATAAAAGAATAACTCAGAATTTACTTAATTGTACTCTGAGTTCAGTTGTGATTATTCTAAATGTTTTCCTCTAAATTGGTTATAAGCACGAATTCTTAAATGCTCTTGCTTCGCTAATTTAAACATTTTGATTACTATAATAAAGAATTCTTCACTGCTCTTTATTTGTAATCATTTCATTTCTTTCTTTTGAAAATGCTGAAAGATTCTTAACTGCCTTTCATCCCTTCAAACCCATTCCATCCACTTTAAATTCTAAAAATTGTTCTCCGTTTGGCTATCTTGCCCTGCAAAGCCATCTTGTGTGTAGAATAGCAATCCAGTAAAGCCATCCTTTGACTCCATAGCCCAATGGACTGAAAATATTCAACCTTGCCCTTAGTTGGTGAATTCCACCATTTTCAAACAAACTCTTGGATTTATAACTAGCCTAAAACTTTCTAAGAACAAAGATAAATTATAAAGAGAGAGCCCTCTCTGGATGCAGATTGGCTAGATTCTGCATCTGAAGGTTGGTTTGTGGTTACCTCGGGTATATTTTCCTTTTCCAAAACTTCAAGGAAAACCTGAGTGATAACATAGTGGCGACCATACTGGGGATCTGAACAATTTTATTGTTATTATTGCTTATTTTATAAACTATAGACAGAGCCTGAAGTTAGCCAGGTAGCCTTTGAAATTGCTTTTGCTCTGCAATTGCAAAAGTAAATAAATGTTGCTTCAGTCTATCTCTGTTTAGTTTATGACCTAAGCTTTGATTTCAAACATTTCATCAGTTCTCTAGTTTAATAAGTCTTTAAGAAAGTTTAAATCTCATATCTAAAGCCTCTTAAAGAAATCATAGAAGTTGTTTTGAAAATTCATAAAAAAACAAAATAATCATAAAATACTCAAAATTTGGTTTCCTGAAGAACTAACTTTTTCTTCAGAATTGTTTTACAGGTTTAGATCTGATCTATGATGGTGGACAGGGATCAGACACACAAAGGTTAAAATCATCCACCTGACGACTCCAAATCAATTTCAGAATCAAGACTCCACTCGAGGAATGAACCTCAAAGGACAATATGGAAAGATCAGGCTTTCAACTTGGATCTTAATCCAAGACATTATGTTCTTTCTCATTAAGAAAATTTTTCAATGTATATTGTATTTTATAGAAGATCTTAGATTAGTTTTTAGTTATTTTCCTTTGAAGTTTGTAAGTAATAATTCTCCTAATCTCTTTGAGCAGCTTTCTTATTAATCTAATGATGATCATTTTCCAATTAAAAAGCCTCAAATAATCAAGACTGATCTTGCAATCCCTGTACATATCCCTGTGCCATATAAAATTCCAGATAGATATAAGCCCCTTATTTTACCTCCTATACTCCATAATTTTCCTAAAAAATACTACAAGTATCTTCCTAGATTTGATGGAGAGAATGGTATCACTGCCCAAAAACATATTCAAGGTTTTGAGAATTATTTGGATTTATTTGAGATTGATGAAGATGATGTTAAAATCAGACATTTTGCTCTTTCTTTGCAAAATAGAATAAAGAGTTGGTTCAAAAATCTGCCTAATGCTAGCATCTCAAATTTCCAACAGTTTATCAAACTTTTCCTTGATAAATGGATAATAAAAGTTAATCATTTTGTGATCATGGAAGAATATAATCAATTAAAAAGACATTCAAATGAAACGATACAACAATTTTCTGACAGATTTAATCAAATTTATTATTCAATGCCAGAAAATATTAGACCTCCTCATGATTCAGCTCTCTTGCATTATCCAAGTGCCTTTGATTTAGAAATAGAATTTCGGTTAAGAGAAAGAGATCCAAAAACACTTGTACAGATGCAAAATATTGCAGTTGATGTGGAAGTTAATCTCCAAATCAAACAGGAAAAGTTGAAAGTAGAAGAAGAGGAAAGGAAAAATATTGCAGAGGTAAAACTCAACCTTTTGGTAAGAAAACTAGATGAATTAACACAAGAGATCACTATGAAAGAAGAATTTTTTATTCAAAATCACCATGAAGAAATAGAAGAGGTTGATAGCCATGAACAAATTCCTGCTAATTCCAATTATCATAGATCAGAAAATGAATTTACAAATCAATATGAGGAAGAAGAATTTGTTGATCTAATGTGTATGTTTGATGACATTCCTTCTTTTGATGATTTGCCTAAGTATGATCATTATGATGATAGTTATGTTCTCCAAACTCAAGATAGCTTTACAGAGCAATCAGAAGCTAGTTTGTGGGATGAAGAAACTCAGTTTCAGCAGATTGAAGACAGTGATCAGCCAGTACAGATCAACCATGAGAGTGAGGAAGAAAGAGCAGAAAATGTGGAAATAAGTGAAGGTTCTTTACCTCTTTGTTTTGCTTCATTTCAGTTCATTAGAGACAACTATCATGCCATCAATAATCAACAATCTTTAGGAATTGTGATTGACAACAAAGAAGATAATGAAACTATTGATCAAGATTGTTTAGTTTCACAATTGCAGTTATCAGTTCCTATTGAAATAAATGATCAAATGACACAAGAAAGTTTCATTCCACTATTTTTTGAATCATTTCAGTGTTTGAAAGAAATATGGTATAACATATTTAATGAAAAGGATGAGAAACTTGTTGAATTTTATGAAGTCTCATGGAAATCTATATGCTATAGGTTGCAGCCATTTTCCCAAGTTTTTCAGGATCCAATAGCAGATATGTTGAATATTGAAGGCATTCAAAGCATTCCTCTATTAACTAACTATGATTTTCAGAATCAAGATGATAAAGGATTCAACACTCAAACATTACAATCAGTAGGAATATCATCACAAATATTATCTGAAAGTTTACAGGGAGATAAAGATGAAAATAGCATTTCATATTCATGGTATGGAGGCCATCCAGAACAGATGTACAATTGTTCAGATCAGTTAAACATCAGTGTATATATTTTGGAAGATCCTTTTGTACAGTTTCTAGAGTCAACAAAGGAAATCAAGTGTTTCCTTATCCTCTCATTTGTTGACAAGTTTCTAATAGGTTGCAAAAGTACAATTTTGATAATCAACAAGAAAATGCAACAAAATCTATCAAAGTACATAATGCTTGAATGGTTGCATTGGCTATTTCATTTTACCTAACTAGCAGTTGAACAGTAGATTGAGTAGGTAGATGAGTGCTAATAAGCTCAAAATTTCGAGCATTTTTTTTAGTTTTTCAATTTTCAGCTAGTTTTTCATTAAGTTGGTTTGAAAATTTTTGTGTGTTGTTTTAGTTTTAGATCAGATTTCAGGTTGCAGAAAAAGGAATATATTCAATTCAAGATTTTCAACCACAACAAATTCATGTTTGGGATTGGAACAAGGCAGAAAATTCCTAACTGGGAAACAAAGTTTTAAGTTTTGAGTGGATAGTAACTTACTGGAGTTGAAGCCCGAAGTGAAGGCCCTAAGCTTCAGAAGTTTTACTATCATATATACAATAAAGCTACCAGAAGAAGGAGATTACATGGTTTAGTTTGGAGACATTTTGAGGCAACTGACCTGCTATTCTTGACTTTTCACAAGGAAAAGCCATCCCCAAGTGGAGCCAGTGTTAGACTCCTATACCAATAGGTGTCATTTTTCATGATTGTCTTAATTGAACTATGGAATATGTTCAAACCTTTTTCTTGAGCAAAGGTGTTCCATATTTTTGAAAAACCAAAAAATCAAAAAATTTAAAAAATGTAAAGAGGGTATACCCTAAAAGAAAAATCAAAGGGTAAGAAAAATAAATTGGTCAAGAAAATGAAAGAAATGAACCCCAAGCAAAAAATAGACCAAGGAAAGTGTGCAAATCCAAATGCCACTATTATTTCATTTTTGTAATAAAGCAATTGTGTGCAGCTTGTCAAACTTTTGCCACAATTTATGAAGAGTCAAACTGTTTAAACTTGACTCATTCATGTTTCAATTTCATGTTATAGAATAGAGAATAAATATCTGACCAAACAGTTTAATCTTGGCAGATAAGTAGATAGGTAGAGTTAATAAAAGGTGCTCAATAGTTTAATCTGAGCCCTTGGATGTAATAAGGGTAGAATTAGATAGATTTGCCTTGTAAAAGAAAAGAAGTTTGATAAGGGTTTGCAAGTCTAAGTGCACCCTAATAAATAAGAGAAAATGGTAGTGTAAAGTAGATAGGGTAGGTAGATGGTGTTGCAAAGTTTCATATGATGAATGATGGTGCTAAATGTGTTTAATATTTAACTTTCATCACAAGTATTGAAGCAGAATATACATTGGAAAATTCACAGAAAGCAAAGTCAAAATTATTAACTTCCCACATCACTTTCTCCCTAAGAGTTTTACTAATTTCCCCAAAGTGCTAAGGAATTTGAAGATTAAAGGGGCTCAAGGCATTTCCTTGACTTTTGGAGGGACCGGACCCTCGGCCTAATGATCAAAAAGACCTAAGTACTTGAGATTATTTATCATTATAATCATTCCCTTTTAATCTTTTCCTAAGTAAAATTTTATTTTACTTAGGAAAATCATGCAAATTTCCATAATAATCCCTCAAAATTACTTACTATTCTATGTTTAAGTGTTGAAATTGAAATGATACAATTTACTTCAGAAATCTCCACTTTCCTAGTTGTGTAAAGTATTTTGAGTTTCCCTTGTCCCATTGTCATATTAACATTTAACTTTAAATATTAAATCCTTATATAACTTACCTTTTCCTATATGTATAACTCCTTCTACATAAATATCCCAAAAGCCTATCTTATTATAAAATTTCAACCAAAGTATTTATTTTCCAATTATTCATAAAAGACCCACATTATGTGCCCTTTGGTTAGAAATATATCTTTATAATCTATCCTCGCCCCTATGGATAATAAATTACATTGATTTATTACCATATAATAACAATATTGAAAAGGTTTTAAACATATGTTTTATGTTTTAAACGGAAAAAAACAAATAAAACCAAAGCCCCGCCACAACCCCAACTCTCATTAAACCACGGGATTAATTAATCACCCGGATTAATTAATAACCAATCCCTCAGTCAATAAGACGCCACCCAAAATTGTTAAATTAACATTAATTACTTTGGGCCCGTGTGTTAAATCCCCTACCTTCTTCACGTCATATCACCCGTCCGATCGCCCATTCCCGGATCAACGGCCTGCTGTAATTCCGGAAACCATCCATCGTCCGATCGTTAACGCGCGAGATCACGGTGGTTTCGAAACATTGCACCCGCCACGTGTTGATCTCCGAATGGAATCGCTGCCTCCCCGTGGAAAACCGCCTGCTCCCGAAAGAGGTGCGGAATTTACCGCTTACCGCCCGACCCCGGTGACGCATCCATCGTACATCAGTGACGTCATCCCATAAAAATAATAAAAATTCCTTCCCGTTTGACTTTGCCGATAAAACAAAACATTCACGTCTTTTTCATCATTTTGTACGCCAGTGAAAGAAAACGCCTTCCACGCAGAAAAATTCAAAATTCGAATTTGTGAAGTCCACTTACCTTATCCTTTCGAAGAAGATTGCAGACAAGCCTCTCGGAAGATTATCTACCTTAGCCGGCACCTATCCAAACGTTGTTTTCTCCAAAAACAGGTATTTACCCTAAATTCAAACTGAACTCTGTTGAAATCTCGGCTTTCCTTTTTTCCTTCACTGAAACAGAGTTAGAATTAATTACTAGTTCATTCCGTGACCTCGAAAACTGTAATTGAATTACTAAATCTGCAAATGGACCCGTTTTTCCCGTGAATTTACTCAATTCCTCACCATTAGCCAAATTTCCATTTTTCCACAAGAACCAAAATGGGAGTTCCTGTAGCCTTGAATGATGCTCCATTTTGAACCTGGTTAAAACCTCACTCCCTTGTCCATTGGGGAATTGCTTGAAAAATCTACTCGGTTGTCCCTTGAAGAGGTGATCAGAAGATCACATCCTTGGATAAACAGTCTTAATACTAGTCATAATATTTTTTTACTCCAAGATTTTTATCAAATCTATTCAAACAGAGGTTAGAAAGCATAACAGCTAAAGAGTATCAGTGGTTAAAGTGTATCAGGTAAAAGTCAGTGAAAGTTAAAATGAAGTTACAGAGCAGTCAAAGGTAAACAGTAAAAGTAAATACAGAAGGCAGTAAAATGGTAAAAATAGATGAGAATATTTTCACCAATAGTGAGGTTTGTCTAAAGTGAAAGTAAAACAGTCAAAAGAGCAAGAAAGTAAAAAGATGAAAAAACATAACAAGAAGGAACATTTTTGCAGAAATTGCATATTTTAGTCATAGTTTTGCAGAAACTATTGTGATCAATCCAAGATGAATTTTGAAAAACTGAAGGAGGTTTATGTTCTTAAGAGGATTATCTACAAAAACCTCTCTCACTTTTCTAACAGCTATTATGGTTTTGGAAATATTAAACAAAGATGGAAAGCACTGTTTGCAGAAAATACCAGTTAAGTCATCATTTTGCAGAGAATATTGTGGCCAATCCGAAATACATCTTACAAAACTGAAGGAGGTTTTTGTTCCTAAGAGACCCATATACAAAAACCTATCTCATTTTTTGGACATTGATTTCAGACTGAGA